>VWZG01012803.1:0-18609 GCA_013396735.1 Grallaria varia | reverse complement strand
CTGTAAGTAGTGTTTATTTAGGTGTGAACATAAGAAAAGGTCTGAGGGCAGGGACAGGATAAGATCTGCTTGCAGCAAGTAAGCCTAAGACTCTCTGGTCTGGGCAACATGCTAAACACAGGAGGTACAGAGGCAGCCAGCAGAGAGAGGGGGCCTCCAGAAGGTACCTACACCCTAAAGGCAGGAGGACACCAGAGAGACTCAACTCAGCCTCCCCACTGCTCAGACAGCAAAAGCCAGGGCAGTGGACCCCTTGGGCAGTGCATGGTATTCCAGTTCCTTCCTGAGGGTCCTCACAGGTGATCCTTGAGACACCCCTTCTGGGGTGAGGAGCAAGCCAAGGACCAAGCCAACATCTATATATGGACCACAGGAGCAAGGAGGAATGACTCAAAGGAGGGGGGCACTGTCCCATCCCCTTTGTGGAGCTGCCAGTCCAGTGCCACGCTGCCCCATGCTGAGGGCTCCATTACTTTGGTGGGGTGATTCTTGCTGGTTCAGTGTAAATAGCTGAGCACTGGAGGTAATTTCTTTCAGTCACTTGTTACACATCCTGAATGGGGAGTGTCAGTTTTTTCTCCTCAGAACTAGTCCGGGCAACACTGACAGAGCAGTTGAAAAGTAAGAGCTAATCCTGCAGGAATGACTCATTCTGGCAGAGGATTTGCAGAGCGAGATGAGAAGTTCAGGTAAAACAAAGGGAAATATAGGCTGTAGTAAAACTCTGTGGTTTGCAGCACAACAGTTTAACTGCTATGAAGTCAAACTTGGAAACCCCCTCCCAACAAATTGCTGTACTCAAAACCCTGGCAATGTCTAGAGCAAGTCAATATTCGAGCATACTTGTTCCACAAAAACAGAAGCTCTTTCCCATGGGATCTGTAGGTTGGATTGCTAATTACTATGGGTCTGGAAAACAATTACTATTACTTCATTATTATTTTTAATTAAACACAAATAAAACAATGGCTGTCCCTTTAAAGTTTGACTTTGAAATATTTTCTGCATTTTTTATTACGGGTTACACGGGCCAAGTCCAAACGGAGCAGCACTGGAGTTTTGACAAAGGTTAAAGGTCATTTGCAACCAGATTTCTCTAGCAAGAACAATGGAGTAGTTGGAGTGGAAGCACAAGCCCTGTCTAAATATCTGAACTGGGGAAAGGGAGACTGGATTTCTTGACGCTATAGGAGACATAGAAATAATTTTCCCCTACATCCTTCACAAGTCTTTTAACTACTTCAGCATGCTTTCTTCACCTGATAGCTTTGCAGACATTTTCAACAGGTTGCAGAGTAGTATCTCGAGAGTATGGATTAGAGAAGGTAATTTTCCCATTATTATTTAAAACTTTTCACCTTGTAAGATGAAGATGTTGGTGTGGTAACAGCAAAAAGCTAAAGCATCAGGGGTTCCACAGAGAAGAGGACCCTTTTCCATCCCAGCCTTTCCCATACCTGCTCGTAGACATGCACTTGCAGAAGAGTTATAGTTAGATGAGGCATAATACATAAAGGAAAATATTTCTGAAATGGCCAGAGCATTAGCAGAAGTGTGGCAGCCTTTCAGTATATGCAGGTCCTGTTCTGCAAGCCGGGAGGGGAGAAAAGCAGTTGATCTTTATGGATGAGACTGAGACCTGGTAGATCTCTTGGTGCTGGTGAAATGCTGGAGTCCCTGCTTTGGCAGCAGCAATGGATGTCATGCTGCTCTTTAGACTTTGGTTTGGGCACATCTGTGCTGCAAAAAGATCTCTGGCAGCAACAAACAGGGCAAGGCGTGCTGGAGTTGTAAGCCTGCCCAGGACGTGGTGGGGGCTGGGGCTCAGGCCAAGCAAGGCTAGTGGGGCTGCAGCTGTGCCTCCAGGCTGGAGCAGCTTGGGGCTGCAGTGCATGCCGGCGGCGCATTCTGCCGAGGATTAACCCTGCCAGGAATGTGGTGCCGGAGGAGTGTCCTCCCCTCGAAACCTGAAACCCTCAGTCTGCTACAGCCGGAAAAAACGGGTGGGTTGGGGCAGCTCCGACAGCGACAGCGCCATGACCCCTCTGTCCTAGGCTGGGGATCATGGGGGATGCTCTCTGGTGTTTGGACTCCGGAGGACGTGGACCGGAGCAGTGGCCTTGCATGCTTGTGAGGCTGGGGTGGAAGAAGCATCCCTGAAGAACAAAGGACCTCGTGTGAGCGCACTGTTGGCAGGCTTGGATTGTCTCCTGGTACATTCTGCCAATGTCTATGGCATGAAGTCTCACTGCCACTACAGAGTGAGCTGCAGAGTGGTTATGGGGAAATAGGTTTTCACTTTAACAGTGTGGGGCTTGAGGGTCCTCTTCCCTCTTACACCCAGCTGGTTGTCATGGCTCAGTGTAGATGCTGACTTAACTCTGGAACCACCAGTGCCCTTATCACTGTGGCATCCAGAGATGTGTGCTGCTATGTGAGCTTTTCTACAACACCCCTTGGGCAAAGAGGGTGTCACTGTGGCAAGGAAAGCCACGTTAGCTCTTGTTGCTGTTTTAAGACCAGCTAGCAAGTCCAAAATAAAACTCAGTCAATGTCTGATGTTCATCCCAGTGGCTCCATTGCAAAGTTCAGCCTCTCCCCACAGTGCTCACTTCAGAGACTGACCGTAGCTGGCTTTCTGATCCCAAACCCACCCCTCGCCCCACATGTCATGCAGCTTGCATGGCAGTCAGATGGTGCAGCCTCACCTCTCCACCAAGTGATGGGTGTTTCAGCACTGTGTGAGCCTCCGGGGCCATGGCTGGCCATGGAGGGAAGCGTGTCTCGTGGGGCTGCTGTGCACAAAGCTGTTTTCTGATGAGCTCATGGTGGGGTCGGCGCCAGAACAAGGGCAAACAGAGCGTAAAGAGGGTTTGCACCCACATGCTGGCCCCATGCAACCTGTATTTTGTAACTACGATTTAAATCCTGATCAAATTCCTGCCAGGTTATTGCTCAACCTCCTTGTAGGAGCAGCAGCAGCTGTGTGCAATAGGTGAAGGCATTTGGCCTCATCCAGCTACTAGGCAATATCTTCTCTGGAAGCTGCTGCTTCCTTCTCCCTGTCTGGAGGGGCTGCCAGACCCTGCTGTGACGGCTGGGAATCCTCTCCCCTTATAGGCAGTTCAGCAGGCATGTTCCTGGCAGCACTCAGCTTTGCCTGTGGCTAACCCAGCAGATAGCTGGTCCTGCTGCATGAAGCAGAGATGTAGGAGGTGGCCAACATTAAATATGCTGTGAGCCTAAGGCTTGGAGCTTACTTGTTCTTCTGCTTGATGTAGCCAGATGAGATTGGTCTCAGCTGCCCCAGCTACTGTCTGGGCAGCTAAACTATCGAGGCTGTGCCTGCTAATAGTCTGGAGACACTGTGAGATGGAAAGTCACACATCTGGCTCATGAATTCTCTACCTCCAGCTCTTTGTGCACTACAAAGACCTTAGGGCAAGTGAGCCTGCATGGCTGTTTGGAAGAAGGTGGGAGGAGAAATAAGGAAGGAAGCTCTGAAGGCACCACAGAAAAGCCACAGCACACTGTCTCAGAGTGCCATTTCAGTCATGGGTTGATAGGAGGAACACAGTGTGGTTCTTCTCCCTTCCTTGTAATACAAGAAAACAGCTACTGCACATGGCCATGTGCTCTAGGATAACTCTGCCTGAGCAGGGAGTTTGGACCAGATGACCCTCTGTGGTTCCTTCCAACCTGACCTACTCTGTGATTCCGGGAATTTGGAGTACCTACCACCACAGGTGGCCCTGGGACCTGCCTGTGACAGTGTCTGAACTGAGCTACCTCCAGCTTACAATCCCTGGCCCCTTCTCATGCTAAGCACTGCCAAAGAGGAGAAGCTGACTCATGTGCAAAACAAGGCCTAATAGGGCTGGGGGCACAGCCACAGAGAGGCTGACGCAAGGAATCAGGATGGTCACCAGAGGCCTCAGACAGATCTTCTGGGGCCGATCATTGCTCTTTTGCTCTGCCCTCATTCCTTTACCATTAAAAAATGATTCTGCATTGAAAGCACGGCATCACCTTCCCTTCTCCATCATACCTTCACTCTCCTGCAAACCAACAGAGCAGCAATGGCTAAGGAATTGCAATGAACAGTTTTCCATCTCCCAGAGCAGCCTGAAACCTGTATATTTTCACCTCAGACTCTCAGCTGATTCCTGGCATTTTCCTGAGCACATATCCCCTGTGCTCAGCTCTTGTCTTCTTTCTGTGAACCAAGGGTAATGGTGTCCCTTGTCCTTCCCCAACAAGGTCTGGCACACTGGGCAGGTACGAGGTAGGAAACATCTGAATCCAAACCTCAGCACTGACTCATTACCACTCAAGCCCTTAAAATGTTCCCGTACAGCAGAGTTTTCTCCTAGGACCTTTCCCAGCCTTCTAGGCATTAAGCATAGATGGCACAGTGCTGGAGCAAGACACTGTACTTTCCTAGATGATGCCTGAGNTTTTTTTGCTTGTTTGTTTTGGAAGCCTAGAGGGCTTTCAGGAGAGGTCATTTAGGGAGAGAGGCAGCAGAAAGACAGACATTTCTTTCTGGTTTTATTCTGAGTCAGAACAGGAGGTTTGATGCAGAGATGTACAAAAAGACTTGGGATATGTCTGCTGCTCAAATAGTCTCTTGATCCAGTGATGGAGGCGCCTGAAGCTCAGAGGCTCAGAGCCTGTATCTATAGGGGAAGCTGTTGTGCAGACAGACAGCATGTTTCCACTGAAGACCTGTAGCTGAGCTGGGAATGTCTGGGAAATACCTTCTGCTTCCAGTGCTCAGAGCAAGTTCCCTGGGGTGCCTGACACCCGCAGCCTTCAGCCCTGTTCCTCTGAGCCTGCAGGAACAAGGACAGGAAGACAGTCAAGACTCCTGGCCCCGTGGGTGGATAGTATTGCTGGCAGATCCTGTGGCCACTGGGATCTGAGTGGACCCGGGGGCAAAGGGCATCAGATAAGCAGTAGCACCATGAAATGCACACTGCTGTGCGTAAGGATGAGCCCAGCAACAGTGCAGCTCTTGGCACTGAGCCGTGTGGGGGACAGCAGCTGGCACTGCTCTGTGTGCTCACAGACCACAGTGGCATGGGTGGCTGCAGGGGTACAGAAGTGGCTCTCCTGGATTGGCCAGCATCATATTCCTGACCAGGCAGGGCAAGTGTCTACTGCAGAGAAGCAAGAGCCAGGCCACTCCACCATGGGCTCTCCTGTGTGTCACTCCAGGCCTGGACGAGCTCCAGCACAGCACTCTGAGAGGGTCACCTGGCCATGACAGCTGCCCCTGCCAGAAGAGGTCCAATGTGCCTGTCCTGCTCCAAGGACTTCTGGAATTCTGTTACTGAAACCACCAATGCAGGAAATATGTAAATACTCCTCTGAGCAGTGATGCTGACCCTTAGTCCCTCTTTCTGGCCCACTGATCTTTAAATAGCTTAGCCATAATGGAAAGGGCTCGGACACCACCTCCTTATGCCCTCCCACTCACAGGGCAGCATGTGGCCTTGGAGGAGCAGGAATTGCTCTCTAGAGTGGGGGAGGTAGGAGTGGCCAGGGAGAAGAAGGGCTGGCATGGGGATCCCAGTGCACCGAGTACGGGGCTTGGGAGGTAGAGCACACTTCATTCCGGAGGCAGAGCAGAAGTGGTCTCAGGAAAGGGGGGCATGGTGTCTGCATGACAGGATGCAAGTGTCCACTGCAGACGTGCCCCCAGTGTTCTCCACTGCCCAGCAGGAGCTGGATCCACACACGTCTGCTCACACCAAGAGCGCTTCAAGCACCATGTGCCTTAGCAGCTGCAGGGGAAAAGGCCCATTTTGTTTGGAGCTGGACTGGGCTCTGACAGGGGAATGTGTTCACGGATCAACACCGGAGCATCCTCGCTGTGCTCATCCTACATTACCAGCAGGCTGCTGAGTAACTTCTGGGTAACGTGAAACACTGTTTCCCAAGCGCAGCCCTGCAGTGATTCATCACAAGAACCCTTATCTTCATCTCTCAGAAGCTTTTGTCATTTTAATGAAGAAACAACTTCCTGCTGGCTGGATGGGCGATTACCCAACACAAACTGCAGATAATTCAAAGGAAGGGCCTGTGATCTATTAGTTGGCTAAGGGCTATTCTTCCGCCCAAGAGCCAGGATAATCCTAGGTGGGGACATCCACAAAGGGGTCAGCTGTTAGAGGCATTTACGTGCCTTTACATCGGTATCTAGAGCCCTGCTGAGAGTCTGAACCCTATGGAAGACCTCTCGTGACCTTTTTCACAAATCTTGGGGGTAGGCTTCTAAATCACTGAGGCACATCTTAAGGCTTGGCTCTCTGTTTTCTCCATCACTGGGCTTTCAGACAATTGCATACTTGTCACACATTTGTCAAGAGAAAGGGAGGGATGAAGAAAGAAATTTCAATAGTCTCGGGGTTTTGCTTACGGCTGTGTTAATGCTGAATAGCATGCGGAGGTGGAAGGGATATCCTGAACAATATCTCGTCTCCAGGCAGAATCCGTTTCCCATGACAGTGCCTTTCTGAAGCAGGAATGCCAGCATGAAGCAAAACTTTCGTTAAAGTAGTAAAAGAAGAGGTCTCTATTGTGTCCTGTGTGACAGAATAATCCTCCCTCTCACGAGCAGGCTGCTGTCTTTTTCCCCTCCCATCTGTGAATTTTGGCTTCAATCAACTTCGTGATTTTCACAAGGTATAAAATTAAAGTGCTACCTCTTAAAAGCAATCAGCCAACCCTGCAGGATCTTCTCACAGACATGCCCACAACTGTATATGTATTTTTCCTACAAAGACTCTAAAATAAGCTTTCATTAGGAGGTACACTTGAGAAACAGAAGCAAACATTTTCCTTATCTCCATCTGCTCACTTGTTAAACATAATTTCCTTTTATCAATGCTTTATTCACAGGTTATCAATCTCCTCCTAAATTTTCTCCTTTAATTTCTCCTACATTTCCTCTTTAAAGCTTTCCTTTCTGAAGTACCTGTGAAAACTTGCAGACAATTATTTATACTTACTAGGCAAGCCATGCTGTCTTGCTGCTTTCTCCCCTGCTCCTTGTGCCCTGTGCTTGTTCCACCTTTCTCTTCTGTGTTTGTACCCTCGACAGAGGTGCCTCATCTCACAGATCAGCCTCTTAATTATTGTATTAATAATTAAACAAAAATATCATCAGTACTGTCAACAGCTCTATTCAGGAGCTGAACATACCAAATTAAAAGTGAAACTAGGCTGTAGCAGTGAAAGCCATTCCTTTCCCCTAGTTTAATTCCAAAAGCTACTGATTGTCATGTTCTTTTCACTTGTCTTTTTTTTTTTTTTTTTTTTTTTTTTTTTTTTTTAATTCCAGCAACACCACTGGAAACTGAGTGTCCCAAGAAATAACCCTGGGAGGCCTCACTAGTGAGTGCAGTGCTCGAAGCTCCACATGGACACATGCTCAGGGATTCTCTGTCCCACCCAGAAGCAGACCATAAGCACAGTTTTAGAAGCTCTTCCGAGCTCTGAGGAGCCCCACAGCCACCAGCTGCAGGCTTTAAATGTGCACTAACAGCAGGACTGGGTCAGGCAGAGCACTGGGTGACACTGGGCAAACCAGAGTCCCAACCCAAGCCGCGCCCAAGCATCCAGCGCTGCCACAGTCAGACAGGCAGTCTCGGAGCCAAGGCACAGAGGGGTTCAGATGACGAGCTCCCACTGCCACAGCTGAAGGGCAGCAATAGCCTCTGTAACAGCAAGGTGATGAGCGACCTGTTCCCTTTGGAGTTAGCAGAAGGTTGGACCACAGACTTTTGGTGGTTATTTGCCACATAAATCATTTTGTGACAAAAAATGTTACCAGGACCAGCAAGCAGCTGTGTGACTGCTCTGTCTGCATATTTGTGTTCTTTTTACCTAAAAATACAGTATTTTCATGGTGGCAGATGATGTTTTCCTACCTATGGAAACAGGCATGGTAGGTTTGCTTCATACTGTTTAGCAATTCACTCCTTTTCTACAGTGCAAGGTTCACTCCTTACACACCTCCTGTTCTTGAGAGTTTGGTCTCTCCTCCAAGCTCATAGATGTTGGTCCCTTCTCCTGTTGCAATCACCATCAGCCTTGAGTCAGCCACTGCTGCAACAGCACAAAGAAAACCAATTACAGGTAAAAGGCCCTCTCTGAGCATACCCACCAGAATCCATTTGACCAAACCCCATTTGTTGTGTTTTGAATGGAGTAAGTATGAAACACTTGCTCTCTCTGCTGTCAATCAGCTATCCCTGGAGAAGGTAAACACTGAAATCACTATCAGAGCAGACCAGCAAGACAGAAGTTGCTGTTTATCATGTGCCTGTGATTCTACCATTAAAGGAAAACCAATTTATGTTTTCTGGGGATGGAGAAAATCCTAGTGATGAGTCTGGTTCTGCTGTTAAACAGTCTTCTGTGGAGCAGAGCATCTCTCCAGGTCCCCAACCACAGTGAAAAGGATGACGGAATTCCAGCTGTTGGAAGCTATGCTCCCAGCTCAGCAGACTGCATAAAGGATCCTAAAGACAGGAGTTTTTATTTCATGTGCCCACGGTGAGCCTGAGCCCTGGACACCAGCCACTGCAGAGAGATGGTGTCAGAGGTGGGGCTCAGGGCTGGGCTCATGTGCAGTCCCTGCCCAGGAACCACTGGGCAGGTGGTCGCTTCTGGTGTCCTCACATTGCTGTCTTGTGACATCAGGTGAGGGATCTGCAACCTGGCAAATTTTCAGGGGACTTACCATGTCAAACACCAGTGCTGGTGGAACCTTTGCTTTGCTGTTAAGTGCTACCCAGATTTTACTGTGGCACTGGAGGCTGAAGTGACTTGTTACAGCCTTTGTGCACAAACAAAACAAACTTTCAAAGCTACACATCTCCAAATGTGATGACAGCTCTGCACTGTTTAGTTAGGGATTTCTTAGATTTTTAAAAGAGAAGTCTGTCAACAAGGAATCAGACCATGGATGTCTTGGGTACTAGTTCATCAGTAATTTAATTATGTAGCCTCAAGATTCTTTTTGAAAGATCTGCTCTAGCTGAAGCAGATGGGTTTAGTAAAGGTAGTACTGTACCACAGTCGTAACTTGTTCATGTAGCTCACATACAGTGATGCTTATAAACAAACCCCCACAGGAGCATCGTGATGACAGACAAACAGGGTTAGCACTCGGCTGGAGTTGCCAGACACACACTTTGGCCAGTAAAGGTGTGCTCTGGTGGCAAACTAAATTATTTCTTGAATTTGATCTGAACTGACAAACGGATTTAATTGAAGAGAAGGGAGTAAAAGTTCCTGAAAGCAGAAACAACATACTTTGACATTTTCCAAATTAATTCCTTTGCTTTCTTGTTTCATGAGGAGCTTTCAGTTTGAAACTGACCCTGACCTGGGGGGTTTTTTTGGGTTTTTGTTTTCTGTTTTTATTTTGTTTTGTTTTTTAAAGTAGTGAAAACTCTCTGAAAGGAAGAAAGAGGAAGGTTTCCTTTTGGTCCAGGTGAAGTGGAACGAATGTTCTGGCTCACCTGCTACCACACACAATCAGAAACTTGTGCTCCCCAGACATTTGCATGCTGTGAATAGGTCTGCTCTTCTCAGGAAGAATGGAGTTTAGGAAGAGCAGGATGAGAAGGATGCACCGCTGCTCAGGCAGGGTGTTGCTGAAATTGTTCTTTCAAAACCATTTAATTGCCAATTTCTTCGAGGAGTGGAAGGATGCAGTTTCTGTTCACAATCCACCACCATTGTGCTGTTGTTACAAGTGGGCTGGTCTATCTGTACTAAAGAACCAAACCATGACACTCTCCTAATTTAGAGCTGCAGAGATGACCACCCACTTCCATGGCTGGCCTGTGGGCTGCTGAGGTGTTTTCACTAAGTCCTTCTCATGCATTTCAGTGAGCCCCCACCCTCTGGAAATTGTTCCATGTGTGGGAAGCATGGCACAACATTGTGTGTTTGCATAGGTAACACACCTCTTGAGCCTCCATCACCTATAAACTTCCAGAAACAGCATCTTCCCTTAGATTTTTGACTACTTTACTTCAGAGCGATGCACCAAGAACAGATGTCTGCTGGATCTGTGTCAGAAATAGTCAGAAACAGGTCTTTCCACAGAGAGTTATTTTTTATCAGTTACTTGCTTTTTAATCCCTGTGACAAGCACATCACAGATCTTCAAGGGATACTAATTAGGCACCTAAAAAGATTAAGTGGACTGGCAAAGCCATTTGCTTGCTATAATTACCATCCTTCTGTTTACATTGTGCCTTTAGCTGAAGTTTGAGCAGGACTGATGAGAATCCAGGATCACGCATGGGTGTAAATTAGGGTTAATCACATTTCCCTGTTTTTATGCATGGCTGCTGCAGATTTCAAATGGAAGCTAAGCACAAAGGAGATGAAGCTTAGTGCTGCTTCCTCCATCATCAGATCTCTTACACAGTCAAGACGTTTCAGCACTTTTGGGGTGGTTCATACATCACTGGGGTTGTTGTAGGTATTCACATGTGATCTCTTGGCCTCCTTTGCTGCCCTATGAAATCTGTGGTTTGTGCAGTTTTGTTTCAAAAGATGGGGAGCCCATATTCTTCAGAGGAGTATGCTGTGGCAATAACCTCAGATTGCAGTTGCTTGGCTCAGTCTATGTGACCAAAATGGCATGCATCATGATGCAAGAGATATCAAACAGAACCTTCTTAGCAGAGTTAGTCCTCTCTGACAAAGATGTCAGGAAAAGATGTCAGAGATGTGAGAGACTGAAAATGGGATACTGACACTTAATTATAGCTTCCAATTTCTTTCGTGCTAAGACACAGTTTAGTTTGAAAGGAGATCGTGTTGCAGTGCATGGATATTATCCTCATGCTGCCATCCTAAAGGCACTATGTGGAGGAACAGCAATGGGATATAGTTTGGGAGGAACTTATGAGAAGAGCACAACACTGATGCCAACGTCCACTTTGTTCACCCTAGATTTAACAAACAGATACACGAGTCCTCAAAATTTGTCTGGAAAAGTTTACATTAGGAAACAGTGGCCTTGACTGGCAAAACTGAGATGTCTGACATATAGTATACCAGCAAGCAGAAGGGATGACAGCACATGGATGGGGGTGTGCGCATAAATTTTACATTTACATAAGGATGATGGGCAAAGGCTCTCTTGAGCTTTAGAAGGAGAGAGGCCCAGAAGCTCAGATGACACTTGCCAGAGAGAAGAGAAAGGAGCTTGAGACCAGGCCTCAAACACATTCATTGTATTTAGGTTGTCATTGTCATTTCTGTTGCATTTTGGTTGTGAGGCAAGAAATCCTGGGGAACAGGAGGCAGCTCGTGCTTCTAATACCATATGAAAGTGAAAGACAGCTGGATGCACTGAAGTACTTGGATATGGGTCACCACCCTAAATTGGTCTTGGGTAGAAACCCCCAAAATTAAAAAAAACTAAAGAAGCCAAACAATCAGTTCAATGCATGGTTTGTCGTACCAAGGATTACTCTGTGTGTGTGTGCCACTGTGCTGGGAGAGCCAAAGAAGAGAAACTGGCAGCAAATTTGCAATGACCAGCCAGAGCAGCAACTTGGGATATGACAGCATCCAGCCCTGAGGAGCCTGGAGAAGCAGACATGGAGAACTTTGAGTTACTAAACTTCAGGAGAGGACTTGTTACTCATTGTGTCCTGTCTCTCTTCCTTTGTTTCTTCTTCATGGTGCCATAAAGACTTAATTTTCCTCAGTTTGAAGCCAGCATAACATGAACAGTTCAAAATCAGATTTTGTTGGAGTCACTGCAGTACATCAAGAGCAAGCATAGAGATGCCAGTTGCTGGGTTCTCCACACACTCAGGCAAGGCACTGGATGCCTGTAAGCTGTCTACCAGGACAGGCTCTGCTGCAAGACAGCATGTGGTTAGCCTCTCTGACATGGTCTCCAGATGCCCCATTCTCCTCCAGTATTGTTGTATCATCTATGTCTGCTGCCCCCATGAAAATGATCCAAACTCCTTCCTTCCAGTTGCTTGTGAGGTTGAGATTAGAACATGTTTCAGAGTAGTATCCTGCAACTTTGCTTAGCTTCTCTCCCTAAGAAAAGGGGGTAGAAGAGACATTCAAAGAACTCTAGAAAAGGCTCAAGGAGAAGGGGAGTAACCCATCACTTTGTTGAGCAGGGGGGGGTTCCTCTCAAAAATGGCAACTCCTTTGTTACAAGGCAGTAAACTTCAGGTCTGGTGGTTTTTTTGTTATGTTTTTGTTAAAAATAATTGAGAAATTTTGTGCAGGATTTGTTAAAAATCATTTATGGTTGAAAGACAACTCCTTAAAGGCAAATCTTTACAGACTAACTAAAAAAAAAGAGGTCTTCCACTGAAGCTCAAATTCAGACTTACATACTCATGGAGAGCCACTTCCCAGTGGACAGAGCTGGCTGCAACCAGGTACTGCCAAATAACATCCCAATGGTGCTGTGCTCCGCAGTTTCACACTCACAATTCTGCATGGAGGAGTTCTTGTTCCTCCAGCTTGCTGGTGACTCACAGGCATGAAAGACAAACGTACTGAGAAATATGCTGCCAGTGACAGCCCTGATTACCTCCAGACCATCTCCATAAGCCTCCAGAGCCTACCTATGCCATCCCAACCACATTTCCACTTGTCTGCTTGTCTCCATCCTTCTGGAGGTGGACAGCAATGACATCACTTGTCTATCTGCTGCTAAAGCCCTATCTTTTCCCCATCCTGGATTCTCTTCCAGGCAAAAGGATGGCACACAGTTCCTTCTTCAGCTGGGCCTTTCTGTCAGTGCCTCTCACACCACATAAGCCCAGGAGGAGGTCACCTCTGCTCTGAAGCAGTCTGTGGGCTCAAGACCTTATCAAACAGTGGAGAAATAGAACCAAATGCCTACCACAAGGTTTCACATTCAGCCAGTTAACCCAGACAACACCTTCTACCTCTGCTGTCTGCAGTAAAGATAAAACCTGCCTCAGTTTCCTGATTTTCATTCCCCATGCAGCCCTTAGTGCAGCATCCCACTGCAAGCTCCCAGATCTTTTCCAAGTCAGTGGAAACTTCCAGCCGAGCCACGCTCAGCAATTTTATTGCTGCCTTTCCTGCTCTGCAGAGCCCTTGTTTCTCCAAGTACTTCATGCCTCTTCCCACCTGCTGCAAAGCATAGAGAAATCACCAGCAGTTGAGGTCTAAGTCTATTTTGGCCATCATGGCTATTCCTCCAAAGATCAGTGAAGTAACAGGTTTTGCTGTACAGAAATCAAACACCATTACCATACCATGACATATTTTTTTTTACATATGGCCATGAGGCACATGTGGTGAAAGGGTTAGCTTTGCTTTCTGAGGTAAAAGTCACCAGGGCGGAGATGGGATGTACAGCAAAGGAGGAGTGTTTGTCATTTCTCTTCTGAGTGAGAGGCACATGCACACTTACATTCCTACAGCTTCCCAGGCCCAGGCTCTATCCGCATATAGGCACATCTGCAACATATTGTTGTTACAGCTCATGGTGTTGAAAGATGTTTCAGAAGGACCACTGTGGGATTCCTTGAAGAATCACAGAAAGTTTTACATCCAGTCATCTTAAGCCCAACTACCTGACCAAAGCAGGGCTCACAAAAGCTAGGTCAGGGGAGCTTGTCTGGAGAATCTCCAAGGACAGAGATCTCACCGCTTTTCTGGTGCCACTCCCAGACCTGCACCACTCTTTTAAAAGGAGTTTTTTTCCATATGTCCAATCAGAATTTTCCATTTTGCAACCTGTGCCCATTGCCTCTTGCCTTTTCCCTGTGAACCCGTGAGAGTAGTCTGTGTCTCCTCTGGGTAACCCTGCAAGGCAGTGGAATGGATGACAGCAGCTTGGTACCCTCTTGACCTTCTCCAGACTGAACAAGCCCAGCACCCTTGTCTTCAATCCCTTTATTAAGCTGTGCATACCCTTTTGTTACATCAAGTTTGCTTTTTGGTTTTGGTGGGGGTTTTTGCCACCTGTTCCTTCAGTGACCTTGAGTCATGGGTCACTCAAGTGTAAAAGGATTGATTCTGACCACTTTGAACAAGAAAGTGAATCACCCTGCAGAAACAACCCAGAGACCCAGCAAACACCCCACCATCAAGATCACTGGAGACGTGCTGCAGAGAAATCCCAAGAGAAAGCCCCCTTACAGTCCCTGTAGATCTCTTTGGTCCTTTATTTCTCTCCTTCCCACGCTCTTCTTGCTGGTGCTTAGCTCTGAAGAGATGCACTGCTCTCAGGGCAGCAGGCTGCATTACCTCCCTAAGAACACTCTTTCCCCAGCAGATCCTCTTTCCACTCTCCACTTGTGTGAGTTGTTGAGTGGTTAAGTGTGGATTAAAGCCTCCTTGTCATAGCTTGGCTAGGCAAGCATTTCACTGGTGACATATGTGCATCCAGTTGGAGAGGTGAAGGCCCTTGAGTTGGCTAGAGGGGGGGAGCACACAGACCTCCGGGACTTCTCCACTGTGCTTGACAACAAAATGTGCTGTGGCCTTAAGCAGGCACAGCTTGAGCCTGTAACATCATAGGACACTGCCTTTCCTGAGCCACTGAAGTCAGTTGCAGGACAGCTGTTAAGACTGTTGATCTGCAGCTACTTTTCCAGGATGAACCGCAAATTGAACCTAGTTAGTGATTGGGAGAATTTAGCTGGTTTAGCTGCTGGAGAGCAACTCATTTCTGCTCAAGCCATTAGAACCCCTGCTGCCACATGGATCAGGCCTCCAAAGGCCACAGGTTCTCCATGCTAGGATGCTACAACAAACCATCCTTATGCATCATGACAGCCTAGCTAGCAGGCAACCAAAGACTGCTTGCCAAAAGGTTTCTGGTACTTGCTGATGCCAGTCTCATGTCCGAACAATGGAAAAAGCTGAGAAACACATTTTCATGTAAAAAGCCTTTCTCATCACTTTTCTAGGCAGACCACACTTCATGTTGCTTGTCCAAGGAAATATTCAGTGATTAGATCTAAAGTGTCAAATGGGATTTTGTGGGTGCTTGAATAAAACTGAATAGGGAGGTAGACATACTCTGCAGCGTGTTGCAGATGTCAGAGGCAGCTCCTGCAAGTTTCTTGCACATGCTGTAGAGAAGGCGAGGCAGGACTACAATGCACTACTAACAGACACTTTCCTGATTTCCCTGTTCCTTAGGATCTGTCCTCTTTTCTGTGCTTTTTGTTTTGTGACTGCAGGAAAGACACCTTCTTCCAGAAGGCCTTGAAAACTCAGGATCTTTTTAAACTTTCCAGTTAAATATTTACTGTACCAGACAGAAAGTGCTTCATTCATCAATTGTCTGAATGCCCCCACCTGGAAAAGAATCACAGAGCCTCAGAGATCCTTCAGCAAACAAATTCCTTCTCATTACCGACTCCGTGGGCATGACTGTTCTCGGGAAACCTGAAAGTCAAGCTGCTCAGGAGTGCTGCCCATACATGTTTACCTTGTACTCCAGCTTCCCTCTTCAGACTAAATCAGGTACTTTCTGTCTGGTTTGCCTAAACAAGTACAGCTGAGGAATGAATGCCGGAGCATTCCTGGGGGTTCAGCCAGTCTAGCCCCAGGTTTCTGACACTCAATTTCTGTATGATTCCTGTAAACTCCAGGTTAAACAGCAGCACCCACATGCTCCTCAGCACCACACACAGATATCAGAAATGCTTGTATATATATTTTATATATATATACATAAAAATATATATTTACTCTTACACCCTAATTCAGGCTTGTTCTTTTACATGAAACACAGCTGACATCTGCAAAAAACTACTTTCTAATCCAAGGTCAGACTGAGGGCTGCCCCACCTGTGGAAGCAGGTATTTTGGGCCTTCAGCTTCAGCTGCATGTCCCCGAGAGTACATTGGGCTAAGCTGGAAGTGGGAAAGGTGGCTGTGAAGGGCAAACCATTTTCCCTGCAGCCTGGACTGGTCCTGTCAGAGCTTCACAGGAAGGAGCACAACCCCATGGTGTTCTGCAGAATTCCAGTCACCATCCCCTGAGCATTACAAGTAGGCTGAAGGAAGCTGTGTTCAGCAGGAGTAAATAACTTTGCAGTGAGCTGGGTGGAGGACACAGCTGCAATGTGATAAGTGTATTTATAATATTGAGTGTGAGAGCTGAAATCCATGCATTAGATTGATACTACCCCAGCTAGTGAACTTGTGAGCAGTCAGTGTTCTGCCATGAGTGTAAGAGTCAACAGTTTCAGTGGAATTTCAAAAACTGATACCAAATGTTTTTCTGTCTTAGCAATTCAGTGTATTTCATTCCTCATTGTACTGACATATTTCAGAACATCACAAAGAGAGCCTGTGTATACTTTTGCTCAAATGATAATGTGAATTCATACCTGATATGACTACTGTACTGTTGGCATGGCTGAAGCAGCCCTTGGGAGAGATCTGCCTCCCAGATTTTGCAGCATTGCTCAACAGTCACTGTCTGGAGCTTGTACCTATACTGGAAAGCCCCAGAACATGGCAATACTGCAGACAAACAGCCATTTGCCTGAGCCAGACTGTGATGCCAGTAGTCAATGCTCATTAAAGAAAGGTATGCAAGAGCATTTTGTCAGAAAAAAAGAAAATTTAAAAAAAAAAAAAAAAGGAAGAGAAGAATCTAAACTAATAAAGGAGAGAGTAGGATGTGTAATGGAAAAGTAACATGCTTTATTTACACATTTGTTCACTACTGACATGGAAAGGGTCTGAGCTCTCAGACAAAGATGCTGCCCAAGTGCCACAGTGAAATCCTGCCTTTAAGTATCTTCTTCTAACCTGTCCAGAGGGCCATCACCAGCTGACCACAAGTTCCTGTGCTGTCCACACTTCTGCTGCCTAACACTTTGTGTGGCAAGCAGCACCTCTTTCCCATGCAGGCTCGTGCTTTTCCCTCTTCCAGTCTGACATTGGAAAGGACACAAGTCACCATTGCAGGGACCAATTCTAGTCAGTTCTGACTGACCAGTCTTCTCAGTGTGGCTGCAGTTCCTGTGTATATGTCAGGGATGGAGGCAGACATCACAGATTGGAGACAGATCACTGCAAGGCCCGTGGTGGTCAGTGGGTCTGGTGTATAGGGGAGAAATGGGGGAAATCAGGCCTTGTTAGCCTGGAGAAGAGACATGTCAGGGAAGCCTTAATTGCAGATGTCCACTCACCAGCAGTTACCAATTCCTTCTCAGAAGTTCACAGAAATGTCTGGTCTTAAAAAGTCTTCTTTTATGCCTTGTCATAAGGGACAGCATGGGAAATTCTGTTTGCACATAAGGAAAAAAAACAACAGTGGTGCAGCCATGGGAGAGGGCCAAAAGAGGTGGTGGGATGTCCGCTGTTGGACACGTTCAGAGCTTAACTGGACATGGCCCTCACCAACCTGACCCTGCTTTGCAGGCAGTTGAGCTTGGTGAGGGTGGTGGGACTGAAGACCTTCAGCTGTGCCTCCCCACCCAAAAGTTTCTGTGATTCTGTGTGCACAGCTTGCAGCTTCCAGTCATGTGTTAATCATACTTTAAAAAATAATTTCTGAGTAATCCTGAGGATTATTTATGTGACCCTGGGGCTCACTCACGTGAATACCAAGTACAGGACTTACTCTTAATTGAAGAGTTAAACATAAATCAGCAGCCCAGCAGGATTATTCAGTCTGCAACAGTGTCTGGCAAATGGGCATGTGAGCTTTCCATCCATTCCTTTCAGATGTTGCTCTGGTATAGCATTTGCTGCAACATTATGCAGCTATGTAGAATTATTCAAATAGGCAATTTCTCATGTGTTTCTGGTAGGCAGAAAGGTCAGGTCTACTTTCAGTGTGTGTTTCAGTTTCGCTTCATGTCTGTCAAGTTAGAGAAGTGCTAAAAATCAAGTTTTACGTAATTGACCTCCTGCTGATCTCTATTATTAAAATGTTTGGAGGCACACGGAGGAATTCCTAGTTCACCTTTACTTGGTGCTTTGTGATTTCAGGGGAGTGGGCCTTCTCAGCACCTCTACAACCAGTTGATCTGCCTCAGCTCTTACGGACCAGGAAAGGCACCTTAATTTTAAGCAAGCTGGTTTCACTCAGTCATTCACGCAAAGGTCTTCTTCTACCCACTCCGATGTGTGTGTTCACAGGCAGAGAGGTGTATATTCAAGCAATCTGGCCAGGATCACTTGGGATGACACAGTGGCTGAGGGACACCAGGTGTCCCTTCTTACTGTCTCTTGCAGCCCCTCTTGGTTGGTGATGGTAAATTGCTTTTTGGGCAGGTCTTGTACACTCTCTAGGATACAGGGGTTGATACAGGGTCCTAGTTTTGCCTCAGCACCCTGCTTCCTTCTGCATAATTTCTCCTTGGTTTCAATTTCATGAGGTATCAGAAAGAGGCAAGGCAGAATTTTGTTCTGGGACCATGGTGCCATTCTCTTGTCAGAGCATTTGGTCTCCTGCATATGGTTTACTGCACCATGCTTGTGAGGTGGTTTCATTTCTGTTCTCTCAAAACTTCACTTGAACTGAATGTCCCAAAATTGAACTTAATGCAGGATCTCTGCATTATGGGATGGATGAAGAGTTAAATA
>VWZG01012802.1:463935-499612 GCA_013396735.1 Grallaria varia | reverse complement strand
TATTTTTTCTTATTTTTATATATAACGTGTTTGATAATCTGCAACATGTTAGTATGCTGCCTTCCCCCATGTGTGCTTTTGATGGGGTTTAAACTTTGCCATTTTAAAAAAAATTATTTTATTCTTTTTAAAGAAAAAACACAATGCCAGCAGTCCCCCCCTCCTGGGCAGCCCCGCAATAACAAACCAGAGTGCCTCTGCAGTGGAAGAAAAAAAAATCCCGGTAGGAAAACTGGCTTTATTTCTCTACCAGCAATTCTAAATTGTGTGCATGTTTTAAAGCTGTGTGCAGTGCCCTTTGTGAAATGGCTGTAAGAGGTGGGGGAGGCTGGAAGAGCTTTGCTTTCATGGCTCTGTCCTGGTAGAACAGCGTGTGCTGTTTCAGTGCAGTGGCAGGGCAAGGGAAGGGCTTCACATGGACACAGGGCAGGGATGGGATATTGGGAAGGAATTCCTCCCTGGGAGGGTGGGCAGGCCCTGGCACAGGTTGCCCAGAGAAGCTGTGGCTGCCCCATCCCTGGAAGTGTCCAAGGCCAGGTTGGACAGGGCTTGGAGCAACCTGGGCTGGTGGAAGGTGTCCCTGCCCATGGCAGGGAGTGAGGTGGAATCATCTTCAAGGTCCTTTCCAGCCCAAACCATTCTGTAAGTCTCAACACTGAAGTCTCTCCAGGTTCATTCCACATTGCTTCAGATTTTTTTCATGGAGAAAACTCTGGTATTGACTTTCTGGTCGAAAGGAAGGACAGAATAAATTACTCTGTCAGTAGATGCTGCCTGTCATTTAAATGAAACACTTCAAAGCATAAGCAACAATTTCAGTCGAGAATTGTTTGTCCCTTACTGTCTTACAAAATTAAATCAAGTTCCTGGCAATGAGACTGACATTAACAGGAGAAGTTGCCTATGTCAGTAAAATAACTCTTTTGAGTTTTATTCCTGTTACAGGCTTAAGCCTTTTGGAGCAGGCTTTAAAGTTCACGTCTGTCTTCCTTATGCTTTGCCTGCCTGTAATCTACTTGTTCAGCTGGATGTGGGATTTCCTAGAATGTGCTGGACAAATCCATAGATGGAGTAGTACAAAATCCTTTCCAAATCACTTTGAACATAAATTCAGGGATGTCTTAAATCAAAATCTGTAACCATGATTTACAATACGGCATCACAGAACTGGAATGCTGAGGTACTGAACTTTGGTTTGCCTTTGTACTCATCTCTTAGGACAGTTTATATGACTTACATTTAAAATTGATGGGTTCACTGCTTTCAAGGGAAACCAAAAGACTGGATGCTTAACTCCTCTAGGTTCTCTGTAGAATGTGAACACCAAGATCACTTTGAACACCTTTTCTTAGATCTTTTGATAAACGGTTGTGAATGACCAGTGTCTGGAAAAATCAGCAGGAGATAAATGCCAAATTCCACCCTGCTTCCCTTTCTTCCAAATTACAGGTTTAAACTATCCAGTGGACTTGAAAAAGTGATTTTAGTGTGCTTAGGTACCAGCAAGTTAAATAAAGGTTTCCAAAGAGCCCTGAAGATCTTTTAGTGTTCTCCAGTTTTAATTAATGAGAGCTCTGTTACTTGGCTGTTCCAGGACCTAAATCACATCTTGAGGTCAGAAATTTAATCTGAAAAATGACTTGAATTCCATTTCATCCAAACAGTCCTGTTTAGTTCCCTTAGACTGGGCTCCTTAGAATAGTCTAACAAAATGTAATCTAGAGCCTTACTTCCCTGACAATCCTGATATAAAGTCCAAGAAAAGTGTTTAGGCAGGAGTTGGCTGCTGGGCGTCTTTTATAGGATATTATTCCTTTGCTGTTGGCTGCATTTTTCCTTTACTGCTCAATTCAGATGAGTTCTGTAGAATTTATTTCATTTTGAAGTCATTCTAGAGTAAGTTCCTTCTCTTCCCACATTAAAAAAAAAAGTATTTTAAAGTTATGTTTGAATTACCCACCTGGAGGGGGTCGTTGCTGGGATTGGGAAGCTCATTTTCCCTGATCCATGCTGCAGGAATCCCATCCCTTTGAACTGAATTCTTGACCACTGGGCCTGCCAGAAACTTCCTCCAGCTAAAGAGCATTTCCTGGCCACGTTTTTTTGAAGTTCCTAGATGTATGATTGCCTATTGTCTGAGACTTTCACAGATGGCTTAATCTATCCCAGTCACATAAATTGTGCAACAGAAATTATGGAGTCTTATCAGGGCACATTTTTCTCTTTTATTTTTATCTTTCTGACCTAAATTGGGATGTGAACTTTGATGTCCAGAGTTGAAAGTTCAGCATGTTGACTCTTCTGTGCCACAGAGCATCTTCTGAGGGTACAGTGGTTGTACAGGTTGTGTGGTCAGTGCTTTTAACCATCTAGGTATAGGTGATGTCCCCTTTGAGCCCCAGAAGGTGACACAGGATCAGCCTGTTTGTTTGGAACTCAGCTGGAGTTTCAGGGGCTGCATTTTTGCACAAGCAGAGCTTTTGTCCTTATCTTAAGAATAAAGAATAACAAATAGGAATAAAGAACAAGAAATAGGAATAAGAATGAAAAATAAGAATAGGAAACAGAAATTAAAGAATAAAGAATGTAGTATATTCCCTGTGTCTCTCTTCTTTTCCATCTTTGCTTTGGGAGTGCTCAAAGAAAATTAATTTCCCATAAGATGAATAAGCAGTTAGGACTCAATTTCAGATTTTCCCCATGCAGTGTTAAAGGTAGTTTTAATTTTCCTTAAAGTATATTTCAGTGTCCTCTGTTTCAGTGACAGTTAACAAAAATTACAGCTTAGTCTTTGCCCCTTTCCTTCCCTTTCTCCTTCAGCAGCTTCTCTATTCCCCACGGTGCTATGTTCATATATTGGCCACTTGTTTCCACAGTGTGCTTCAGCTTCCAGGGAGAAACTTAAAATCACATTGAAGTCCTATTATGATGCATTTGTGTGCCAGAGTTTGTTTGTGAACTCACCTTTTGTTCTTTCTCCTGCAGAATGATGTCAGGATAAAGTTTGAACATAACGGGGAGAGACGGTAAGTTGGCCTTCGCTGCTTTGATTCTTTGCTTAGGAGAATAGTTTAGTCATCAGTAATTTAGGTTAAATATTTTGTTGGCTGCACTTTTCCTTTTTACTGAATGAAAATCACCCAGTGAAGGCCATACCAAACAGGTCACACACAACCTGGTTATTTTTAGAGATCAGTGTGCCATAAAACACTGATTTATTTCCATAGTATCTGTTTGCAAGTGAATTGCAGTAATATTCAAAGGCTGTCCAGCCTGAAAGGAATTCAGCCTGAAAGTCTCATTTCAGATATGTTCCCATTTTGTTTCGTTTAACTAAAACCAAATGAAGCTGATCAAATCAGTGTCATTCTTTGCTAGTTTCTCACTTCCTGATGCCCTGTTGCTATCACTGTCCTGCTGTGATTGAGCAACAGATACAGCAAGGGAAGACATTTTTTCATTGGTGTAAAAGTTTCCTTGTTATTTCCTCTGGTACTTGGTTTTGAGAGACATTCTTTTGCCAGAGAAACCCAGAAACAACTGAAATGGCAGTTTTGGTTCTTGCAGCATTGTTTGCAATGGATAAAATTGTTTCAAAAAGCCCCTTATTTGCCATAGAATTGAGAGGAACTCCCCAAAAATTTAATGACTGTTTGGTGGCCGTGTGAACATGCAGGAAGTCTCCAAGCTTGTCTGTGGTCTCTTGGAGTCTGCTCTCACTGAGGGCAGGAAGTGATCTTGGTGTTGGGCTACAGTGTCTTTATTTTGGAAGAAATTAATTGGATTGTAAGCATGAATGTATGTGCTACTCCTCACAGACGTCCTGTGGGAATCCTTTGGTTTCTCCCATTTGCTTCCAGTGTGAAGCAGTTCATGGTTTCATGATAAAATGCAAATTTCATGTTGATGGTAAAACAGTACAAGGTGTCTGTAGGGATCCTCGTACCTGTTCCTAGCAAAGGTTACTGGGTGAGGTGCTGAAGCTCCTCCTCAAGTATCCTCCTTTGCCAGATTTGGGGATTTTTGTTAGGAAAGCATAAACTTTCTTTGTTGGCAAAGCAGGCAGTGGAGAATAATTTATAATCTTCCTCAAAACTTGAACTGTTTCTTCCACTGTAATCCTACACAATGAATTCTGTCCCTAACACAACCCCAACTTTTGGTGCCTGGGGTGAAATTTTAAAAGTGATCCTCACTGAGATCTGCTGCCTCCTTTGTCAGCCCAATCCTCTCAGCACCCTCCTGTGTCAAGGGCTCTGTGTGGACAAAACAGCCACGGTGTGACATGTCACAATTCCTTGTCACACGGTGTCAGAACAAGGGAACTCAGCAGCAAAACCCTGTCACCACAGGCTTCTCATCTTGCCTGTCTTCTTCCTGGGTGCATTTCAGGTGGCACAAAGCTCTGGAAGGGGAGCAGAAAGGTGTTTTTTTTTCCTGCAGTAAGATTAAAATGAAAAGGTTGATTGTGTGTTAGTCTAATTATGCAGCTTCACTCACCCGAATTCCCCACTCCCAGCGCGGTGTGCAGTTACAGACAGAGAGCCTGCACCAGAATGTGTGTGTGTGTGCTTGGGTTCACAGCAGCTGCCAGATCTAACCACAAATATTTAAGGTGGTCAGGCAGGAATGGGCTCCTTAAACCCTGCAGGCCAGGATTTTGTGTTAGAGGAGCACACAGAGTTTTTAAACTAATAGAATTTGTGGCACCTGAGAACAGCTCTGCTTTTGAATGCATTGAGTGTAGAATGGGAGCCTTTATAAGAGACTGAGAGCTAAATTACATTTGTGTGGTGCCAGAGTACTATAATTCCATGGATGGGTTTCTTAGGAATATGTAGAAAATGTTACTGCGGGCTGCTTTTTAACAGGGACAATTATTTCCAAATCACTGGATCTCGTAGGACTTGGTGGCAAGATGAACCTTTCCTGAGAAGGGTCTGAGGAAGCCAACTAACACAAGGGCTGTTTGAAACAAAAGCTGCATCTCATGGAAGGATACCCAGGGCTGATATGGATGGAGGGAAGGATGGAGGGATAGATAAATAAAAAGGAAACTAAGCCTTCTCTCCAAAGCATGGGTTCATCACAGATCCATAGACTCTCAGAATGGTTTGGCTTGGAAGGGACAATAAAGGTCATCTCCCTCCACCCCTCTGCCATACTTGGGGATGCCACTCACTAGTCCAGTTGTTCCAACCTGGCCTTGGACACTCCCAGGGATGGGGCAGCCACGCTTCTCTGGTGCCAGGGCCTCCCCACCATCTCAGGGAAGATTTTTTTTCCCAATATCACACCTAACCCTGCCCTCTTAGCAGTTTAAAATCTTAAAATTTTTTATTCTTTTGGCCTCTGCAGTTTTTAATTCAACTCTCCCTGAATGTGTTTTGTGCCCCAGGCAGTACTTTTTAAGCCAAAGTGCACAGAACATTTGTATCCTGTTATGTGGAAGACACTGGTTCAGTAAAGGGTACTTTTCTGCCTAGGAACAAAGGGATTCTATTTGAAATCTTCATCTAAATGTTGCATTTTGACAAACCATAGGAAATGGGCCAGAGATCAATAATTCCTTCCTGAAATAACACATGTAAATTTGAATTTGAAAGGCTCACTACCTGCTAAAAGGAGAGCATTCAAATGTGTTTTTAATGGTTCAGCCACCTGATTTGGTGAACTCAGTCAGTGATTCTCCTTCATTCCAGGATTATCCAGTTTGTCCGTCCCGTGCGCTACGAAGACGTGCAGCAGAAAGTGAAAACAGCCTTTGGGCAGCCACTGGACCTCCACTACATGAACAACGAGGTACAGAGCTCAGGACACGTGAAACATTCCCTGCATCTCATTTCCCCATCACGAATTCCCTGCCCATGAATTTAATTTTCAGTTCTTCTTTTAATACAAACCATTGTTGAGTCGCCGATGCAAAGGGAAACTCCCTGATCCTGATACAACATCACAGTGCTGGGTGTGCTGTACAGCATCTTGCTTCCTTGCACTTGGTGGTATTTGGGAGACTGTCTTGGGGAAGTAAAAAAGCTATTTGAAGTATTTTGTTGTTGAAAGCAACTCTTGCAGGCTCATACATATCCAAGGAGATGGTGTTGCCCAGGGAACAAGGGGAGTCCAAGAACAGAGGAGGCTTTAGCGGGGCTGTGGGCACTGTCGTGGCTGAAGTAAAGTGACATGGACAGCAGCATTTGTCTCTGAGAAGCTGGGTAGTCCATGTTAATAATCTAAAGTATTTTGGTGGCTTTCTCACCCTGGACACACTGGGTTTTCCTTGTTTTTATTGTTGTGGTGTTGCCCTCCCGCTGTTTGGAACTGCATCCCTAATGAGAGAGATGCAAAACCCCATTCACCAGTGAGAGTGGGACAGAAATGAGTTCTGCAGGGTTAATAACATTCCCATTTTGAGATGTGAGTGGGCTGTAGAATAGAAGGTGTCTGAGCCTGATTTCATGGGGTCTTACAAGTTTTAAATTCTAATTTGATTCCCTCTTTCAAAGTCTTTATCATCTTCTTTCTATCTGAAACCCAATTTCCACTTGATCATTAGGTCTGGATTCGTAAGTATTCTGAGACCACATTCTCAGCAGGGATTCAGGGGCTGACAAGTCTCTGACTTGTTCTTTGCAAACAGCAAATTCGGGTAGCAATTAATATTTTTCTGGCTGGTGCTTTAGAGAAATGTGCACAGGGCCAGCCATTTCTCCAGCATGGGAGGAAAACCTCATTAAAAAGGGGACAGTGGGACAGAATTGGAATGAAAATTTGTGAAATGATTGAGCAGGCAGAATCCTGTCTTATATGCTGATATTTTTTCTGTTTATTTAAATACCTGTTGTGGAGATAGACTTTTGTTTTCTGTCTTTTCTAATGATTTTTTTTCCTGTTCTTTATTTTGCAGCTCTCTATTCCTCTGAAAAACCAAGATGACCTGGATAAAGCTGTAGATCTCTTAGACCGAAGCTCTAATGTGAAAAGCCTTAGGATATTATTGCTGTCCCAGGACAGAAACCATGTAGGTACCAACCTCTGTGACTGCAGCAAAGTGAAGGTTTTTGCCCTTGAGACTCCGAAACACGATGGCAGTAACAGGGATTAGGAAAATCACTCTCTGCGCAGACACAAATGCCTGTGTTTATTCTCTTCTTTGGCTCATCTGTAGATATCTTTTTCTTGGTTTTTTGTTTCCTGACTTCAGCAGCTGTTCAGGGACTGTAACATTGCAGCTTTTTAAGCTGTCATATGAAGGCCATTTTACATCAAGTACCTGCAGTCAGAAAACACTTAGAGTTTGGTTTGCAGAGAACTTTTTTACCTTTGATTAATAGCAGTGTTGAAAGTATGTGTAATTATTTTGCCTTTAAAAGCACAGGTTGTCCTTGAAGACAAGCCTTCAGCAATTTTTCCTTGAGTGAGAAGCCTGGGGACAGTTCCCAGGGATTTTTCAGCATTAAATCCAGCTTACTCTCTGATAACTAAGTTGCCTTTAGCTAATAATGGCATATTCAAACCCAAGGTGAATTTGGTTGTCGTGGTTCACTCTCCTATACCTGTGGCTGTGGCAGTGAGTGGCAACGTAGTTTGCTTTTTTCAGCAGAAGAGATTGTATTATGAGAAGAAGGTCTTTAAATCAAGCTCCCAGAGATGCCCATTTTAGACAGTGAATTTATCAGCAAGCTGAAGAGGGCAAAAAGACTCCAAAGTTTTCCTTATTCCTGATCTGTGACTGGAAAACAGTTCACTCAACCAATACCTCTTTTTTTTCTATTTCAGAATTAAGGTCATGCAGCTTTTCAAGCCAAAAGCCTTGATAGCTTAGATATTTGATTTGCAAATTACCAAATTCCCCTGAAGAGTGTGACACACAAAGCTGCTCTGTTGGTAACAGCTTGTCGATCTCAGATGTTCATCCCTATTCAGGCTCTGCAGGCTGGGAGCTCAAAGTTGAAATAATCACACCTATAATTCTTGGAACTGTCAGGAGAACTTAAATGCACTTCTTGCTATTTTTTAATTTGATAATCCGTGTTAATGGAAATACAAAGACCTTCAGGCATGTTAACAGCCCTTTCCCAAAGGACTGGGTGCCAAAAGCTGGGAAGGTGTAGGAGGGGATGATGCTATTCCTTGTCCTGTGTCCTTGCCCTGAGCATCTATTACTGCCTGTTCTGAAGACAATACTTGGCAAGAAGGTCTTTGATCTGCTGGAGTCAGACTTCATTCTGTGCTGTCAGGAAACAGCCTGTAAAAGGTGGCCTCAACTTTTGGGATAACACAGTCCAACAATTCTCTTTCCAGCTCTCTGTAAGTGCCTTCAGACTGCAAACCAGCTGTTAAATGATCCCACCTACCTTTGCATAACCCCCTTGGTAAATCTCACCCTACCCCAGCCAGTAGCCTGTCCTGTGGTGTTGTCCTTTTATTAGCTGTTTTTTCCTCTTTTGCTCCAAGCAGAAACAGCAAAGCCCTCAGTAAGTGCCACTGTTTCCCCCCCTCTCCTCCGACTTCCTCTGCAGCTCTGAGTTGCCTGAGAGGAGATCCCTCCATGGGATAAAGCCCACTAGCCTGCAGGAGCTTTCTTGGCTGCATGATCTCATCCCACTGCAGGAGCGGGAAGCATTATTTTTCCTGAAGTACAGGATGCAGATCTTGTTTTGGTTGTGCTCTTTTCTTCTTCTGGGGATGCAAAGGTGATGCCGTGACTTTGGCACAAATACATACAGAAAACAAATTAATTTTCCAGCAGTAGCCGTGTCACTTGTACCAAGAGCCTGTTTGTGAACAGTGGTCAAATTGATTTTCTCGTGCCTCCTTCTGTGGCTCATTTGTGCTTTTTTTTTCATCAAGCAGCTCATTGCTGTTGGCAGTCCTTTCTTTCTGTTGAGTAACTAATAGGGAGAGCTGGTAAAGTTGGACACCTAAAGCCAGACTTTCCCTATCAACAGGGTGATCTCTGCATCCTTTATTCAGCTCCCACGAACCTATTCGTGGTGGAATTTATGTGATTTAAATCCTTGCTCTGTGCAAATGTGTGAGCTTATTAAATGAGCAGCTATTCAGTACTTTTAATTTCAGATTGTGTGGCCTCACACCTTGTTTGCCAGTCATGTTCAAATAATTTTCACAGGTCAGAATTAATTTCCTCAGAGTATCTTTGGTCCTGTTCATCTCAATTAAATAAGTTAAGGTGAATTCTGTAACACAAGGGGAAGGGAATATTATATCCTCTTGTAAAAGTAGGTCTGTTGGGTCAAGATTTAAATTGAAAGTGTCTCTAGGTATTGAGCCCCTGCTTTGACACGGGGTCTCAATGGCTTGGGGGAGGTTTGATGTGTCTCATTCCTCTTCCTACTTTGAGTGAGGTGAAGGCACTGTGGAAAAATGATCTTTAATTAGATGATGTCTGTGTCATTTCATGGAAGTATGAATAAATTCATCCTGGCATTTCCAAACTCTTGGCGCTCTTAAGTCTCCAGAATTTATTTTCACTTAGATGGTCTGAATTGTGAATTTGCTTTTTAAAGGTCGGGGGCAGTCAGGTTGCTTCTGAAGGAGTGCAGGATTCAGAATTTCTCTCTGCTGGTCAAGGTGGCTGCTGGAAATTGCAGGTTCTTGTGTGTTCTGGTGTCAGTGGGTCATCTGAGCCCCTTGGGCGCTCCAAGGGTACCTGTTAGTGGCAGACTCAAATTCATGCACTTGATCTGAGGCTGGACAGTACCTTGCTCTAGTTTGACTCCTCTTTCACACCATAATTGCTCTTGTGCTGCCTTTTTGTTTGAATTTTCAGGAGTTGCTAAGATTTCAGGCTCTAGTACTGGTGCTCAGCTACTTTTCTTGCTACTAAACATAAGGATGTTTTTGGAACTGTGACCAGGCTGCTTGAGCTCCTCAGTCTCATTGCATTTTATCCTTCTTATTTTACCCAACAGACCAGTTCTTCACCCCATTCTGGACTGCCCAAACAAGTCAGGATTAAAACTTCCCAGTCTGTGGGAGATGTGAGCACACCCTACCAGCAGCCAGAACCCAGAAGTAGGCATCTGTCTGTCAGTGAGTATTCTTGCCACTTCTGCATGCTTTTGTTTGCTGAAATGTATCTTTGGGGCAGTAGTGTTTATGGTATAGCATTTAGGAGAGCCAGGAGAAATTGAAAGGTTATTCTAGGACAAGGCAATTCATTTTCAAAAGCTCTTATTATGTTTACAGTAGAATGTTTGAGTTCCTGGTGAAGTTGTTAAACAGCTGAGGAGCTGCTAAAGGGGGTGTCCTACAGCCAGATCCATTGTGGTTAGAAATTTGGAGAGCTGATGTGAGTCCATTAAGGTTTTTATTTAGGTTGGCAATTTCAGTTCATGAAACGTAGATTTGATTTATTCTTTTTTTTTATGTCGGGCTTTGGAATCCCTCCTGACCCTTGTAATCAAGCATTTTACTTGGAATCAAGGAATTACTACTGCATATCCAACTAGTTCCCTAATCTTCCACTCCTGGAATTGCCAGATGAGTAGAGCACAAGACAAATATCAGAGGTGCACAAAGGGTGATGAGAAAAGTCAGAGTAATATGTACCTTTGTCTCATTTCCTTTGGGTTTCTGTTAGCTCAGTGAACTCATGTTTACTGGAAAGGTCCATGTAAAACTCCTGTAATTTTTATTACTTGTGTCTCTGGCAGATTTGTCTGATTCCCCCCAATGTCTGTGTTAAAACCCTCTGTATAACTATGCGACACTATTCAAACCTGTGCTTGAAGGATGTTCAAAACTGTTAACGTCTTCTCTAAAACTAAAACATCTGAAACAGCTTCAAAGATATATGGGTCCAAAAAAACAAAAAAAGTCTGATGATTCAGGATTTGACTCCTTGGTGAGAAGGCCAGTGAGCAGGGAAAGGGCAGGAGGAAGGTGAGAGAGGATGAAGATGGTGTTCTGTGTAAGTTACTGCTGCCTTAGAAGTGAGAAAAGGTACATTTTGCTGGAAAGAGAAGCAGAGGATGACTCTGTTTGTTGCTACAGCTATTTTGGGGCTTATCAGAGCTAATGCTTCAGAGGACAGGTGATAAAAGTCACAAGGGCAGGACCAGGAGCTGGCAATGGCAGACTTGTTCTGTTTGCAAGTTCTCTGTGGCAAAGGAGTGCTTCAGTTTGATTAACTCTGTACACTTGAGGCATAATTATTACAGGATTTTAGATCTGTATTTGCAATGCAGTTTAAGTGTCAAATAATAAATGTAATTAATCTAGAACAGTGTCCATTTTGGGGGGTTTAATCCAGAGTTGAATCCACTCCTGTGGCCAAAGGTAACTGAGAGTGAGCTCAGAGGGAACGACTTGAGAACTAAACCAGCAGTTCTCAGTGTGAGACTTGTCTGACAAACCTACCTGTATCCTGTCAGGAGTCTGCTGACCCCCTTTGGTACAGTTTGCTTTTCTGAAGCAGCAAACAAACAAAGAAGTGCTGAAAGCTTGTGAAGTATGTGACTGAAACGGGGACAAAAGGAGTTTTCCCATCCTTTCTAGTCTGAAGTGAACGTGCATAGAAAGAGCAACATTCCGTGGTCCTGGGAAGAAGGCAGTGGTGTCCATGCACGTCTGAACACCACATTTCTTTGTTCACAGAAAAATTCAAGGCCAAAAATATTTTATTTAATATATCTATATATATTTCTGCTTTATTGGCATTCTGAGGTATCCAAATAATGATGCCAAAGTCAATAGACTACACTGAGTGTCTGTCATGGGTAAACTGTAGCAATAAGGGGCCCCTTCTGTATCCCAGTTGTACAGTCTCTTTCCTCTTATCCCAGCGTGTGGATGCTTTCTGTCATTCATCAGTCAAGAAACCATTAGTTCTGTTTTCTGAACATGTCAAAGTACCAGATTGTTACTTATGAGGAGTTCCAGTTCTGTCAGAGGTCTGCTGGTAATTTGGCAATAGCTCAGCCTTGCATCAATTTCTTCTTCCTTCTCTTTTCCTATCCGTGATTTGGAAAAGGAATGGGCCCTGTTTCCTGGTGTTTCAGGCACAGAGATTGTCCTATTCTTACCAGGTGATGCTCTGAAAGTCCAAAGCAGTGTTCAACAGAAGCTTTTTGCAGGCAGGACAGAGATCCGTGGAGTTCCTGTCCTCCCGAGTGGACGGGCCTCCAGCCTGCTGTCACCAGTTCAGAGGTTTGGAAGTAAAGATAACTTTTATTTAAAAGAAGAGGGGAAAAAAAAAAAAAATGTTGCTAAGCATTCTGGCAGCACTTGTGTTTTTTCCACTCACTTCCTTTGATATACATGGATTTAGTGCCTACTTCCTTTTCCTGCTCAGGGCTGGGGGCCTTTCCACAACAGCGGCTGGGCCGGTGCCAGCAGGGCCTGGGCTCGCTCCGGGCCAGCCCCGCATTGTGTCGGAAGGAGTGAAAGTGCTCCAGGCCTCGGGGCAGCCCCACAGCGGCTCCTGGCTGTATCTCCACACCACTTGGCTCCAAACACCCCGGGAACCCCGTGGAGCTGCTTGGGAAACCAGGTGGCAGCTCTGAGCAACACGTTATGGACTTGGTGATCTTGGAGGTCTTGTCCATCCTTCATGGTTCTGCGAGTCTATGAACCCCTTTTTTTTTCATGTGGCTCACCCCCCATGCACTTTGAAGTCATGCCAGCATTGTTTTTCTTTGTGCAACCCTCTCAAAGGTGTGTTCTCTGCTTTTCAGCCCTCTCATAGGTGTATTCTGCCTCTCAGCCCTCTCAAAGGTGTTTTCTCTGCTTTTCAGACCTCTCAAAGGTGTGTTCTCTGCTTTTCAGCCCTCATAAAGGTGCATGTTCTGCTTTTCAGCCCTCTCAAAGCTGTGCTTTGCCTTTCAGCCCTCTCAGAGGTGTGCTCTCTGCTTTCTCAGTTCTCTTCTGCCAGCATTTGCCTTCACTCTTTATTACAGCAACTTCAGTAGAAAATATTTTCCTTGGGAGATTATTTGCTGATCTTGACCCATCTTTCATAGCACCTGAGTACACACAGTTAATTAAAGACAGCGTTGTAAAGAGCACAGCTTGACATCTGATCCTCAGCTGCTGTCCCTCCTGACTTCATGGGTGACCTCGAGTGAGTTGACTGGACCACAGCAGTTCTTGGACTCACAGTGGAAGCTGCAGGTGGATAAGTCACTGCTAAAAGAGGTTTTGTTTCTTCCTGTATCTAAAGTTTCATCTTCTTTGAGATCTGCAAGGGAAAAATAAATCCTAAGGCTGAAGTTTCTCTCAGTAGGCAGCGCAACAGAAATGTTTTAGGTAGTTTTTCCCATCCTTTGGGCCCTAAACATACTCTGTCCATTCAGTTGTCTCATCTAATTAACAGGAATTGCAGACTTGCCCTCCATGTGGTTTTGCCCAAACTGACCACACAGTTTGATTTTTTTCACGCAGTAAACCAGAAATTTTGGGGTTATTTCCAAAGGTAACAGTGCTGCCATGTGACACTGAAATTGCTCAGTCTCGGTATGACTTGCTCAGCTGATGCTGACTAGCAGGAACGTGCTGTCACTCAGGGGAAATGACATTAATTGATGCAAATTTGGAATAAAGAAGATTGGTTGCACTGACAAGTGTTTTCTTTAGTGGAGATTAGCAATGAGGTGCCCAAAAACCTGAAAATCCTCTGCCTTTCCTGAGGTACTGAAATGATGCTCAGAAAGTTGAGCTGAAGAGGTTAGGAAGAGCAGAAGCTGTGTTAGGAGCTTCACCAATAATCATAGAGTGTCTAAAATGTCAGTGCTCATCAAACAGTTGGAGTTTTGAAGTGGCCCCTCGTGGTTCTGTGTCTGTCCAGGCTGTCAGGTTCACCCCAGGGTTACCATGGTCATGGAGGCCTGGTGTTAGAGGAGATGTTTGGGTTTTGTGTACATGCACACGCAGTGTCATTTCAGCAGCATAAATCTAAGGACTGTCCCTCTCCCTGGCCCAGGTTCCCAGAACACCGGGCGCAGTTCCCCCCCTCCCGGGTACGTCCCGGAGAGGCAGCAGCGCATTGCTCGACAGGGCTCCTACACCAGCATCAACAGTGAAGGGGAGTTCATCCCAGAAACCAATGAACAGTGTGTAAGTATGGGCATGAGAGGGGGGGAAAAGCAGGGCTGGCTGCTAAGGAGCTCTTTTTCAGTCCTGGATATGTGGTTGCTCATGAGCACCGTGAGGCGTGGGAACAAACTGCCCAAAAAGCTGCAGATGCCCCATCCCTGGAAGTGTTGAAAGCCAGGCTGGATGGAGCTCTGAGCACCCTCATCTAGTGGAAAGTGTCCCTGCCCATGGCAGGGGGTGGAACTGGATGATCTCTAAGCTCTTTTCCATCCTGAACCCGTCTGGGATGCTAAAAGTGCTGCTTGGTGCATTTAAGCTGCTTCCAGTTGTAGCTGTGGAAGTTCAAAGCCCTTGGGTTGGCAGAAGCAGTTGCTGTGTGTGCTGGGCATTGCCTGTGCACTGACTGAGCAGCTTTGGGGCTGTCACACGTTTGTGACCAGGTTTCCTATTGCCTGGTTTCTGTGACCCTCTTGCTTTTGAAACTCCGCTGTGCATTGACAAACGTAGGAAGTGAGGCCAAAGGGCGGCTTGCAGGTGGAGGCAGCAGTGCAGCAGCACCAGCAGGGACTGTTCCTGCAGGCAGTTGGGATCAAAATGCAGTACAGGGCTGATTTAAACTTCCATTTTTCACAGCAGAGTCCTTCAGCACCTAAAGCAGTGTCTCAGATTTGATATGAACTTAATTTCTGTGGGAGATAAAGGAGAAATGTGCATTTAAATAGGCTCAGACTCCCCTCTTCCGATGGGCGTCCTCCAGACAAGCAGCTGTGAGCTGTGATCCTCTTGCTCTGAGCCTCTCCTGAGCACTGGACTGTGCTGATATTATTGCCTTGTGATTTTTTGTGTTGCAGATGCTGGACCCTCTAAGCAGTGCTGAAAACTCTGTGTCAGGAAGCTGCCAGTCCTTGGACAGGTCAGCAGACAGGTACAAATGTACAAACTGGTAGGAATGTGTATGCTTAGATTGAAATGCCAGTTGTACTCGGGCAAAAGTCTGTTTTCCATCTCATACATTTTCTCGGAGAGAAATAAGAACTTATTTCCTACCTATATCCCAGTGTATTTCTCAAAGAGAATTAACTGTGTCTTAAGGCTGTTTTGTTTTCTGTCAAAACCATAGACCAACAAACTGGTGCTTCAGTGGCTTTGTGCTATAAATACAAAATTCTGAAGTGAGCAGTCTGTGTGGAGCCGATGCTCGGAGAACATCTGGCTGCAGGGGATTTAAATCTCTTTTAGACAAGGCTCTACTTGTTCACTTAAAAAATAAAACGACAAAAAAATACCCCAAACTACTCTAAGGTTACAGAAATAGAGCATTATACTAGGTTGCTGTATCCTGCAAGATACAAAACTAATTCCAGACGTAAATAGAGGGGTTCTTTCTTTGGTGAAGAGGTTGTCACAGTTTGATGCTCTGGGTCTTTTTGTTCCCTTTCTTTGCTGTTGGTGTTGCTGGAGGTACTGATGGGGAACCAGAGGTTCTATTGACCTGAATAGCAACTGTGGCTGCCCAGCACCTGTAATACTGGGCTTCAGCATGTTTGTAGGATTCCTCTATGCTAATTCCTGCAGGTTAGGTGTGCTCTTATGTCAAGCACATGAGATTTGGATTTGTAGCCATTCAGTTCCTCCTGTTTATGGAGGCACAAGGGAAAAACACTTGCAGTTAACTGTGTGTACATGGATTCGTTTGCTGATTAGTTACCTGTCCTTCTTTCCCCTTTCTCTGCCTTAAGTGAAGAGAGGGAAGTAATAAAAAGCCTTCCTGGTTATTTGTTGCAGGAGTGGGCATCGTCTGGGAAAGCTGTTGTTCTTTGTGTAGTAGGAAAGGAATGTCATTTGGGAGTCTGAAAGCTGTATGAGGCTACTCCATTTACACTGGTTAACAAAGAAAGTGCCAATGGCATGGCTTTGGCACAGGCTGAGTTTCTGTAGTCTCTTGGGCTGTTAAAGACCTTGTTGGCTGGGGCTTACCTGGCTTTGGCTTTGGAGAAGTAACATAAGATCCTGACGGGGACACGGATTTGAGAGTCACCATTACCAACCTGCACATGTATTCACTTGTATGTAAAGCCCCTGTAGGTTTTGCTCTAGTAGACAGCAGAACTTATTCTTGCCTTCTTTCTTTAATAGTCCTTCTTTTCGGAAGTCACGGATGTCAAGGGCACAAAGCTTTCCTGACAATAGACAGGAGTTCTCAGGTATGTCACTGGTCCCATGGTTGCTCTGGGCTGCCCGCTCTCTGTGCTTGCTGGGACTGTATAAATACAAGAACTGGGCACGTGTTGACTGCAGAGTTCTTTGACCTCTTCCTAAAACCCTGCTGTTACAGGGAAATGTTGTCATTGGAAGTTACACTTTCTGAAGGAGCCTCACTTGTGTCTTTGCATCTCCTTCCAGACCGTGAGAACCAGGTCTATGACAAAGCAGGGAAAGGGGGCACTTACCCCCGGCGCTACAATGTCTCCATGCAGCACAAGGACTACAGCGATGGTGAGTTGTTCTCAGACCTCCCATTGCAGCCTGGAAAAACAAGGTGAGGCAATGGACACCTCTGCAGAGCAGTGTAACTCCCAGCTGAAGAGCCTGGAAGTGCCCTGGCCTTTGCAGTGAATGCTTGGAGTTGATGCTACTGTGTGTGATGCCATGTTTTCATGGAAAGCCTTGATGGTTGTTTGTAATTCTTGATTTACTGTGTCATTTACTTTGTCCTTTCTGGATATATCCAGGCTGATCAGGGACTGCTAGCCTTGGGCAGTGGACATAATTATTAGCCTTGGCCATATAAAGTGAGTTCCTGCCTTGGGGATTCATTATGCTCCGCTAATTTGTAATGCAGACTTGCTTCTGAGTCTTTTAAATATAGCAGGGACTTAAAGAATTACATCTCTGCTCGTCAGATGGCTTTATGCAAATTAACCTCTCACAATTTCACGAGGTGCAAGTCGCTGTAATCTTTGTTTATGGTTTTTATTTCCAAGTGCAGGCACGTTATCTAGAAAGTCATTCTGGGAGTCGTCGTTAACCATTCTCTGAGCTTGGGGGTAGCCTGTAAACCAGATTTTGGCTTTGGAAGGCGAGTTTAGATCTTGCACTACAGCACTGAAGGGTATTACAAAGTGTTCTCTGCCTTCTGCTTTGGGAGTGATCCAGAGCTGTACTGAACTCAGGCAGCATCAGCCCTGAACTGTTATATTTTTGCACCTCGTCTGTTTGGCAGCAGATTCTGCTCCATGAGAACAGAACAGAACATGGCTTTTCTCTCCCTTCTCCTCACTGCTCAACCCCCAGCCATTACCTTCCGCTTGTAAGCATTTATTTAAATTTTCTTCCTTCCCCCCCCCCCCCTCCCAGGCCGGAGGACATTTCCCAGGATACGGCGTCACCAAGGGAATCTCTTCACCCTGGTCCCTTCCAGCCGTTCCCTGAGCACCAACGGAGAAAACCTGGGCCTGGCCCTGCAGTACCTGGACCCCCGGGGCCGCCTGCGCAGCGCCGACAGCGAGAACGCCCTCGGGGTGCAGGAGAGGAACATCCCCACCAAGTGTAAGCACTTACTGGTCCCAGCTGGGGAAAGGTCCTGGGCTGTGGGCAAGGAAGGCCCTAGAAATGAGCTCCAGACCCAGTATGTGACCATCATTTGGTCTTAACAAGCCATTAGAACCACATCCTTACCTGGCTGTGCTTTGAGACCTGTTTGTCTCGCCTACCACGTGTGTCTTCTTTTTCTTCTCAGAATATGCACTTGAGAGCTCGTTTTTCCTTTAAAAAGCTTTGGCAATTCAGCTAAGAAGTAAAAAAAACTTCCTTGGATCTTTTCAGGGCTTGTTTATTTTCCTGGTACATTAACATTTGTAATCAAATGATATGGATCACAGTTATTTTACTAGCTGAGAGCTGCATATATTTCACTTGGTCTTTACCAAAAAGATTTATTTCTGTTTTAAAAGCATCCCTGAGTTGTTTTTTTTTGACAACTTTTTATTATAAAAAAAGAAGTGGAATATAAGTCATTGCTGATGAACCTCAGATATCCCATACAGTAATTTAGGGATCAAAATGAAGAGTAAGCCTGCTGCACTAAAATACCGACTGGCAGTAAATCTGATTAAATTAGACATGGCAAAGCTAATCTCTCAGCTCTTCTATATTTTCACACTGTCCAGATGGCTGGTTCCTGGCTTTGTTTTTAGAGTTTCTTGTTAGGTACAACCTAATTGGATGCATTGCACTGCAGGAGCTTGGTGGTGTTGCTTTCAAAGATGGAACTGAAGCACTGGTTTTTTGAGTAATATGCTTTGGGATTTAGGGCCGTTTGGAAAACTGGGATCAAGTATTCATCTCTGGGTCAGAAGTCTGCTGCCTGTGGAATGTGAGGACTCCTAATTCCCTGTGGATGTAACACCCTTTCTGGAGTGTTGGAGGTGGCTGCTTTAGCTGGGTCTAGTGTACATTTTTTTTGGAATCTGACTGTTCAGCAGCTAAAGAAGGTGCACACAGTGTGCTGACCTTACTTCATCACTGTCTAGCAGGGAATTATGACTCCTAATTGTTCTGCTGTAGGGAGAGCTTTGCAGTGAAATCCTTCCCACGGGAGAAGGAACCCTGAGCTACCTTGGCAAAGAACTCAGAATAATGTCCTTCAAGTTGTCCCAGAAGCTTAAGTCATTCCCAGCTGGGTAGGATTGATTTAGCAAGGCTGATCCAGCTCTTCCTCATCTGATGCTGCTCAGCTGATAACTTCAGAACAAGGGCTAGAAGATGCTCTTCAAGTGCTACACCATCTCTTAAAGTAGTGGTTTTGTAGAATCCACCTGCTGGTGGAATGAAATTTCATCAACCTCACCAAATAACTTGTCTGTAGTAGGTGCTTGCAGGATGTTTTGTGGTTTCATTTTAATGGGACACCAGCCAACAGGTCCTGAGAGTCTTCATGGCTGGATCCTGCTCAGAGCTCTGCCACACTGGGAAGGTGCCTCGTGTTTTTTTCAGCTACAGAATTCCTGGTGCAATCCCAGTGTGGAGACTGGTCCTTGAGAAGACAACCTTTGTTTTTAAATAGTCTAATGCAATGAGAAATTCTCCCTGTTCCCTTTTAGCTCCCAGTGCTCCAATAAACTGGCGACGAGGGAAGCTGCTGGGCCAGGGCGCCTTTGGCCGTGTGTATTTGTGCTACGACGTGGACACAGGCAGAGAACTTGCAGCCAAACAGGTCCAGTTTGACCCCGAGAGCCCTGAGACAAGCAAGGTAATTCTTATCCCAGCTCCTAAATCCTGCCAGATGCCTCTATCTGTCTGTCCTTGAAAGCTGGCATCTTAGTTAGTCCCTACTAGGGTTTCAAGTCATGTGGAGAAGAATAGGAGTCATTTAAAAATTAACTTTCCTGTATTATTAACTTCAGCTTGAAACTAAAATCCATTTTCTGGCCTTGTTTTTGGCTCTCCCTTCTCAGCTTTTTGGTTTGTTGCCAAGTTACTTGAGGAATTCTAGACTGCCCTGTGTTCCTGGTTAGACATGGATGTGAATGAGACTAAACCCAGGAAGAGTAGGAGTTTTTTGCTTTTTTGAACAAAAAGAAAACTGTTTGCACTTGCAAAACCCACTTCTGGTTTATATGGTATACCCCGTATTGAGTGTGTTAATTACCAGTTTTCACTTCTGAATTCTCCCTGTCCTTAAAACAAATTGAGCTGTGGTGTGTAAATTAATCAAGAAGAGGGATGTGACAACACATTAGAAACAGTGGAGATGGGAAGGGGACCTTGAAATTATGGGATAGCACTCAACTCCCTGCACAGTCGGTGCAGCTGCAATGGCTCTTGAGTTCTTTGCTTGTGTTTCAACAGTGTGCCAGTTTCCCAATATCGAACAAACTCACTTTGAGCTGGAATAACTGATCCATGAAGATTTAATTATTCTGCTTTAAATGGGATACTGGTGCCAAGATAAGTCCTAAATTGGAAAGTTCTAAGTTCTACCATGTCTCTGCTGTAACTCAGTAACTCTGAGCCAAGGAGGAACAGGCTGGAATATATTTCAAAGGCACTGAAACTCCAAATCTTAAATTATCTCTTGGCCTGATTAAGCAGCTTCCTCTGATTCCATGTGTCCCTACAACATCCAGGTCGTTGCTCTGAAGAGCTGCATCCTCTCCCAAAGTGAGAGCTGAACCTGACACCTTCCAGTGACAGGGCTGGAGAGAGTTAAGTGGGACTAATTTGGGGAAAACCATTGTTTCCATAAATCCTTGTGCTTCGGTGCCCTTGATATTCCTCCTGTTCATTCCCTGGATTCAGCAAGAACTTGATACTTTTCCTGAGCAACAACCATCTGTGATTTTCTGAAATTGCTGGAGAGCCTCTTTGCCTTTATGCTATGATACCCTGTTGTCTGTGGCAGGAGCAAAGCAAAGAATCAGTTTCATGTACAGAGCTGCAGATTCCTTGAAGTAAATAAGAGAGGAAGCCTTTTGTAAGGTTGATTCCTGTAAAGTCATCAGTGTGAATCAGACCAGGACTGGTTGACAGAAGTTTAGGAACTCTCAGCACCTGCAATTTTGCTCTCTAAAGAGTTGAGGCTCCTACAGGGAGTTTCCTCACAGTTCTGTAGCTGTAGTCAGAGCTGTTTAATAATTAACACTCCCTGCCCTCAGCTTGGTGTGAGAAGTGAGGTTATACCTGCGTCGTGGGTGAAGAATCCTCTCAGCCACCCTGAGAGAATCAAGGCAAGAAACAAAGTTTTTCTGGTACTAAATCCATGTATGATGCTGCCTTTGTTCTGTGAAAGCTTCCAGACCAATACTTACTATACAGTCAGAATTAATGTGAAGCACTGGTAGTGTTTGCCTTTTCCAGTGCCATGGATTAGGTTTTCAGTGCAGTAATAGTTTCATCCTGCCAGTGACATGACAAATTTATTAGGATGGAGTATTTCCTGGGGCTGCAACCTTATTTTCTCCTTCAACATCCATAGGAAGTGAGTGCCCTGGAGTGTGAAATTCAGCTGCTGAAGAATCTCCAGCACGAACGTATTGTCCAGTATTACGGCTGCTTACGGGATCGGGCAGAGAAGACCTTGACCATCTTCATGGAGTACATGCCAGGGGTAAGAGCTGACACAAGCAGCACAGGCATGGATCAGAGAGGGAGACAGGTGGCTTTGGTACTTGCTTTATTAGTTGCTGTGATGCCCCTGATTGTATCATCCACCTTAGACCCTCTTAGGGCTGCCCCTTCTCATCCTGGGTTATAATGTCACCCCTTTCATTTTATTTATGCCCAAGTAACCTCTTTGGTTTTTTTTTTCCTCAAGTGTCTTGTAGATGAAATACGTTCTCTTTATTAGTCACCGAAGTCACTTCAGTCTAAATTTGTTCTACCAAAGTACTTCAGAGGACTTGGGCCAACTTGTAAATCATAATAACTGAATTACACGGTCATGGTACAGCAAATGAGGCTAAAACTGACCCTGCAAAAAGGGAGACTTTTGACCCAGATCAGTCTGCTTGTGTTTACACCCAGTTGTACCACCATGAAGGAAGGAGACAGAACCTCCTTAAGCTCTTTTTGCCTGTCCTTGCTGTTCTTAAAAAGGGCTTCTTAGGGCAAGATGCTCAGAGAGCCTCACAGAAAGACTTTAGGAGAGGCCGGAACTCACTGCTGGGCTGACTGGGTGCATAACACAGTCATGGCTCGTGGGAACTGAGTGGAGACTGCAAGATTTGTGCTTTGTCATGTCTTTGCCAGTGTGTTCTGTTTGCTTTTGATGCAGGGGTCAGTGAAAGACCAGCTGAAGGCATACGGAGCTCTCACGGAAAACGTCACCCGGAAATACACTCGGCAGATCCTCGAGGGAGTCTCGTACCTTCACAGCAACATGATTGTGCACAGGGACATAAAGGGTGAGATCAGCTGCTGATTTATGTGGACCACGTGCTAAAGAAACTGGAAAAAGAGACCAACTGGGGCTTCTGGATGTTGCTCACTTAGCCTGTTTTGGTCTGCAGGGCTTAGGGAAGATCATGTTCTGGGCTGGATAAGGGTAGCTGGGATGTTCTCCCTACAGGACCTGAGAGAACTTGGTTATAGTAAGGACGTCTGGAAGCCTCTAGTTCATAGGACCACTCATCTTTCTCTTACACTCTGGCAAAACAAGGCTGAGTTGCCACCTGACTCTCACTGATCCTTAAGGTGTGCTCATTCCCACTGTGGATTCCCTTCTGATTTCCTCCCTGCTTAGCCTCACTGCTGTTTCTCAGGTAGATGGCATTCCAGTTGCCATAAGAGTTCCATGCCCACCCTTAACATTCCAGCTGACCTCTGGCTCTTATGACTGTCCTGCCTCCTCTGTAAGAAACCTCCAAGCCTCCACACAGAGCCTCTGATTAGTCCCTTATCTTCGTCTTCCCAGTCTAACCCCCTGGAGCCAGCCAGTCTCCTTAGGAGTTAATGTCAGCAGATGTGGCAGACACCAGAGATTTTGCTGTGCCCCAGAGGGACCAGGAGGGTTGGTGGCTGCAGGGAAACTACTCCCCTGTTCCTGCCTATAAATCTTCATTGCAGCCCCTCTAAGCTGGCAAAGGGAAACAAGCTGCTGATTCTTGACTGACACCTTGTGTGCTGCTCACTTGGGGCTCTTTGCCAAATTATTTCCTACCTGGTGGGTTATTTATTCACTGCTTTGTACCCACCTAAGCCAGACTTTTACCTTGCCTCCAAGGATGGGTGGATGGACAAACTTGGCATTCTGGATTCAGCTGGGCAAGTGAAGGAATAAAACTCTCCCAGCACAAGTGCATTTAATTTCAGAGCAGAAGGATTCCACACAGGCACAGGGTTCTGGATCTCATTGCAGCTTTGGAAAAAGAACTGGTTTTGGTGTCTAAGCCTCAGTTTGTGTCCGCACACACAAGCTAAGCTCTAAAGTTTGCTTTTTTCCCTGGTGCTTCATGTCCGGGACCTCTGACCAAGTAAAGTGAAGATTGACTTGTTTATTGTAGGAGTTCAAAGTGGTTTAATTGGCTACATCTGTTACCCAGCTGACCAGAAAGCAATGCTTGCACTCACCAAAGCAGCATCCCAACAAAATCCTTCTCTCCACAGCTCTGCTCTCTCTCAGCCTGTGGCCTGGGGGCCCTGCAAGGCTGGCTGAGCTGTTTACAGGCACTGTAACAATGCTGGTGCTGACTCAGCTTTCAATTCCCTCCCCCCTTCACTTCCTTGTGTTCTTCCCTGAAGTTTTTCCCACTTACAGCCGTTAGCAGTTGGCTTGTCTACAACATGAATTAAAGAAATGATGTTCAGCAGGTCACCTGAGGCTTAGTGGGGCAGGAGCCATACCATGAGCACGGGTATTTTGGGTTGGATATCGGCTCCGGAGCCGCGGATCCAACAGCTGGATGGCGTGGAAACAGCTGTCTTCACGTTCTGTTTCTGTGCAGGAGCCAATATTCTCCGGGACTCTGCTGGGAACGTGAAGCTTGGGGACTTTGGGGCCAGCAAACGGCTGCAGACAATCTGCATGTCTGGGACAGGCATCCGCTCCGTCACGGGCACTCCGTACTGGATGAGCCCCGAGGTGATCAGCGGGGAAGGCTACGGAAGGAAAGCGGACGTTTGGTGAGCCTTTAACTTTGTGCCCATAGATAGCTTTACAGCTTACCCAGGGCCACGTAAGATACACTCTGCCATCCAGATATCCAAATCCACGTTTTGTCTGGATCAGAAGCTGCAGAGTGAAGTGGTTGATTTGAACCCAAGGCATGACCTGCTGCAGGGTGTGTTTGCAGTGTCAGCACCCAGCCACTCGTTTAGCTTTTCAGGAACACTTCTAGTTTTTCAGGAACAGCTTCCACTCATTCCTTCCTTGAAGTGAGAGCTGATTTTTTGCTTTCTGACTGGTGCAACACTGTCATCCTTCTTATGCCCTCAGGTGGGATTTCTGGGGCGTTCTGTGAAGTCGCAGGAGTTGGGTTAATGATCTTTGTGGGTCCCTTCCAAACGCAGGATATTCTGTGATATCCCTTAGAAGAGCAACTGAAAGGTGTTTAGGGAGAGCCCACTCAGTTATAAAATGAGGTGTGCTTAAAACATATTGGAAATGAATAGAATTTGAGCTTAAAAGGAAAGGTGCCCAAACCTGGAATAATGCAAAAGATCCAGGTCAGATCAGAGATGATCTGCATGAATGGAAACTGTAGCTGTGCGATTATTGGCACAACCAAGAAACAGCCTCTATCGAAAGAGCAAGGTGGTCCTGTGCCAAAATGTTGAGTTTGGAGGCCTTGAAAAGGTGAGATTATAAAACTAAACTGAAAGGCAGTGACAAAAGGTCTGTTTGTGCCTCCCCAGTAAAGCAAGGCCTGTTCCCTGCACAAGCAGCGAGTGGAGGCCACTGAAATGTCCCATATGCAAAGAGTTAAGCTCTGCAGACTCCCCTAGCTGGGATGCTCAGGGGGAGAATGGAGCACGTGCCCTTCCCCCTGGCTCGATGCAGTTGTGGATTTCCTCTCGGTGCTGACATTGGTCCATTCCCATCAAAGAGTTGCTGCTGCTGGCTGGGCTCCAGTTCCTACAATCCCCACCATTATTTAGGGGGGTCAGAATTTTCCAGTGCGGTCAGTCCCAGGGTGGATGTGTATGGCCGAGGGGCTCCGAAACGTAACAGATCCATCCACCTGGCTCTGTGCCACTGCTACAGGCCCCTCTCCAATTTTCTTTTTCCTAAATAGCAGAATATGTGAGCTATTTGTTATTGCTGGAGTGACTTGACATGAAAAACATTCCTGCTGTTTGCTGAATATCTTAAAGAAACCGGATCCGCTTAAACGGTATAAATCAGTCTAAACAATAATATATCCCTGCTTGCTTTTGAGCAAACCCCCAGCACTTCAGCACACATGGTTTGCATTTTCTGTACTCTCCTCTAGTAAGTCTGAAATGGCTGGAAAACAGTGTAAAATTTTCACGTTGGATTTTAAACCTTGTCGAGAAATCAGTTCTTGCATATTCACTGGATTTAATTCCTTCCTTCCATTGGCAGTTGATGCAAATCTGCCTCTGAAAATGTCTTTTCCTTGTTTTTTCACCTGAAGAGAGGGCTTAGTTTAAGTGTAGAGGAGGCAGTTTTGCCTTTTTATTGGAAAGATGTGATAAAAAGACAGGACTGGATATTAAAAGTTCCTTAACTGTTCCTGCTTGATCTATGGCCTGAAGGAAGCAATTAATCCTTTTAGAATAAACCCCAAGCACTGCAGTGCTGCAGAACCATCTTCCCTGGGAAGGTATTGGTGTCACGTTTGCCTCGGAATGGTGGCTCAGCCATGTCCCCAGAACCACACTGTTGCCTTGAAGAAACCTGCAGGGCCCCATTAACTTTACAAGGAATTTTTCCTTAAGGTAATGGTGCATCTGTCCCACTGGGATTTAACTTACTGCCTTCCCAGGCTGGAGCTGTTAAGACTTTAATTATTTTTTGACTGATGCTTGGTGTTTTGTGAAGTGGAGATATTATTAGGTTGGGGGGTTTTTCCCCATGTGGGCGCTCCAAGGCTGTGACTGAAAAGGGATTTTGCTGAAATGGCTTTGTGGGGTCAACGAGCTCTGAGTCACTGGACCTTGGTTAAAAAGTCTGGTTTCTGCCTTGCAACTCAGCAAGTGGAGTGCCCAAGCAATATGATCTAGTGGAAGGTGTCCCTGCCCATGCCAGAGGGTGGCACTGGGTGGGCTTTAAGGTCCCTGCTAACCCAAACCATTCTGTGATTCTGAGTTACAACAGTAACAGCAGCAGGACCTGAAGAATTTGAATCTGAGGTCAGACGGTGCCTCCAGGGACATCTCACATGCACTTCTTGTCCCCTCTTAACACAAATGTTTCCTGAGAGGAGAATCCAAGCAAGGGGGAGCAGGACAGATGGCACTTCCCAGATCCGCAGTGGGACCAGCCCCCTTGGCTCAGCACTTCCCTGCTCTCCTGGCAGCAGGAAAAGCAGCAGTGCTGGCAGCTCTGGCTCTGAGCTGGAGCACCCACGGGGTGTTCTGAGCACAAACCCATTGCAGAGCCCTTTCCAGAGCTGTTACCTTGCTGTTGGCTGCTTGGAAGCTCTCCCTGAACACTGTCAATCCTCACTTGTGTTTTTCCTGCCTGCTTTCCCAGGAGCCTGGGCTGCACCGTGGTGGAAATGCTGACAGAGAAGCCCCCCTGGGCAGAGTACGAAGCCATGGCAGCGATCTTCAAAATCGCCACGCAGCCCACCAACCCCCAGCTCCCCTCCCACATATCAGAACACTGCCGGGACTTCCTAAAGCAGATCTTTGTGGAAGCCAGGCACAGACCCTCTGCTGAAGAGCTGCTCAGACACCAGTTTGCACAGCTCCAGTACTGAATTACCTCCCTTGCTCGCAGCTCCTGCTGGGCTTTCCGTGCCCCGTCTGGTCTCGTTGCAACTGCCCCTTGTGGTGCTGCATCTTCAAAATGCCAACCCAGCTGGCCTAGTCCTTTGGGGAAGTTACGCCAAGGAACTTGGGGTCTGCTCTCGTGCCTGATACCTTAGTTTGCTGGACTTCATCCTGCCAACAGCTGGATTTTTGCCCTGAGGTACCTGGATGGTGTGACCTTGCAGCTGGCTGCATGTTTTCTGCAGGCCCAGGAGTGGGAGTCCAACAAGCGTCTCACTCGTTGAACGTGAAGAAATCTGAACCCAGGTGGGAACTGGGAGAGCTCCACTCTTGAGAACAGAAACATGCAACAGCCTCCAGGCCAGCTGTGTCCGTGTGGGTCCCAGATTTCCAGCCAGGGGCTCCAGAGGCATCTCCAGTCCCTGGATCCAGCCAAAAGCCATGTGTCACTGAGCATGCGCTCGCTATAGTATGATATATTTTTCTCCTTAAGTATTCAGCATCTGAAGGTGTTCAGAAAATATTGATTCAAAAGTATGTGAATAGTGTTATTTTATAATGAACCCATAGATTTTGGGGTGGGGGTGAGGGAGGTCTTTCTAGCTAAATGTGAGGATAATCAGAAAAGTTTCAGCAGAATGCAATCACTCCAGGGCCTGAGGGAAGGGCTCTCCCACTGATGTTGAAAAATCCAGAGCCTGATTTCCAAGGCTTGATCCAAGCATTAAGGCAGTGTTGGTTTGTGTCCTCGTAGCCAACAAACCTGTGCTCCTGCTTCTCTTTCTGGGGCTGCTGGGTCCAAAGAAAACCCCTCTGGAAGGGAATTCTGCACAACAGCTTCCTGCTGCATCCATCTGTTTGGCTGGGAACTTTTTACCATCCTTAAACCAAAGATAGTCCATCTGGTGCCCAGGAATTCACTTCAGCATTTCCTTGAGCACCCATCTAATGGAAAATGGAGGTTTTTATGGGCAGAATTAGCTGGACACTTGTTTTTCTTGTGCACAGGAAGTTGAAATGGAGCTCAGCCCTTCAGTGGGGTTTGTTTTAGAGGTGTGCAAGTGGTCCTTTAAGAGTTCCATAAAATGCCCAATTTAAATGAGCTTTTGTAGCAGTTAAGTCAAACAGAGAACCAGAGAGAACATTTGAAATGGTAGTAAATACCTAAAATGAGATCCCCACACAGGTTCCAGCAAAACATATCCAAGTGATCTTGCTTTTGAGAGGTACCACAAGTCTGAGAACTGAGTCCCTGATGGCCTCAAGTCCTCTGGGTTGGGCACTAATAATTCTTGTTTCACTCCTAAAAGACCAGCAGTTTTTTAAGTGCTGGGAATTCATGGAGTATTTATACATTATCTCCAAGAAATGAAACTAAGAAAAGCAAATGTTAATTAGCTAAAATATTGCTTTATAAGGCAACACTAAAGGTGTTCTGCTCTTGTATTGGAAGCCATATTAAGGCTCCACACACCTCCACTCTTCTCCCCCATAAAAACTTGAAAATTGCTTCATAATGCAGTAAAATTAGGTTTTTAAGTGAATGCTAATAGCAGGATAAGGCAAGTTTAATGAATCCAAGCTTCTTGAACACATGATAAATACTGTATTGAATTGAAAAAGGGGAAAAAAGAACCCTAAAAACCCCAACCATGCAAAAGTTCTGAAAGGATTTAACAATCTGAAGAGTTTTTCCTGTGCCAAACCCAGAGCAATGTATAACCAGTGGAAGCTGGTGTAGGTTTCCCTCCCTGCACTATGACAAGGATGCACTTAGGGGATAGCTTTCCTGAAAGCCCTTGGTCCATAATTTATTTAGTTCTAGTGAGAGCACTTCTATTGATCTTTTCCCAGCCTGGAACTTGACTCCAAATTGTCCTGAGACCCTTGGCCTGAGTCCTGGCCTGCACTTCACCGTTGCACTGAGGAGGGGGAACCGAGGGCGTGACGCTCCTGCTCTCTTTAGGGAGCCTTGGGCACCACTTGGCTGGGGAATGTGAGATCATCCCTGGAGTCTGGGTGACAGGATCAGGGGGTCAGCACTCCTGAGGGGCCCAGCATCACCCTTAAGCCTTGCAACCAGCACCTAAATATACCAAAGATTGGGATCTTGACTCACCACCCTTCACCCTGCGGTGATGCCTGTGAGGTTTTTTGTCTCTCTCCTTGGCTTGTCCTCACCAAATTGAGACCTCTTCCCGTGGTCTTCCCTTGTTATCCCACACCTTGTGTTCTGGGAGAGGACAGGGCATGAGGAAACGGTGTCACTTTTAGTGTTTCAAAGCAACTCAATCCTCAGGACCTGTGGTGGCTTTTACCTCATCCGCATCACGGGAGGCTGTTCCAGAGCAGAGCAGAGAGCACTGCTGGGCTCAGTCCTGTCCCCTCTGGAGCTCCTGGCCCTTCCCTCTGCTGAGACGTGCCTACTCTGTGTATCCACCCATATTGCAGCCTGTAGTCATGGAATTCCATAGCTGTACAGTGACAGAGAACACGGGGTGCCAGCTTGGACTTGTGCATTCCGGCCCACCCGCTCGGCACAGGAACAAGCCAAAGCATTACCTGTCTGTTTGGAGATGCACTTTTATGAATGTAGTTTATATCGCTCTTTTTTAGCTCTTTTTACATCATGTAAACGGTGATGCCTCATACTTTTTTTTTTTTATTTATATCGTAAAAGATCATATTTGGTGATTTTTATATATATCGACTGTTACGGGGTGGGGGGAGGAGGAGGGGAAATGAATTTGACGCCTTTATGAATTTTAAAAGGAAAAAAAAGCAGCTGGTTTTGCAGAGAATTTGCTGATGGTTTATAACGAGTAGAGCCAAGCCAAAATGCTTCTTTGTTTCCTCACAGCCCTGTGGAAAAGCAAGATCTGAATTCCTGAGTCCGCTGCTCCGGTGAATAACTTGGGGCTGACATTGATCCCACGGGCTCTTAACAGCCCTGGCAGCAAAAGGGTTTCAAGTGGACATAAATGTGATTATACCTCAAAACTGAATTCCATCTGGCCTCTTCGTGCTGGCTGAATTGGGGAAAACTGGGAGTCAACTCATTTAGGGGAGAGTGGAAGAGGAGTGCCAGGCTGACAATAAGCTATTATGTCCAGTCCAAATGTCATGTTGAGTTTCCTGCTGTTCTTTCCAGGGAGGGATATACAGGGAATAGTGAGGATTGGGGTCCTCGATGGACAGTGCTGCAGAAAGGGAGAATATTCTGTTTGACAGGATTTATCAGTCCCAGTATCCTGAAATGGTTGAAAGTGGACATGAAAATGTCTGAGATTCCCATCAGAGAGGAACTGGGAGGATATGGTTGGCTCTGAGCTTGTTAGGAAACAAAGCAGTGGCATTTTGGGCTTGGTGTGACGATTCTGTGCATTCCAGGTTATTTGCTTGCTCTCCAGAAAATCTGCTCTTTGCCCATTGTAGTGGCAGGAGGTTGCAGCAGTTTGGATTTATTTTATTTTTGCAGCAATATTCCGAAGGATTTGATGCTCCAAACAGTTCCCATTGCCATTAATTACCAACACAAATTGCCCAAGAGGGAAGCTGGTACCTGCTCAGGTGACACACGTTACTTCCAAGTGTCCAGACCTGGGATGACTTGGGGAACCTCCATAACCACCACCATTTCTGTTGTAAAGGTGTTCTTGGGTGGGCAAAGGGGGGCTGAGTGAGGTCCCAGGGGCTAGGGCTCACCTGGAGCTGCATGGGGAGGTTTGATCTGTCACCTTGGCACCTGCCCTTGGAGCTGGGATTCACTCAGGCTTTAATTTTCAGGAATAAACCACATGTCCTCTGTATTCTAATGATGTTTGGGCTTCAGGTGTTTAAACCCAGCCTTGTTTCCGAGCAGATCTCACAGAGCAGGTCTGAATTTCCCAGTTAGCAAAGGCAGCTGTGCCAGGGCCAGTTCAGAGGTGAAGAAAAGGATTTTATTCCTACCATAAATGGGGCAGAGCAGGGAGAAGCAGCTTTAACCTGGATTGTGCAGAAGACCTTGACCCAGTAGTCTCTATATTCTGACCGGGGGCTTGCAGTGCAAAGCCAGGCCAATGTATCGTTTTATTTACAATAAAATTATCATTTATATGAAAGCCTGTGGTGGTGGTTGTTGCAGTGCAGTGTCTCTTCTGTGGAAGCGGTGCCTCAAGGTAAGTCATTAAACCATTAATTGTTTTTCCTTCCCACCAAGGACCTTAAATGAAGGAGGAAATTTTTCCTTTTGGAATTTATCCCTTGGGACAGATGGAGAAGTGTCCTGTTTGTGATGTTGCCTCTTGGGTCAGGTGAGTGTGTTGTCCTCCCCAAGGCTGCCCCTGAGCAAGGTGACATCTCATCTCACCTGGCAGGACAGTGGCTGGACTGGTTTGTTGGCTCTTCATGTGGACATCATCAAATAAGAGAACCACTGAGGTTGGAAAGGCCTCAAAGATCATCCAGTCCAACCATCCCCCAGCACTGCCAAGGCCACCACTGACCTGTCCCCAGGTGCTGCATCCACGTGGCTTTTAAATCCCACCAGGGATGGGGACTCCACGTCTGCCCTGGGCAGCTGTGCCAGGGCTGGACAACCCTTTCCATGGAGAAATTTTCCCAATATCCAACCTGCCCCTCCCCTGGCCCAGCCTGAGGCTGTTCCCTTTTCTCCTGTCCCTGTTCCCTGGGAGCAGAGCCCAACCCTCCCAGTGCCCCCTCCTCAGGTGGGGAGGAGGCTGTTGATGACCAGCCCAGGAGGAGATCGTTGCTGTGAGTGTTGAGTCCCTGCTGTGTTTGCTTGAAGCTGGGAACTCTTGCAGGACTATCTCCAGCTCATGGAATCATGGAATGGCTTGGGTAGGAAGGGACCTTAAAGCCCACCCAGTGCCACCCCCCTGCCATGGGCAGGGACACCTTCCACCAGCCCAGGTTGCTCCAAGCCCTGTCCAGCCACAGGTGTAGCTTGTGACTATTTACATATTTATTCCAAGCAGCTGAAGGGTCCTGAATTGTTTCTCCTTTGGATGCATTGTCCAGTCATTTTAAAAAGCAAACATTTGGAGATTGAAAGCCTTTGGACTCTAGACAAATGGGAGATACCAGGAGCTCCCTTCCAGAAATGAAGTCTCCCAGCAGAAGTGGAGCAATCTGGATGGTCTTGCACTGTCTGTACCAGTGATTTGGGTCAGGACAAGCTTTGCTGTCCCTGAGTAGGGCAAGAGAATGGGGAACCATATCCCCAGATAATTTCAGGCTTTATTTTTTTCCAGCTTGCCATGATAGGAGAGAAAATGTGCTGCTATAAAGGCTCATATTTTCCTGTTTAAGCAGCTCCTCCCCTTCGGTTTCACTGTCACTAAGCAATGTTTGAGTGCCACCATGGTCCCTTGAGGAACTGGCCCCCAGGAGCCCTGACCACAACCTGTCCCTAATTGCCTTTTCCTGGGCCATTTGCTGTCAATTAAATTCTGAACTGTTTGTCAATACAAAATGTGAGCAAATCAGGATGAAGGGGTTGGCCAGCTGATGCAGCAGAAACCCTGCACACGAACCAAGCACATGTGTGGGCCTTGGGGCTGTGCCAGGACAGATGAGAACCATCAAGTGAAGTCATCCCAGAACAAAAATGCCTCCCAGAACCAGAATAAACCACCTCCCGCTGCTTCCTGACACCCTCTGTGTGTGTTAGAGCCCACAAATCCTGCCTCTGCTGAAGGAGGAACTTGGGAATTCTTCATTACCTTCACTTCAGGAGGTTCTTCCCAGGGCTGGTGCTTTCCTTCTCTTTTCCACTCGGGGTGTTCAGTGGTGGTATTTGTTTATGAACATGAGATTTCCATCTTAGCCTTGTCTGATGGTCTGTTTTCTCCTGGACTCCCCTCCTGCTCACCCCTCTCAAAAGTAAGAAGCTCCATAGTAATTCTGCTTTCCATAAATCCAGAGTGTGTATTCCTGACTGGAATCTTCTCCACAGAACCACAGAATGTCCTGAGCTGGAAGGGACCCACAGGGATCATCAAGGCCCTGCAAAGGACACCCCAAAGGACACCTGTGGGTGGTTGAGCAGGGACTGGGAAAAGAAAACACCTGGAGCCTTGAAGGTAGAAATGACTGGCCCTAAAACACTGACTAAAGCACAAAAGAGACGCATCAAAACCCTTTTTATTTCTGGTAATTTGTATTCTGTGTGTTGTGTGGCCCAAGGGAAGGACTTAAGGTGTGTTTCCTCTCTAAATCCACTTCTGAAGCAAATAAAATTTAAAATCTCTGCAGAGGTTGGCTGTGTCACCCTGCTGGGGCTCTTCATGTTGGGATGGTAAAGGCTAAACCAGGAACAACTTCTGGATTTAATACTGCTGGGCTGGGGGGAGTGTTGCATTATATCCCAGGAATGCTGGCACGATCCTCTCTCATGTCACTGGTTGTGCTGCTGATCTCTGCCTGCTGCTCTGTGTCCTATCCAGAGCTGCACATCTGGATGGTATGGATGCTTGTGGATTTATATGGATTCTCACCAAGTTATTTTTTTTCCCCAAACAGCGTTTATTCCATGAACCTGTTGGCTGGCATTCTTGTGCTCTGGAAAATGTCCTTCCCGAATCCTGGTAAGTCCATCCCTACAGATTAAACTGCTGGTCAGGGGAGGCTGGAATGAGAAAACAGGGACCTTGTGCTTAGAGATGGAGATCTGAAATGAGACTATGCAGTGAAAAGTCACTGTCTCTGCTCAGAAACTGACTTTCTGTATGTGTTATCCTGAGGTTTGCTGGAGGGGATTTGGAAAAGGAGGGTTCTACTCTCATCATGAAACCAGCTGGATTTTAGCTAAACATTAGGGACAAAAGAACAATATTTTGGGGTGGTTTTTTTTTTTTCAATTTCGATCTTTTGCCAGAAGCTCACAGCTGGAATTTCTGTAGTGCTGCTTCTGATCCCTCCAGGGAAAGCTGCACAGTCATTTGTGCAATTGCACCTCTGGAATGTATCAGAGATAAGATAAGCTCAGAGTGCTTGAAACATCTTCCCTGGTGTGTTACCAGTGGGGTTTCCCCTTGGGCACATCCATGGAGGAGCAGGAGCTGCCATTCCCTGGGCTGGGGCTGTACCCAGCACCTCTCTCCCTGCAGGAATCTGATCCTTGCTAGAGTCACTTCCCTGCCCTGAGCTGTGGTGCTGCTCAGGTTGCTGCAGCCTCTTTTGGTAACACATCACCTGGGTGTTGGTTCCTGCTCCCAAAACCAGCACCTGATCCCGTGGCAGCCAGAGATCTCACACCTCCTGTCCCTGCACCTGCACCCTCTGGTTCTGCTCCTCCCATTTGCTGGGCCCATGGGAGAAGGGTGACAATGCCCTTTGGACAAAATCCCAAATTTCAGGTCGGGGGAGAGAAGGAGGGAGAGAAATGGAGCATCATTCCTGGTCTGGCTGGATGTTCCTTTTCACACTGCAACCCCAGCTTTGAACAGCTCTTTATTTCACCCTCCCCTGCCCCAAAATCATCCTGCATGGTGGAAAATGCTGCTGGAGTGAAGAGCAGAGTGAGGGAATGGGGAAGTGAGGCCAGCAAGGGGCAGGAAGTAGAACCCAGGGCTCTGCTTTCATTTTCTGAGCCGGCTTAGGAAGGAAGGGGCCGAGGAAGGGGCCACAACCAACAGCACCACAGGAGCCACTCTGCTCTGTGACCACGAGCAAGGCAGGGCTGCTCAGAGGGGGATTCTTTGGGGTGTAAATCTACCACCTGCCTGTTTGGGTGAGGAGGAGGTGGCAGCATCTGCACTGTGGGGCAGTTAAAGCTCATGGTGAGGCTGAAAACCCCACTGAGCCTTGCTGGGGTCTGTGCACAGTCCTTGCTGTGCTGGCTGGGGGAAGCCACGCGTGGTTCCCTCCCAGGAGCCCTTCAAAAAGCCCTGGAGTGAGAAAGAGACAACTGGTCCAACATCAGGCTCTGGGGGACATCCAGCAGGTGCTGTCTCCAAAATTAGGTGTGACTGGGACTGTGTGACACCTATCTGGGGTTGGTGTGACACCCCCACTGGGACTGTGTGACACCCCATTGGGACTGTGTGGCATCCCCACTGGGTTGGTGTGACACCTCCACTGGGACTGTGTGACACCTCCACTGGGACTGTGTGACATCCCCACTGGGTTGGTGTGACACCCCACTGGGTTGGTGTGACACCTCCACTGGGACTGTTGTGACACCCATACTGGGACTGTTGTGACACCCCAATGGGACTGTGTGACATCCCCACTGGGTTGGTTTGTCACCTCCACTAGGACTGTGTGACACCCCACTGGGATTGTGTGACATCCCCACTGGGAGGGTGTGACACGCCCACTGGGACAGGGTGACACCCCCACTGGGACTGTGTGACACCCCACTGGGACTGTGTGACATCTCCACAGGGATGGGGTGACACCCCCACTGGGACAGGGTGACACCCCCGCCGTGGCTGCCTGTCTATGGGTGCACACCCAGAGCCCCCAAAGGACTGTACGGGGTGGGGAGCACCCCAGAGATCCAGGTTAAGAGCACATCTTGGTGTGTGCCATCTCTGCCTCCTGTGGACCGCCCATCCCCATCATCCTCCCTCTCCCACCCCCATCTTCCTCCCTCTCCCATCCCCATCTTCCTCTCTCTCCCATCCCCATCTTCCTCCCTCTCCCATCCCCATCTTCCTCCCTTCCCATCCTTATCTCCTGATCCCATGGCTGTGTCTGGGTTCTCCCAGACAGGACGTGCTTGGTGGAGCTGATGGAATCAGTCAGTGATGGAACAGGGACTATCACAGGCTGTTGCTCTGCTGTGGGGGCTCTGAAAAGCCCAATTCCCGTGGAATTTGAAAGACGTGGGGTTCCTAAACACTCATTCTTTCAAACCATGTGTGGAGGGAGAGGGAAAGTAATAATTAAAACCAGACTCACCCACTTTCCCTGGTTTTCCTGCATTTGGCTCTCCAGCCTGGCGGGGCTTGCTGGGCTCATTAATTTGTACAGACCGTGCTATATAAAAATTGGATATGGGGTGGATGCAGAGCAGCCCTGTGAGGCACCAGGGCAGATCCTGATGCCCCTCCTGCCCCTGGCAGAGCCAGGGCACAGTGGTCCCTGATGTGGAGGGGGAGTGACAGAGCCCCGTGCAGGGCAGAGGGTGGGTCTGACCTGGGGGATCTGGGTCTGCTGCGGGTGGTCTGGGCTCCGTGTGGGGGTACAGCTGGGGTGTGGGGGTACAGCT
>VWZG01012802.1:451392-463545 GCA_013396735.1 Grallaria varia | reverse complement strand
GGGGTACAGCTGGGGTGGGGGTACAGCTGGCCAGTGCAGCTCACAGGGCAGCACTGGGGTGCCACTTGGTACCTTTGGTTTGGTCCCCAAAGACTTGGGGGTCCCATGGCAGGGGGCAAGTGCTTCTGGTCTGATCTCACTGGGGAGAGGAGCGTGAAGAGGGAGTGTTTTAGGTGTGGGGGCTGCACCCCTGGCACCTCTGCCCCGTCCTTATGGCCTGCAGGACCCCTCTGAGCACCCTCCAGAGAGGGGTGGGCTGTCCCCTTCCCTTCCCTCGTCACCTCAGTCATCGCATTACTCGCACATAGCCAGGAATAGTCCTGCATCCTGAACAGACAGAGGATGTTTTGGGCAGCCAAAAGGGGCACCTGACCATTCCTCCCACCTCCCCCCCCAAGCCCTGGGAACACAGGACAAGCCAGGGAAGGCTGGGAAACCTTGTATTACAAAAATAAAAGAGCGCGTGGCGCGGGGCGGCCGCGGGGCCCCGGCGCAGAACGTACCGGTCGAAGGCAAATATAAAAAAGACAGACACTGTTAAACAGTGGCAGGGCTGAAGGCTGAGCCACCCCGGCTGGACTGAGCTGATGGAAACCAGGCACCCTCCTCGTCCAGAGCCCCAGCAAGGCAGGGTTGGTGTGGCAGGAGCTCTGCTGTGACTCACAGGCTGGTTAAGGCCCCCCCAATTATCTCCTTTTCCATGTTGACAGGCCTGAGATGTACAAACAGGGCTGGGGGTCCTGGGGCAGGGCGGGGGGCAAGTGCTTCTGGTGGGATCTCATTGGGGAGAGGGGCCCGTAGAGAGAGGTATGAGGGTGCACCATCACTTCTGCCCTGTCCTTAGGACCTGCAGGACCCCTCTGAGCCCCCTCAAAGAGGGGTGGGCTTCCCCCTCCCCCCCCATCCCCTCCCAGGGGTCCTGCTTTCCATCAGCTCCGTCAGGGCGGGCTCAGCGCCGCCCGGGCTCTGCTGGGCTCCAGGGCAGGCTGGGCTGGCCCCGCTCACGCCGACTTGGTGCCGCTCTCCACCTCCTTGTGCACCCACAGCTCCTTGTGCTGCTTGCGCCCGAAGCCCTCGTCATAGTTGCCTTTGCTCTTGAAGAGCTGCTGGAAGTGGGGCTTGCAGTAGAACTCCCCGTGGAGCGCGGCGTAGCTGCCCAGGCTGCGGAGGGAGGGCACTGTCAGGGGGGCACAGGGGGTCTGGGGGGCTTGGGGACAGCAGAACAGGGCCCAGGGCAGGGGGAACACGCAGGAGGGGACCCTCAGAGAGGGCAAACCATTCCCTGCAGATGGTGCAGGATGGTGGGGGCTGCTGTGAGCGGGTCTGTGAGGAGGGGGATCCCCAGGGAGCTCCTTCTGGGGGAGGCTCTGGCTCAGCTCTGTGTTGAGCATCCACAGATGCTCTCCAGGGGAAGCAGCTCTTCTTCCACAGCAGGTGGGATTTAGCTGAGACCTGGGAGCAGGGGGGCTGTGAGGAGTGGGCTGGGAGGGTCCTCAGGCACAGGAGTGTGGTGGGTGGGAGGTGGGTGCAGCATTTGGGAGGGTGTCCCCCACCCGGAACCAGCAGAGCTGGGGTGACACCAGCCCGGCTCACCTGAGCTTGGCATGGCAGTGCTTGCAGCAGAAGCAGGAGTTGTGGAAGACAAACTTATCGGCCACCAGCCGCTCCATGGGATACACGGTCTTCTGGCAGGCAGTGCACATCTCCTTCACCTGGGCCTTCAGGCTGAAGGACTGGCCAGGGACACCGGGAGGGAGACACGGGATGAGCAGGGAGTTTGGCATTCCCAGCACAGCCCTCTTCCCTGCTGTTTGTGCTGCCGTTCCCTGAGTGTTGGTGAGTGTGAAGCAGCCCCACCTCCCCCTCCCTGGGCCACTCCACTGATGTTGGGCTGGTTTGGTGCTGGGCTTTGGGCTTTTGGTCCTTCCTCCCCCACCATGAATCAGTAGGATGAGACCCTGGCACAGGGTGCCCAGAGAAGCTGTGGCTGCCCCTGCCCTGCAAGTGTCCAAGGCCAGGCTGGACGGGGCTTGGAGCAACCTGGGCTGGTGGAAGGTTGTCCCTACCCATGGCAGGGGGTGGCACTGGATGAGCTTTGAGGTCCCTTCCAGCCCAAACCACTGCATGGTGATTCTAAGACTTGATAAAGCCGTGGGTACCTTGGAGCGCTGCACTGTGCTGCCTCCTGAGCTGCTCTTTGCCTCCTGAAAAGGGAAGGAGAGGAGAAATCAAAATGAGAGCTTGGCCCAATGTTGAGCTGAGCTTGAGGAGCAGGGCAGGACCATTGGCACGGGCAGCTGCTCTGCAGGCCCCCGGGGCACACCAGCCCCTCTGCTGTGCCATCACAGCACCGTAACCGGCCCCCAGCTCGCCTGCCCAGAGGCCACGACATCTGTCAGGTCCTGGTGTGTTGTAAGCTCCTGCCTGTGCTGTGGTGCTTTTCCCAAGGAGAGAAGGAAAGGAGGAAAGAAACTGCCCCTCTGCCCCAGGGCTGATCCCTCGTCCCCCTTCCCCTTCCTCCCCTCCATCCTTCCCCATCATTTCTCCTTCGTATTTCTGGCAGCAGCTTGTCTGAGCAACGCGCAGGAAACTCTCCCCTGGCTGCGCTGCCTCCTCACACATTTCCCAGCTGCTCCCACTGACTGAGGTCAGGGACGTGATTTTCCTCTCCCTCCCACAGGGCCTGGAGTGGGAGCCAAAGTCAACAGCGGGACACGGGCAGCGAGGAGGCCCCGGCTGTGTAAAACCAGTTGCATCCCTTGGCAGTGGCAGGACGGCCGTGGCAGGTGCTCTCCTGGGGCTGGGATTTAATGCGCTGCTTCCAGGCTCAGCTGAGCAGAGCTAAGGGAAACTCTTTGGAGCTGGGAGAGGAGACATCCGTTCCTGTTCCCGAGGCTGCAGCAATGCACTGCTGCTCGTCACTTCTCGGCAGCCTCCTGGCTCTCACCGGCCTCTATCTATTCCCTATCTGATATATCTCCCCTCCCCTCGGGGAAGGGCTGTATCCTGTCCCAGCAGGAGATGTTCTTGAGCCTTTATGTTTTTCCATCTCCGATCCTAAGCAGCTCCAATGCTCTTAATTGTGATCACGGAAAGCCATGGAAACACAAACAAACAGAGGCAACTGCAGAGGAGAGCGGGGTGAGAGCTCTGGATGGAGCCAAGCCTGGACGCCCTTCAGTGTGCTCAGCAAACAGCACCTTCTGCTGGAACATTCCTGTGCCCAGCTCTGCTGTCTGAGCAGCAGTGGCTGTGCCTTTGATCACCCTGAGATGTCAGGCCTGGGATACAACCTCTGTACACAGCCCTCCCTCCCTGAGAACCAGAACTGGGCTGCAATTCCCACGCAAACTGCAGGATCTACGTACGTGGGTTGGGGGTGGGCTGGCGGGTCCCGTGGCCTGGAACATGGTTCCTTCCCCTCCTCCTTCTCTCTGGTCCTGAGCCTGAAGTCTGTGGGTTCCCTGGGGAGGTGTCTAAGACAGACCTCTTGCAACACCTGAAAAGGAAATGTCATCATTTTGGGGGCTGGTTTCATCACCCCAAAGCCAGCAGCTCTGCAGAGGCTGCTGTGTGCCCAAAGCTTCCTCTGTGGGGTCGGAGCAGCCTCGCTGGTCCAGGGGCTTCTGGAGGGAGCCAGGAGGTTTAGGCACACCAGAATGGACCCACGGACAGGACACGCAGGTCTGGAATACTCTGATGGGAAGCTGGAGAGTCTGGGGCTCTGAGCACCCTGGGCTAGTGGAAGCTGTCCCTGCCCATGGCAGAGGGTGGAATGAGATGAGATGACATATGATTTAAGGTCCCTCCCAACCCAAACCAGCATGGGATTCTGTCACCTGGGGCACTCAGCAGCTCCAGCTCTCTAATCCCATACAAAGATGTCAGGATGGGAGAGGACTGCTGGGAACATGAGCAGAAGGAGATGTGATGGCTTCTGCTCCAACCCACGTGTGGGTGCAGCTGCCAGGCCATGGCCAAGCCATTGGCACCGAGGCCAAGTCCCAGCCCAGGCAGCAGAACCAGCACCCAGTTCCACTAAGGGAGCCACTGAAGGATTGGCGTTGCTGGAGGAAGGACTGTGATTTTAGTCTAATTTTAGCCCAGCAAAGCCTCGCCGATCACAGCTCAGCAGAGCGAGCGACGGGGATTTTGTCTTCTCAGGGGAGCCCACGTCAGTCACCTCCAGGCCTCGGGTGGCCTCGGGTGATGTGCTGAGTGCCCGGGAGGATGGTGCTGACAGCGCTGGGACCAGCGCAGAGACAAAACCACCAGCACTGCACATTGCCCCTTTTGGTAAAAAAAAATAGCTGCGAAGGCTCTGACGGCTCCTCAGGGGGTTTTCCCCACCTCACTTTACCTTCAAAACCCTGGTGAAGGATGAGCCCTGGTTTGCATACACGGGACTGAGCTGTGGGGTTGATGCTGCCGGGGGAGGAGCAGAGCAGAGGAGAGGAGGGTGAATGTGCAGTGATGGGGATGAGCTGGGGGATGGAAAACCAGCATCCCCCCCGCCTGCCTGGGGCTGCCTTCATCTCCTGCTGACCCCCCTCGGCCTCACATCGTCACCCCAAAAACCTTCCTGCTGCCCAAGGGCTGGAACAGACCCCAGGGCAGAGCCATGGCAGGGTGGAGGGCTTGGGCAAGGGGGTGTCTCCTCAATGCCCATCCCACAGGGACATTTGCAAACGTTCCCTGGGTTTTGGGGGCTCTTTGGCTGCCAAACACCCAGTAGCTGGCACCAGGCTCAGCAAGGCACCCAAACTTCGTGGCTGCTTTCCGAGCTGACAGACTCAGCCCTTCACAGCCCCAACAGAGACACTGCCCTGTTCTACCGAGATCATTTCCTGTCTCTCTGCGGTTTCTTGTTATTTCTTGCTCTCCCAGCTCGCTCTCAGGCAGCTGCTGCTGCTGCACAGGGGCTGCTGGGGGCTGGTGCCTGAACCCACAGCCCCTCTCTGCCCCCTGTTCCCCGGGGCAGGACCTTCCCTTGGTGCCTCCGGGGTCTGTCGGGGGCTACAGCCCAGCTCAGACCGGAGGGGAACACGAGGCACCCAAAAAACCCGCTGTCCCTGCCCCACAACCCACCCCCCCCGACGGGGATGCACAACCCTGCCCCTTCCTTCCCACCTGCCTTCACCTTCACCCTGACCTCTGATACAGGTATTTGTCCACCCCCACCTTCCCTTCCTCGTCCCTTATAGCTCACCTTCCTCCCCTACCCCAGCCACCTCTTTTCCCTCGGTTTGCTCAGTCTTTCCATCACCCCCCTCTTGCCCTTCCCCGTATCCTGGGATAGTGGAAGGTGTCCCTGCCCATGGCAGGGGGTCAGAACGACATGGGCTTTATGGTCCCTTCCAACCCAAGCCAGTCTGTGACTGTGATAAGCACACGGTTTCTTTCACCTGTTCGTTGTTTCTTGGCTTCTCGTTCCCCCAAGCCCTGGTTCCCTTCAGTTCCTCCCCACTTATCCTGCCCCACTGCCCGGTGTTCCCCCCCCAGCGCCATCCCTGTGCCCTCCATGCACGTACCCTCTGGTGCCCGTCCCTTCCAACCAGAGTGGCCCGGAGGCGCCGGAGCAGCGTTACCAAAGCTCCTTCCTGCCCGAGGGCTGGAGGCAAGAGCAGAAGTCTTGAAGGGGAAGGGTGTGCAGAAGCGATAAGGGAAGCAGAACGAGCTGCGGGAGGGTTTCCAGGAGGGTTCCCAGGAGGCTCCCAGCTGCTGGCAGCCTGCTTCCAAGGGCAGGGGATGGGATCTGAGCCCCAGGCAGCCAAGTACGGCCTCCAGGAGCACTGGAATGCTGTGGCATGGGCTCTGCTGCCCCACTGATGCTGTGGCCCAGGCTCTGCTGCCCCACTGATGCTGTGGCACAGGCTCTGCTGCCCCACAGGCTCTGCTACCCCACGCATGCTGTGGCCCAGGCTCTGCTGCCCCACTGATGCTGTGGCACAGGCTCTGCTGCCCCACAGGCTCTGCTGCCCCACGCATGCTGTGGCCCAGGCTCTCCTGCCCCACTGATGCTGTGGCACGGGCTCTGCTGCCCCACTGATGCTGTGGCACAGGTTTTGCTGCGACACAGGCTCTGCTGCCCCACTGATGCTGTGGCCCAGGCTCTGCTGCCCCACAGGCTCTGCTGCCCCACTGATGCTGTGGCCCAGGCTCTGCTGCCCCACTGATGCTGTGGCACAGGCTCTGCTGCCCCACTGATGCTGTGGCACAGGCTCTGCTGCCCCACAGGCTCTGCTGCCCCACTGATGCTGTGGCACGGGCTCTGCTGCCCCACTGATGCTGTGGCACAGGCTCTGCTGCCCCACTGATGCTGTGGCATGGGCTCTTCTGCCACGGTGATGCTTCAAAGCCTTCGCAGGCTCTCGGGCAGCCCTCAGGGAGCACGGAGGGCACCTGTGACAGAGCCAGACCATCTCCCCCCACGGTGGAGGTCAGCATCACTGCTGACCCGACCATTCCAAACCTCTGTTCCCTAAAGCCCTCAGCCAGCTCTGCAGCCTGGGAAGAGCAGGAGTGAGGACTGTCCCCTCCTGGTCATGCCAGCAGTTTCAGGGATTTGGCTCAGGACAAGGGGAGAGTCCCTGTGCCTTCCCACCTCCCTTCTCCTGGGAGCAACTGCTGGCTGGTGTGGCCAATAAAACCTTTTCCCGGGGGATTTGGGCTTGTGCCATCTACCCAGGGAGACGGAGCAGCTTCTGGTGGGAACACTGATGGCCACGGCACGGCAGACACGGGGAGGTGGGTCTCATGTGGCACCACTGCCACCTCTGCTGCCCAGGCCGCCACCAGCAGCTGCTGGTCCTGCTCTAGGGGCTTTCTGGGTGATCTCAGTGAGCCAGAGTTTGACTCAGGACCTTGGGGTTGGAATCCATCCAGCATCCAGAGGGGACCTGTGCCTGCTGCCGCGTGGGGAGCTGGAGCAGTGCTGAGCTGGCCTTGGGCTCCACACAGGGAGCAGTCTGGGGGCAGGAAGGCAACATTCCTGCCAGAAGCTGCTCCATCCCAGAGCTTTTCCCTGACAGCCTTCCCTGTCCCCTCTCACCTTCCTGCCTGACCCCAGGGCAGATGCAGGGAGAGGGAACATCTGGTGTGGCCCCTCCAGGAAACTCCCCAGTCACAACCTGCCTCCGAAGGATTGAATTTCCCACAGCCAGGAAGGGGGCAGGGAGCCTTTCCCCCTTCCCATCTCCAGTGGGGCACCCAGCCTGCCTCCACTGCCCACCCAGCTGCTCCCAGTGCCCCAGCACCAACCCAGCTGCTCCCAGTGCCCCAGTGCCGATCCAGCTGTTCTCAGTGCCCCCACCACCAACCCAGCTGCTCCCAGTGCCCCCCACCACCAACCCAGCTGCTCCCAGTGCCCCCCACCACCAACCCAGCTGCCCCCAGTGCCCTCCAGCACCAACCCAGCTGCTCCCAGTGCCCTCCAGCGCCAACCCAGCTGCTCCCAGTGCCCCCACTGCCCACTCAGCTACTCCCAGTGCCCTCCAGCACCAACCCAGCTTTTCCCAGTGCCCCCACTGCCCACTCAGCTACTCCCAGTGCCTCCCACCGCCAACCCAGCTGTTCCCAGTGCCCCCAGTGCCAATCCAGCTGCTCCCAGTGGCTCCACTGCTCACCCAGCTGCTCCCAGTATCCCCATCACCAACCCAGCTTTTCCCAGTGCCCCCACTGCCGACACAGTTGCTCTCAGTGCCCCCAGCACCAATGCAGCTGCTCCCAGTGCTCCCACTGCCCATCCAGCTGCTCCCAGTGCCCCCACCACCAACCCAGCTGCTCCCAGTGCCTCCAGCACCAACCCAGCCTCTCCCAGTGCCCCCGGCACCAACCCAGCCTCTCCCAGTGCCTCCAGCACCAACCCAGCCTCTCCCAGTGGGCCCCAGCACCAACCCAGCCTCTCCCAGTGAGCCCCAGCCCGGCGATGGCCGATGGTCTCTCCGAGAGCCGGAGTTTTCCGGCCCAGGGAAGCAGCGTGACTGTGGAGGGTAAGAGGCCCCTCTCTGCCATCTGGTTCCCATTAGGGCCCTGGGAAGGGTGTGTTTGCTGCAGGGATCACCACACCGTGGCACAGCCTTTCCCGAATTCCATGGGGGATCCTTCCTCCTCCATCCCCCCAAGGACACGGAGCATCCCCAGCAGCACAGCAGGGACAGGGCAGGGCTCGACCCCTCCAAGGGGCTTTGCCCCAGGAAATATGGACTGAGTTTGGGGCTGTGGGCATGGATGTGCCCGGGGTCATGTGCAGGGTTAGGGAAACCCACCCACCCACGGGACAGGGCTGACCCTGCAGCCCCACGGGCAGCTCAGCCCATCGTCCCCTGCAGCAGGACGGTGTGGGGAGGAGGAGCTGGAAGAGCCTGTCACCAGAGCCTGGCAATGGAATCCCCCTGCCTGTCTGACCCCTCTTTCTGCAGCCTTGGGGTCTCACAGCTGACCCACACCAAGAAACAAAGTGTGGGTGCAGCGCCAGCACCAGAAGTGGGCTCTGGGGAAGGGGAACAGCGGGATGATGGAGCCAACCCAGTGGTCACAGCTCCAGCTTCAGCCCTTCACTCAGCTTCAGGCCTTGGAGCCAACCACTTGACCTCACCACTATCAGGCACCCAGGGTAGGTCTACACGGGCTTGGCACAGGGTGGAGAGCTGCAGGGACACTTCTGGGGACACCAGCACCCTGCTCACCAGCCCCCTGGGGCGTGGACCCCCCAGTCCCTTCCACCACCCCACACCACTAATCCCCTTTCCATCCACATTTGGGCGCCCAGGCTGCCTCCTGGAAGGCTGAACCACCCAGGGATGGTGACAGGGAATGGCTGTGGGGAGGAACAGACCTGCCTTTGTCAGGGCAACAATGGGGGAGCCCAAGGGAAGCTCCTGCCCACCCGTCCCACGCTCCCACCTCATCCCTGCTCGCTCCCACCTCATCCCTGCTCGCCCCTGAGGTCTGGGAAGGACCAGAATCCAGGGAATGGGCTGTTCTCCCACCCCTGCCTCCCAGGGAAGGGGCAGATGGTCCAGGAGGATGCTGTTGGGATTCCTCTGTATTCCAGCAGCGGAAACCAAGGCACAGAGCAGCCCATTCCTGGGATCGTGGCCACGTTTAATGGCATCCATTAAAACCCACGGTCTGAAGGGAGTCCCTGGGATCTCCTGCCTCTCTAAGAGCTCAGAGCAGAGAAACACAGCAGGGAGGATGAGAAGAGACTTTTGCAGGCAGAGACAAACCCTCGGCAGTGCTGGGGGAGGTTCAGAGGTTCAGGCTGGACACGAGGCCAAGGTGGGTCAGTGAGAGGAAGCCCCGGGGGCTCTGCAGGGTGGCACTGATGAGGTGCAAGGCAGAGCCAGTGCCAGCGGGCACAGCAGGCAAACAGCAGCTCATGGCCCTTCCCTCCCCTCCTCAGCTCTTCCAGAATCTCTTCCATAAACCACACTCCACCTGGACCCCCCACCTCCTGCTCTCCTCCATAAATGTGTATCCATTTACCAGAATACATTACATTTCTTCTTCCAGCATGTATTTGCCTCTCAGTGGGATTTGTGGAGGTAAATCACATTCCCTATCGGTGTTTTTTTAGTAGGAGAAGCCAATCCCTTTGAGTCTGTTCTCTGTGCCCACAGCCCCCTTGGTGGCCCCATGCAAGCAGGTGACCTGGCCTGGCATCTCCACCCTGTGGAAGACCTCAGACCTTGAAATTCTGGTACAAAACTCACCTGGCGCCCCTGAAAACATCTGGCCTGCTCTACCCTTACCCTGTGGAAGGATCCAAGGGTCCTCCTTCCATTTTGCTCTCTTTTCCCTGTCCTCTTTCCCGTCTCCACCTAAAATCATCATTTCCTTGGGGCACTGTACCACGAGGGCCTGTTGGTTCACAAGTCATTTATCATTGCCAAGGAAGACACTGAGCCAACGTGACATGATCTGTGCTAAAACCACCCAGCATTTCATTCTGCTTCCCAACAGCGTGTCTTGGATTTCTCTTCCAAGACCTGTTCTAGAAACCAACCTTCCCTTGCACTCCAATTAGTGGGTCTGTAATTGCCTGTAATTTCCTCTCTCCTGAAGCATAACCCATAAATGTTACGTTGGCTGATTTCCCCTTGTGGAATATCACCTGTAATCCACCACCCTTTGGACTCACATTTCCTAGGGTGGAGTCCCCGTCCCTGGAGGGATTTAAAAGCCACGTGGATGTGGCACTTGGGGACAGGGGTCAGTGGTGGCCTGGGCAGTGCTGGGGGATGGTTGGACTCAGTGATCTTGGAGGGCTTTTCCAACCTTGATTACGGGGGTGAGCTCATCCCTTGAGCCCTGAGAGACCTCCCCAAGAGTTTTTGCTGTTTCACCACCTGCAGATGCAGCAAGAGCAAGAGTGAGCCCTGTCCCAGGCACCCCAAAACCCAGCACAGCCCCTTCCCACGGTCCCTGACTCCACACAACCCCTACAAGAGCTGCTGTTTGCAGACCAAATGAAGATTGTTTTAAAAAAATCACCTCTTCAAAGCTCATTCTTCCTGAGCTGCCCTGTTTCCAGCCCTCTCCTCCATCCTCCCTTTTAGGATCCAAGATGCCAGACAGCCCAGGGTAGGATCTGGTGCCCTGAAATCCATGGGATTCCAGGGCAGCAATCCCTGGAGAGGCACAGCAGAGGATGCTGAGCCACCCTGTGCCTGAAAACCCTGAGCTGGCCATATGGAGAGGGTTACAGGCACACCAGAGGAGTGAGAAATGCATCTGAAGTGTGTTTAACATTGATATTGCAATAATCCCTTCACCCCCCAGGTTTCACGTGCTCCATCTCAGGGCTTTTTGCTAATGGCAAGCCCTGCAACACCCCCAGATGGCACACGGGGATGATTCCAGTGGGAAGGGAAGGGAAGGGCAGGAGACACCTCGGCGGGGTCAGGGCAGCTGCTTGGCCATGGCCAACAGCCCTGCAAGGGCAGGGAAGGGAAAATCCAAACTCCATCCCCACGCAGGACCAGGGCGGGCGGTTCGAAGGCTCCCAGGACTGACCTCCTGAAGGAAACCAGAAGAGGAACTCCCTTCCCTAACGAGAAGCCTCGTGGGATTTTCGTTGACAAAAAAGGGTGAGGAACCTGGTTTTGAGCTGCATGAAAATGAAGATGCATCCAGCACCTTTGCAAAGCCCCAGAGGTTGGTTCCCGCAGACCTTCACTTTGGAACTGGGCATTCGCTCCTCCCCTTTAAAAAGGGACATTAACACTGGGGCTGTGTCAGGCTGAGCTCGGTCGGTTGCCCTGCAGTTATTTTGGAGTTTATGTTAATAATGCTGCAGATGTGCTACTCCTGGCCTTCAACACACGAGAGCTCAGCTGAGGCACCAGATGTCATCCCTGCGAGAGCCCTCACACGATGCCTTCTGTGGACAAAGCCCAATTTTCCAGGCTGGACTACCACGCTTTTTCGAAACTGATGCCCGCCCCATGAACAAAAATCTGCAGAAAATTGATCAGAAATACGATCTGCAAGGTAGCTTAGCTGGTTTCAAGCGATGCAGGGGGATTAGGCAGATCAGACTGGCTCACAACACGGTAGTCAGGCTGAGACCTGGGAGAGCTGCCCCTGGTTCCCAACTCCACTGCTAATTTTTGGGAGGCAGCGGACAATAAATTTCTTTTTTTTTGTTGCCTTTCCTCCCCCCCAGCAACGAAAACAGAAAAACCCCTTTGTGAGGCCCTGGGAGCTCCCTGGCTGTTCAGGGTTATGTCAGAGCTCGGGGCATTTGTGTTGTTATTAAATCTCCCAGTGATGCAACAGCCTCCCCTGGGAAGCGATGAAAGACCTGTCACTGGAAAGGTTCAAATCCAGGCTGGATGGGGCCGTCGGAGACACCCCGTGGGGAATCAGCAGGCATTAACAAAGGCGGGGATAAGGCAGTGGGGATCTAACAGGTTTTTCTTCCATCTCTCCTCTTTCTGATCGGCTCAGTAAAATGGATCTGTCCAGCCCCGCTCCGGCATGTACCGCAGCGCACAACAAAGGGGCACTCACAGCCCCCAGACCGGCACCCCGGGCGCCCCTCGCAGCGCATCCCGCCAGCACAGCCTGCCCTCCATGCCGAGGGGACCAGCGCCGAGCCCCCGGGCACACACACCGGCACCGGGCACGCACACACACACCGGGCAC
>VWZG01012802.1:387382-448265 GCA_013396735.1 Grallaria varia | reverse complement strand
TGCAGGAGCCGTGTTTCCCTCCTGGGGTGCAGGAGCCGTGTTTCCCTCCTGGGATGCAGGAGCCGTGTTTCCCTCCTGGGATGCAGGAGCCGTGTTTCCCTGCTGGGATGCAGGAGCCGTGTTTCCCTGCTGGGATGCAGGAGCCGTGTTTCCCTGCTGGGATGCAGGAGCCGTGTTTCCCTCCTGGGGTGCAGGAGCCGTGTTTTCCCCCAACCTCGCAGACCCCACAGGGGAATCCCAACTCTCCCACCTCCCAGGGGAGCTCCACGGAGCAGTGGTGGCTTCACAAATCCAGGTGTTATTCCATGGAGCTGGGCCCTGGAAGGTGGGAGGCGGATCTGTCAGGGCAGGGTCCCATGGGGTGAGCAAAAGCACTGCCTGGGCCATAAATCAGCTTCCCCTGGGGTCTGGAGGGCTGGGATTTCCCCAGGGTCAAGGCTAAACATCGGGAATAAATAGGTTAAATATTAATAGTTCAAACCAGAGGTGGTTTTGCAGCAGCCAAGGAAGGCAGGATGGCCACGAGCCAGCAGGAACCTGTAGCTCTGAGGACTTCACCTTAACCTCCCAAAACCCCTTTGGAGGGGGATCCGTGGGGGGAAATATGGTGGAGAAGTGGGAATAGCTTGGATAATGATGATGCAGGAGCAAAGATGTTTGTTTGGCTCCTGCACACAGCGTGGAAAGGGCCGAAGGGCGGCCGGAGGTGGCCCTGAACCTGGTGGCAGAGCAGGTGCTCTGTGTGCAGTTTGCCTGTAACTGCCTGGACAAAAAACACGGGTAAGGAATTGATGGCCGTGTTTGCTGGGCAAGGAGACAGCAGTGATGTGATTTACCACCCCCGTCACTCTGCATCGCCCAAACAGCGTCGGTGCCGAAGAGGCTCCTGGTCAAACAATCCAAAACCCTCCACCCGGGGGTAAAATGAGCTGTGGCCGAGCAGATCCAGACCTGGATGGACACACGGAGAGGGCAGCGGAGACCAGAGGGTGGTGGATCCAGGTCCATGGGACGTGGGGAGGAGCAGGGTTCGAGGGGCCTCCGTGTGCCCCCAAAGCAGGGCAGGTGGGCGGGAGGAGAACCCGCCGCCCTTCCCAGGCTCTGGGCACGACACCCCGGCCGAGGGTCCCGTGCCCTGCCATGGGGGGCTCATCCTGGCACTGCCAAGGGTGCTGAGCCGCGCCCTGAGCCACGGCCCGAGGGAGCCCCCGGCACCAGAGCCCCTGAGCGGGGACAGACTGCACAGGGACACGTGTGTGCACGGGGACACGTGTGTGCACAGGGACACGTGTGTGCACGGGGACACAGGTGTGCACAGGGACACGTGTGTGCAGGGACACGTGTGTGCACAGGGACACATGTATGCACAGGGACATATGTGTGTATGGGGACACGTGTGCACAGGGACATGTGTGCACAGGGACGCGTCTGTGCACAGGGACACGTGTGCGCACGGGGACATGTGTGTGCACGGGGACATGTGTGCGCACGGGGACATGTGTGTGCACGGGGACATGTGTGCACACACACACACCATCCATGACCACACAGCTGGGCACACACATGCTCACAGGCACACACAGCCATGCTACACAGGCACGTCTGCACAGGCTGGCATGTTCGTGCCCTCTCACATGTGCACAGGCACACACACACTCCCGTGTACACACACCAGTGCACACATGCACACATACATGCACACACTGCCGTGTTCATGCCCTCTCGCACATGTATCCTCATGCACACATGTGCCCCTGCCCACACCTCTGTGCACACTAACACACAAATGCACACACATACACATGTGCACATGCATTCTCACACACATGCACTCTCACACACGTGCACTCGCACACACATGCACACATGAACATACACAAACACATGCACACACTTAAGCACACACACAAACATGCACATGCACACACATGCACATGAAAACGCACATGCACACACATGGACACACACGTGAACACACGTGTGCACACACATATATGAACACACATATATGAACACACATGCACACACAAGAACACACACATGGGCACACACATGAATACACATGTACACACACACACATGCCCACACATGTACACACACATGCACACTCTGTGCGGGTCCGGGCTCCTCTCCTCGCGCCCCCGCGGCGTCCCTGTTGCCATGGCAACGCGCCGGGCCTGCCGAGCAACCGGGGCACCCGCCGGCGGTGCGGGAATGGGGGACCGACACCGGGAACCGGGAATCGGGGCCGGGCCCAGAGACCCCCGGGGACCTCCGGGCCGTCCCGGGGCGCTGAGTCCTCCGTGCCCGCAGGGGGCGCTGAGCCCGCAGGGGGCGCTGAGCCCCCCCGTGGCCGCTGAGCCCCCCGTGCCCGCAGGGGGCGCTGAGCCCCCCGTGCCCGCAGGGGGCGCTGAGCCCTCCGTGCCCGCAGGGGGCGCTGTCCGCCCCGGCCGCCCCGCCGCTCCGTCCGCCACCGCGCCGTTGGCGGCACAAGATGGCGGAGCAGAGCGGGGTGTGCAGCTTCTTGTTCAGGAAGCGGGGCCGGGCCGCGGGCAGGGGACGGCGGAAACGGCCCGGCAGCGACCAGGAGCAGGGTGAGGGCCGGGAGAGCCCCGGGGGCGCGGGGAGCCGGGCTGAGCAGGGCCGGGACGCCGGGGAGGAGGAGCAGGGCCTGGTGCCACCGGGCCGCCCTCCTCAGCCTGTGGCCGTGTGGGGTTGCGGGGAGGGTTCAATTGGGGGCCTTCTTCACCCAGAGGGTAGCTGGTCACTGAATAGGCTCCCCAGGGAGGGTGGGCACGGCCCCAGGGCTGCCGGAGCTCCGGGAACATTTGGACAACGCTCTGAGGGACAGGGTGGGATTGCTGGGGTGTCTGCAGGGCCAGGGGTTGGCCTGGATGGTCCTTGGGGATGTTTATTCCGCGTGGCTCTGTGACGCTCCCCCCGTGCCACGGAGGGGGCGGAGGGCCCTGCCCCGGCGGAGAGGCTGCCCTGGGCACGGCCCTGACAGCGGGCACGGTCTGACAGCGGGCACGGCCGGACAGCGGGCACGGCCCTGCCCCAGGCACGGCCGGACAATGGGCACGGCCCTGCCCCGGGCATGGCCGGACAGCGGGCACAGCCTGACAGCGGGCTGTCCCCGCAGAGAGCAGCGGGGAGGAGGGCAGCACCGTGGTGCGCAAGGAGCGGCGTCGGGACACCCCCAACCCCATGATCCAGAAGGTGAGGGAGCGCCCGGGGGGCGCGGCAGGACCTGCTGTGCCCGAGGGGGCCCTGCCGGGCTCCAGCCAGGCCCGGTGCTGGCCCCTGGTGGCCCCAATCCCTGCTGTGCTGCCCCTCAGACCCGGCGCAGGGACAGGCCGGAGTACGCGCCGAGCAGCAGCGAGGACGAGGACCCTGCCAGGGACATCGGCGTCACATACAAGTCCACCAGGTCGGCGGTAAGGACGAGCAGCAGGGGGGCTGGGGTGTCACCTCAGTGGGACTGAGGGTCCCACACTTGAGAGAGAGAGAATTTGTGAACATGGGATCAGCCATTCCCTCTTTTTTGTCTGTGAATGCACCTCCTGTCTCCCCTTCACAGCCAAGCACCTTGTGCTGGGGTTATTTGGTAGGCCCTCCCTCCACTGGAGGCCATCAGAGGTTGGCCTTTCCCTCCTAGAGGTGGGAATTAAAACCCCAGGATGCCACTGGACTTGCCCAACATTGCACAGAATTTTCAGGAGAGGGAGCACTTGGATCAGCTTTGCCCAGCTGCTGGGTTTGTTTTTTCAGTGTTGGACCACCTTCCTTCACAAAGGATTCCAGCTGACTTAGAAGGTGCTCCCACCTTTGTCCCTGTGACTCCTCATGGAGGAAGAGCTGCAGAGAGGCCATTATTTTCTTGGGGTGTCTCAGGTTTCCTGGTGACACCTGGAACAGAGAGAAATCAGCTGTGAAGTTTGGGCACAGCTCAAATTGCTCACCCCATGAGATTTTACTCTTAATTCCCTCTTGATCTGGTGAAAGTTTGCCCATCAGTATGAGCCTGGGCAGGATATCAGTAGGATTAGAAGCAGGTATCCACACATACTCTTCTTCACAGCTATTTCCTTGTTGTGTGTCCTCTGTAAGAGGAAATAATGCCTGGCTGTCATCAGGCAAAGCTCAGGGTCAGACTTGTTGCATTAGAGATAGATATAAAATAACCTCCTGCTGATTGTTCACTGCTTTGGCTGCTCCCAAAGGGCCCCCTGTTTGCCCTCCTTCCTGCAGAGAATGGGAAGAGACAGGAGGAGGTGACAGCTTTGTTCTCCACAAGCTTGTGGTACCCAAGTTTTATTGGTATTTAATTGAGGCTGGCTGTAATTATTCTTTGGTTTCTGTGCAGCTGTTCCCCAAGATCTGATAAACCCTAGGAAGAGTGGTCTGTTCAGTCCATTAAAGAGGAATCTAAACCAGATCACTGCATTAAAAGTGGATTTTGGCCACCCCCAGCTGCGTCAGAAGTTCAGATGTAACATCCCCCATGTAGGCAGGAGGGTCTCGTGACTGAAGTGTTGGACATGGGAGACCTGAGTGCAGCTTCCAGCTGAACTGGGGCTCAGTGTGGAGGAGGAAAATAAGGCCAAGTGTTTCCTGACTGCAGCCTAGAATTTGGGAGCAGTGGGCAATTGGCCTCCAGCCCATGGGGGATTCTCCCTGGCAGATGCCAAGGGATGGCAGAAACTGGTAGAAGGTAAAGCAGGTGTGGCCAGTACTTGCTCTGAGACAACCCTTCAGGTAGCCAAGGAGCTTCCTGTCTGTACAGGTTTTCCCTCCACTCTTGTCACCAGTTTTCCTTGCTTTTCAGAAACCTGTTGGCCCAGAAGACATGGGAGCCACAGCAGTGTATGAACTGGACACGGAGAAGGAGAAGGACGCCCAGGCCATCTTCGAGCGCAGCCAGAAAATCCAGGAGGTGAGTCAGCCTTGCCCTGAGGAGCAGGAGCGCCTGTGCTTTACTCATCCCCTTCTACACACCAGGAAGAGTTACTGTCTTCTTCCCTGGAAGTCTGAAAAACCAAGAGTGCAACCCTTGCAAATAGGGGGATTTTGTGGCTTAGTTGGCATCTTGCTGTTAAGGAAGGAAGGAAGGGTGGGAAGGGGGAGTGATGAAAGCTAATCTGTGTCATGAAGCTCTCCTGATCATTAATCTTTTTGCTCTCCTAGGAGCTGAGAGGAAAGGAGGATGATAAAATTTACCGTGGCATTAACAACTACCAGAAGTATGTGAAGCCCAAGGACACGTCGATGGGAAATGCCTCTTCAGGAATGGTCAGGTGGGCTGGGATGAGCCTTGTGGAACTGGAACCATCCCAAAGGCACCTGTTTGGGGCTTGAACTTTGCTGTCACTGCCTGTCTCTGACAGTGTGACAGGGCTGGTGTCTGGTGCTGACCAGACCCTGCCCCAGGCCTGCTGTGCAGGGCCCTGAGCCTCTTCCTACCTTGCAGGAAAGGACCCATCCGTGCTCCAGAGCACTTGCGGGCCACAGTGCGATGGGACTACCAACCTGACATCTGCAAGGACTACAAAGAGACTGGGTTCTGTGGCTTTGGGGGTGAGTGGATTGTCCCTGCAGCTGAGCACGTGCTGCACCGGGTCTGCAAACGGCTCCAGGTCCAGCTGTGATCCTGGGTTTGTGGTGCTGAGGCTGATTTACAGACACTTCTGTGAAGAGCTGGGCTGTGATGCTGCTGCAGAGCTGTCCGTGTAACGTTCTTGTCATTCATACTGGCCATTCTGAAAGCCCAGGGTCTCTAATTAGTGATTATGGGAGTTGTGGGAGGGACCCCTGGCATGTTCCAGGGACCCACATTCCTGCAGGTATGTGGGTCCGTTGAGACCATGTGAGGGATGGAATTTCCTGGTCCTTATCCCACTTCCCACATGTGGAACAGCTGGAATTGTCCCTGTGGCACAGAGAGGATGATCCTCCCAGCCTGTCAACACTGAGAGATCCTGTACCTGCTCCAGGAGCTTGGCACTGCCCCGGAGCAGGGAGCAGCCAACTTTGACCTGCTGGGCACAGCTCAGGCTGCCCCTGAGCAAGGTGTCCTGGTAAGGTTGTGCCCTCCCAGCCTGTGGCTGTTGATTCCTCTTTCCTTGTGCTGCTCAGACAGCTGCAAGTTCCTGCACGACCGCTCGGACTACAAGCACGGCTGGCAGATCGAACGGGAGCTGGACGAAGGGCGCTACGGAGTCAACGGTACGGCACCTCTGCCCTGCCCTCCTGGAGCCTGGGGCCACGGGGCCACCACATCCTGCCTCCCTGCAGGGAGTTTCTGTCCAGTATTAATCCAACCCGGGGTGTGTGCAGTGTGAGGCAGCAAAGGGCTCTTTATTACAACGCTGTGCAAGTCCCTGCTGCAGGATAAGCTTAGGGCATGTAACCACTGACTGCTCAGTTACAGCTGAGCAGATCTGCTGCTTTCAGACAACCACTGACTCCAGTCAAGAGGGTGATTTCCCCTGTGGTAAGAGCCCTTCTGTTGTGTGGGTCTGTGGAGATGGGACCATCTGCCCCACGGATGCCCATGAGCTGTGACCCTTTCCAGGGCACATCATTTTTTGTCACTCACAGTGCCCATAGGTGTGGCCTGATGCTTGTGAGCATTGCTGTGCAGCTGAGGGGGACGAGTTCTCTGTGCTGTTGGAGCCAGAGCTTTGGTGGCAGCTGCTTTGAAAAGAAGTCTGAAAATCAGGAGGGGGGCTGGAGGATGTTTCTCTTTATAGCAGTGAGTGGGTGAGGTAGAAGAGAATTTGCTCTTGTGGGATGAGCAACAGGCCTGCTGGCTCAATAGCCCTAATTATAGCACAGTCCTACATGTGTTACTGACATCAGCACCACCCAGATGCCAGAACTCCACTGTTTGCAGCACAGATTCAGTCCCACCTGCTGTGCTCTCCCCATATTTAATATCTCATGCCCCACGCATGGGCTGGGCTGGGCTGGCTGCTCTCACTCTGGTCTGGGTCACTCTCTCTCCTGCAGACGAAGAAAACTACGAGGTGAGCAGTGATGAGGAGGACATGCCTTTCAAGTGCTTCATCTGCAGAAGTTCCTTCAAGAACCCTGTGGTCACCAAGTGAGTGGCTGTTTGGCATGAGGGGTCTGCTGTGGATCCAGCTCATGGGCCATTCAGTGTTGAGGCAAAGACAAACACTGCCTGTGGGCTGTGGGTGGAACCTGCTTGTTGTTTGCTGTGGGGAAATCCTCTGAGAACCAGGGAACCTCATGTCTGCATCTGGAGCATTCCCTTGGAAGGGATCTCAAGTTCTTGTTCAGGGACTTCTTAGATTTTCACAGATGTTGCCTCATTACATAATTTTTCCTCGCAACCTTGAGATTTTATTTTCATGCCTTCATTCCTCCTGGAATGACACAGTGCATTGCCTGAGCAATGGGAGCACAGGAAAGCCCAGAGCTTGGCAAGGAGAGGCTGAGGGCAGTCCTCTCCCACACTGCTGGCTGTCCTGCTACCTGGTGGCTCTGTGCTGACACTCCACATCAGTACAGCAATGCAAAACACCTTCCACAGGGACAGAGGTGGAGAGGAAGCTCTGCCTGCAGCTCACTTTTGCTCCCCCTGGGGACCAGCAGTCTGATTTCTGACTCCAGGCCCCCATGGTTGTGCCTGGTGACTTGCAGTGACCTCTGTGTCTCCATACAGGTGTAGGCACTACTTCTGTGAGAGCTGTGCCCTCCAGCACTATCGCAAATCCCAGCGCTGCTATGTCTGTGACAAGCAAACCAACGGAGTCTTCAACCCAGCAAAAGGTAACAGACCCCTGGGGGAGAGACCTTCCAGGGGAGCACCCAGAGCAGCAAAGGCACCAGCTTCTAGTGGCTCTTCTCAGTGCTGGGCCTGGCCCTGAGCTGGAATTCGCAGCTCTTGGCTGCTAGCAGAGCTTTGTTAGTGCCAGGAGATGTTAAATCAGGACCTGGGAGGCTCCATGGGTGCAAAATGAGGGCCTGCACTTGCCCAGGTGTGGAGAATTCAGGGAGTGACTTCTGGAGAGGGAAGGATGTGCCAGGGGAGCAGCTTGTCCCATCAGTGATGCAGTGACTTTAACAGCTCCTGCCTAGACCCAGCCAACATGGGTGGCTCTGAGCTGAGACTGCAAGAAGGGATCTCTGGTGGCTGCCCTGGTTCCTGTGGAGAGGGGTGTTCACAGGACCTGGCTTTGGTGTGGGGAAGCCCCTGCACCTGTCACCTCAGCCTGCCTGTTCCTGTTTTTCAGAGCTCATGGCAAAATTGGAAAAACACAAAGGAGAGGAAGAGGAGCAGCAGCAGTCAGACCATGGAGAGGATCCGCAGTAGCAGAGCACCCTGTTTTGTATATAATTGAATAAAGCTTTTGTAGGATAAAAAAAAACCAAAACAAACCCTCACAGCTGGAACCAGGGGTTGTGTATCCACCCAGCAGCTTCTGGAAGTGTCCACCTGTGCTGGACTCCTTGTCTGCTACTCTGGCACAACAGGTAAGGTCAGACCCAAAGACTTGTGGCTGAGTAGAGCTGTTTGCTACCCCCAGGGCCCCACCTGGGGAAGGAGATGCTGAAAGCTGAGTGTTCAGTTACTTCATAACTCACTGCTTGACCATGACTGGCTGCTCTTTCACTCCTAATTCTGCACTGATCCTACTGCTGTGCAAGCATAAAACTATCCAAGTTAATTTAAGCCCATAATCTTTGAGCATGGAACAAGCTGCAAGAAGGGACAGGGCTGAGAAATATGAGCTTGCATTAAGTTCATCCTTCACCCTAAAAATGCTAACTCAGGGGAAAACAGGCTGGAGCACTGCAGTTATTGGGGATTTATGCCTCCTGTCTTGGTTCCTAGAACACAAGAGAAGGATAGAACCTCAGGGGGCAACACACCTCTTAAATCAGCCCTGTTTGTGAGAAAACCCAGCCCCAGACCATCATCTGCTCAGCCCCAAAGGTTTCATGACAAGTGATACTGTGCTTTTTCTTGCTTTAAGTACCAGGGAGCCCTTGGGAGAGGCATAAGGAATTTTGCAAGCTGCAGACTTGAGGAAATTAAGATCTACTTACTACAGTAAGATTAAATGGGGAGCCAAACCTGATCCTTAGGAGGAACTAGGCCTGAGCTGACAAACATCCCTGCACTGAGAGAAAGGTTTTACTGAAATATTCAGAAAAGACCAAGTGCAGCTTCTTGTTTTAGTTGAAGTATGTCTTTGAAACATGAGGGCAGCCACAATGAACTGGTGAGCTGTATGAAAAGGAGGAGATAAGAGCAAGCGTGCACAGCCAGCCTGTGTCACCCTATGATTCACTCCATCATCCTGCAGAAACAGCAGACTTAAAAAAAACAACCTCAGAAATATTTTATTTGTTTTGGCAAAAAACTAGAGTAACAAACTTTATCTGGGTTCAAGTACAGTTTATAAACACAAGAAGGACCTGTTACCAGCACCAGCATCAACTGCACCTACACAAGGGTTCTCAGTGCTTCAGTAAAGAGCAGACCTCCAGCACCCCTGGTCCTTGGAAAAGTCAAACTAAAAGCCTTAAAAACACCTCCAGTAAAAAAACCAAACACCATGGAATGGGGAAGAGCTGCCACAGCAGCAGGGCAGAGTCACACAGCCATGGATCACAGGGAGCCACATGAGCAGCTTTTACCTGTCAGTCAGTCAGGGAAGGCAGACGAGCAATGGAAACAGAAGGATGAAGTTCAGTTCTGGACAGGAGTCATGAGCAAGAGGATCTAGCAGGAAAATCAACTTGCTTTTCCTCTGTGCCAGGGTAAATCACTGAGTATAAGCTGGTAAAAGTGCTTTGTGGTGTGAAACCAGCCCAGAGAGCAGGAGGTTCTACTGGATGGGGATAAAAAAAGCTGGTACGTGGTACAGGCATCCACTGCTCTGGTGAAAGAGGCAGCTGGGAGGGTGGGCTGGAAGGCCCTGATATCCCGGAGTTCAGAGTGCTCAGCATTGAGTGAGGAGTCTTCAAAAGCCCTCTCCAGAACTGGAAGAATCCAGAGCTGCAGAGGAATGCCCAATGCAGCAGGAGTGCCTGGAATGGCATCAGGTTGTCTTATCTCCCATTTTCCATCACAAAGCAGTAACTAAGACCATAATCCCTTTTTCCCCCATCAAAACTTGCCCTGTGACAACACTAACGGGAATCCAATTAGTTCTAAGAAAATGCCCAAAACTAAGAGCTGCCCACCTCCCCTCAACTCTAAGGCACCCTGAAAAGAGAAAGAACCACAGAGGGTAGGGACATGCAGCCTCAACTGTGATATGAGGAAGCCAGTGATGTTTAGAAACACATAAATAGAGACCATAACTACACAAACTCACTCAACCCTCTCGAGTGATCTACCAGTGCTTAGCTGCAAGGATGGGGGCTCTGGGAACTGCACCACCTGGAATACTCCACAGTTCCTTGGGCTGATCCTTTTCCAGCTCAGGTTTGTCCACGTTTCCAGGCTACCTTTCTTAAGTGAACAGGCAGTTGAAGTTCCTTCCCAAGGACCTGTAAACTCTTCTGTGTAACATTCATCAGCTTTTATGAACAGGACCAATAAATTACAATGTCCAGAAAGCTCCTCCAGAACTCCGTGTAGTCCCTGTTTCTCTAGAATTCCCAGTCGTCCATATCCAGCTGCTCCAGATTTGATACCAGCCCAAAAATGCCACTGGGATCCTGGGGCCGTGTCCCTTCCAAGTTGGTGATGGGGGTGACGGGGCGCAGAAGTTCAGGGAGTGCTTCGGAAGCGCGGCGCTTGATCTGCACAGGGGAGAGAACTCGGCTGCTGCTCCACACCCAGGCAGAGCAGCCAGACAGAAAATGCACAGATCACTTGCTAGGTCTCATTAAGGACCAGGTCAGAATTCCTCCCAGTACTCAACAGCCTGTGGGTGCAGAACTCCTGTGGCACACAGGACAGGCAGATTTACAACTTCTGTTAGGTAAGAGATGCTTTGAGAACAGCCCCTGCACTCCCAGAGGATGAGAGGATCACCACACTGCACTACAGTTAGTCATCAAACTGACTTAACCCTTCACATCACACAAAATTCAGCACCTCGACACTCCCACCTTCGCAGCAAGATAACTACAGCAAAGCCACTGTGCTTTACCTGCAGGTGAATCAGTTCCTTACCTGCTTGAAAAAGGGGTGACTGAGCAGAGTGCCTGCGCTTGGCCTGTGGAAGGGAGGCAGAATCAACTAAGCACACAAGAAAACGTGTCAGTGTTTGAAGTCAGGTAGTAGAAGGAAAGACCAGACTCTTCCCTACCTCTCCCATTTTTCACCTATTGGCTATCTCCCTTTTGTCACCAGTAACAGTTAAGTATTTATTATCACATAATATTTTACTGAGTTCAGCCTTCTTTTTAACCTTCCAGTTATCTACTTGCTCCCCACAATGTCTGGCCAAGGGCAGTTTCTGAGCAGTGGGACATGCCAGACAATTCTGTCACGGCTACAGATGACCCTGCCCTCACTACAGAGGAAAACGCAGCTCTTGACCAATTCCCATCATTATTGTCTGCTGGCTGAAGAGCAGCCATTTGGGTGATGGGAATTGGGTAAAAATGGTCTCATAGGGCCCAGAAATTCACGTTCAATTTGTTTCCTTGATGTGCAGAACCACTCTAACTCCCCAAAGAAGAGTGTAAAGGAGTTCTTCAGGCTCTCACATAAAGTGCTCCAAGTGTTAACACATCTCTTGTTTTACACACTTGAACTGCTCTCCTCAGTGGATGGTGCACATCCTCACTCCACTACACCCTTGAAAAGAAAACTTTGAACAATCCCTACTGACTCCCCCACAGTCTGACCAGGTCTGAAGAGCAGCTTTCACATGGTTATACCTGAAGTCGGGGTTGCGCTGGAGGCACTGCTCCACAAAGTTGTGGAAGTAGGTGGAGAAGGTGCGGAGATAAGGGTGCAGGGCTGGCTCTCCGTTGGCTGCCCGCGCGTTGCTGATGGCCATGCTCTCACCCATCCCATAGTTAGCACTGGAACGGGAGGTCTTCATGGTCAGCTCATCAGCAGGAATGGTGGTGGTGTCCAGCAGGCGCGGAACGGTTCCATTCAGCTTTTCCAAGAGCATCTGGAAGAGCAGGACACAAGCAACATCACACACAGTAAGCTAGACAGCTGAGATTTCCCACTCCCACAGTGCTGTCTTCACAGCCCAGTGCAGCAGAGCAGGTCTGTGAGCCAGGATAATGATGAGAAAGGAGCAGCTTTCAAACCCTACCTGAGTGGAAGGCATGTCTTTAAATGGGACGTGGCCATTGGCCAGCTCACAGGCTGTTATCCCCACACTGTAAATGTCAGATTTTGCATCGTAACCCTGGAGATTCTACATGAAAGGGAAAAGAAAAATTAGCCCTGGGGACTTAAGATGTGATTGACTGGGCAACACCCAGGACTTGCTATGCAAACCAGCAGACCCAGATGATTACAGCAGGAATAGCACACCCCCAGATGGACTGGATTATTGTGGTGGGCTTTTTTGTGCATTAAAACACAGTTAAGGTCAACATTAATGCAACTGAAATCAGCCACCTAGTAGGGATGGCATCTGCCTTGGGGTAAGTGGTATCTGATGTGACACTTTTCTAATGAGACAATCCACAGAGGTACCTACAATTAAAGTATTTAGTCAAATCGATAAATTTGACAGTTTCCCTGTGCCCACCCCAAATCTGTTTCCTCTAGTCTCTACTCTTCCTTCCATTTGCACACCTTCTGTTCAGCAATCCCCCCTTCTAACAGGAATACACGTTTCTTCTTAGTTAAGGGGTCACTTGTTTTGAGGTAAAAAAGACCAAAAAAAAGGACAGAACTCATCACGAGAAGAAGTAACTCTGTGGGCTTTGTCATGTCCCCCACCCTACAGCTGCTGAATGTGCCCCAAGAACTCAAGACTATTAGAGATACCACAAGCAGTTTTTTTAAACATGCCTGCTGCAACACCTCAGGACTGAGCCAAGGCAGCACTTTGATGCTGTATTTGGGGAAGTCATGAACAACTTTGAGTCGCTGCCCATGGTTGATCATACTCAGGTTACTCCTCAGGCCAGAAAGGTACACCTTCCCATCCACAGAGATCAGGATATGGCTGGCTTTAACACTCCTGGGAAAAAAGGAAAAACAGGAAAAACAGTCAGGTTGCCTGCCTTAACTTCACAGCTCAGTTCACAGGACAACATCTGATCAGCCTCCTACCAGGACACTGAGACTCCTAAACGACCATCCAGGGACCACTTCTACAAACTTTAACAGGACTCTATTCAGCCCCTTTACAGGTCCCCAAAGAATGTTTCTGTGGCAAGGAGAAATGCAGGACTAAAGCTTGTGGCCCGTGACTTCAGACATACAGTATCTTTGGGCTAAGTTTGTTCCACAGTGACACTTTCATGCAGCTTATTAAGATCAGTGATATCATTTCCCGTAAGTATCAAACTGATCTGCTTTAACAGCAAAGTAATACAAAACTTAATGTGTTCCATGCCTCCTAAATCTACTCCCAGCAGCATTTCCAGGAACTTCCAGCAGAAGAAAAATCGATTAATTGACAATTTTAATACCTATGTACATAGCCCATGTGGTGGATGTAGTCAAGTGCTTTCAGTACACCCTGGAGGATATATGCAATGGCCAGTTCACTCATCCCATCCATAAAATGGGTACAGATTAAATCTTTTGCAGAGCCTAAAAAGAAACAAGACACCACCTCTCAGAACAAAAGCCCCAAGGATACTTCATCTCTTCTACTTAATTTCACACAGTATGATGGTCAAACAAAGGTGTCCCCTCTCCACCTACCATAGGCCATGAAAGATGTCACTACCCACAGCTCGTTGTCAGCTATGAAAGTTGCTTTGTATGGCACGATGTTAGGGTGGTTGAAGAGCTTGGAAACATGAAGTTCCCCCTAAAATAAAACAAAGATATTTTGATTAGATTCAGTAAATGCAAGACACGACTACAGTACTGGCTAGCTCTTGCTGTCTGTCCTCTCCTAAACATGCACTATGGATTGGTGTTACCTGCAGGAACGTGACCATTTCATTTGTGCAGGCCTCCAAGTTCACTCTTCTGACTGTGACATACTCTCCTGTGGGTTTATACTTGGCCAGGTTCACAACCATCAACTCTTCAAAGCCTCTGCCTGAAAGAAAAGGCATTAAAGCTTCAGCAGTACTTCTGGAACCACCCGTCTCTGGAGAACTGCCCAGCCCTTGACCCTTCAATCACCTTTACACTCATTTACTGAAGCTATTTTTGGCCTTGTAAAAAAGAGTAATCATTCCATCAGATACCACTTCCCTTGGCAGGTATCCCATGGACAGGAATCCTCCTAGCCGGTAATATTATCCTATCCTTCAAATTCAGGACTGAGGTAGAAATCAAGTGATTAAGACCACCAAGAACAGGTTTCAGGCTGTTTCTACTGACTGTACTGCACACCCAGTACCATTAACCCACCAGCCAGCTGAAAACCTTTAGGACTGGCACCACATTTTTCATTCAAGTAAGCTTAAAATCAAAGATAACAGGCACCTAATGTCAAAAATAAGCAATCAATCATGAAAAGGCCAACAATCTGCAGAAGTTATTTTCTTTGCAAAGCAGACTCTGATCCTCCAGCGCTCCAGAATTACCTATGATAGTGAGCAACTCATAGCAGCTGCTGTCTGGGAGGAAGTTGCTCATGGTGTCCCTTTTAGGGGAAGAAGCTATCGACTCGGAGCTTGCCTCATTTGTCTGGGGGGAAAAATGAAGTCAGGTCAAAAGCAAGAAAGATCACCTGCTGGAAAAAACACCTGTGCCTTAGATCATCATATACCTCAAAATAATAAGACAGTACTGAATACAGAAGATGATTTAATTGCTATTAAAATACTTCTAAATACTCATTTATCATTTGAAATTCAGGAGATGCCTCATTTCAGAAGATCCAGACATCTGTGTTACAAAACATGTAACAGGTAGGTTGTTAATCACTGTAAGCTAGAATTGACTGAGGAATATTTGGATAAAGCCAATTATTATTTCCCAGGAGAGCCTAAGCACTGCTTTAAGGTAACTGCCTTTCTCCCATTAACTACAAACTCCTATGCCACCATTCTGTAACCTGAACAAGAGCCAGAGGGAAGCTTGTTCCCAGCACTTCCCTGCACCGTGGTAGTTCCTGGTGGATGCTGGGGCACCTGCTTTTCACCTGGGATAAGCCCAGCACCGCTGAATGGGACAAGTGATGAAGAAAATCAGACACATGTGAAAAGAGAAGCTCCAAATGAAAGCAAAAACCGCAAAGCATTTGTGCTTACAGGAAAAAGAAAGGGGGGGGGGGGGGCAGGGAGAGGAGGAGGGACGGGTTTAGCAATATTAATCTCCCAATGTGACTTACAGAATATCAGGGACGAGGGGGAAAAGAAAGGCTTTTAGCTGGGTTCTGCTTTTCCTTCCTTGAGGCTGGAGATAAAGATTGGCTGCACACCGTGAGCTGGGCTGAAAAGGGCAATTCATGGGTCCCTCCTTATCGGGGCTGGGGAGGCAGAGCTGGAGCTCTCCCCTCGCCCCGCGTGGGGACCCGGCTGGGGGGGTGGAGATAAGACAAGCTTGGAGCTGATACCTGGCCAGACAAAATGGACTTTCCCCCCTCCTCTCCCTGCTCTGCAGGGAACATGTGTGGGCATCTTTAAAGACACTGGCAGTGATAAGTTTCTGTCTGTTCTCCGTGTCCAGAGCCGAGTGGCAGCCGGGGCAGATTTCCGGCCCTAAGGAGCCTTTCCCCCCTTGCCAGAGCTTTGGGGAGAGTCGTGAGCAATAACCCCACGCTCCCCTCCCTCCGGAGCTTTGCTTGACATCTTCTTCCAGCCCACCCTGTGACAGCAGGGGCTGAGAACTCGCCCCAGGTCAGTGTTTTGGGGACCCGAGGGCTGATCCTCCTCGAGCAGTCCTGCTGCTGGGGATGGTGCCAAGAACAGCCTTGTTTGCTGCCTATTCTTTTTATTTTCAAGGTGCCATTTATTCTATGGTGGAAGCAAGTGCAACCATGTCTTGTAGGAAATGTTCCCAGAGTGTTCTCTTCCACGTGCAATCCTTGCTTTTGGAAGTGCAATCCAGGCATTTCAGACACTCTGGTGTATTTGACTGTCTCCCCACCAAGGCCAGAGCAATGGAGAGGGGAAAAATAGAGAAGTTAAACTTTATTTCTTTAAGAATCCTATTTAAAAGTATTATTTTTCTGGTTTTGTAAATGCTAGAAACCTTTCTGTTTTAGCCATTTTAGGCACTGTGACAACAAAATGTCAGGCACAAAGATTCCCTGTACTATTCAAGATTGAGTCCATTCCAAAGTGATATTAGTCAAAATCTGTATTTGTTTCTATGCCCTGATATTTCCATTTTCTTCCATTCCGGTTGCAAACAGAAATGATTTTATTTGGATTCTGGATTATTGCTCAGCTTTGAGCCTGTTCTGCATCTCCAGCAGGTACAATCCCAAAACCCACTTATTTATCCCATCGTTTGGAACTCTCTTCCATCTTTGGTGGTGAAGGAGATGTGGCTGTTGGGATTATATAAATCACCATCTGATGAGTCTAAACCGGTGTCCGAGGCTGAGCTCTGCACAGCCAGCACTTACAATGAGGGTCTGTAACACGTTGGTAGCGTCGCCTTTAGAAACAGTGGGACTCTTATTCTCCCTTTAGTGTAAAAAGGGATTAGAGGCCTTGGAGTGACATCAGTGCAGGAGCTGGAGAAGTGAGAGGAGAATGAGCTCTGAGCCCTGCCGTGTGCTACAGAAACACACGGGTCTCACCTACTTAGGATGGTGCAAACGGGCTGGGTTCCCACTCTGGGCTGGGAGCAAAGGGAAATATTTACCTTGAAAGAGGATCAGTGATGCCAGACCGAGGGCAGACGTGGGGGATTGGGTTCAGATGGAGCCTGGGCTGGGGGCAATGGGGCAGAGCTGCCCCTGGTCAGCCCCCACCGCCCCTCGTGCCCAGCTCCGGGGTGTCCCTAAGCAGAGCCCCTTACACGTGTAATGTCAGCTTTGGCCTGATTTTATTTATCACTGGGTTTGAGATTGGTTTTGGGAGGGGGGGGCTTTTTCCTCCAGTTCTGTGTTCAGAACTTTAAGTGGGATTACAAGAAGGCTGGGGAGGGACTTTACCCACTGCCAGAGGGTGATTTAAGTGGGATATTGGGATGAAATTCTTCCCTGGGAGGGTGGGCAGGCCCTGGCACAGGGTGCCCAGAGAAGCTGTGACTGCCCCTGGATCCCTGGAATGTCCAAGGCCAGGTTGGACCAACTGGGCTGGTGGAAGGTGTCCCTGGACATGGCAGGGGGGGGACTGGGTGGGCTTTAAGGTCCCTCCAACCCAAACAAGTCTGAGATTCTATGAAATTTTCCCCCAGCTGTGTCTGTCTATGCTGGACTGAAAGTCTCTAAAGTGACAATACCGTGTCACCTCCTGTGCTATTCCCCTCGTGGCCGAGTCACTGCCTCAAGAATCCTCTGCAAAGGGCCTGGGTTGGGACATGAGCTCCCCCAGCCCAGCAGACACCTGTCCCCAGAGGGGACATTGCTGCAGCTGATGGCCCCTTTTGCCTTGTCTTTTTATGGCCAGTAGAGCCCCTTGAACCCGCTGGGAACTCTTTGCACCAAACAACAAGCCTGTACTCATCACCCTTCCACAACCAGTAATTCCCAGGATTTATGTTGCAGCTTCCTTCTGGTTTGGATTCATAATCTGAAATGGGAATTTGGGATGAAGGGGAAAAGTAATCAGGGGAAAAATGCCAAGTTTCCTCTGTCAGCTTATTGTCATAAGGATTTGCCTGCTTAGAGGGCTCTTCCCTGCAAAGCTGATTCCAGTCTCTTTAGTCTGCCAATCAAGCTGGAAATCACAAGTGTGCAAAAATACCCACTGTTTGTTTGCAGATGAATAGAATAGAGTTCAAATGTCATGTAGTATATTATACTTCTGCTTTGGATCCGTAATTAAACGAACAAGAATGAAGTATGGATGTTTTAAAAAAAAACTTGATACCTTCTTCCAGCCAAAATAGATCATATACTGAGCTGGAATTTCTGGGAAGACATCAGGATGATGGTCATTTTATCCCAATCAGTTTGTCCAACCCAAGCAGTTTGTTCATGTTCTCTCTTTTTTTTTTTTTTTTTTAGCTGCCTTTTGAAAGGGACTTGAGGCAAATCACTGCAATGCAGTTTCCAAGCCCTGTTTATACAGCCCGTGTTGACTTAGCACTTGAATTGCTTGTCTCATTTAACTGATTCATGGGGCAGGAGGATGCTGCGCTCTTGATTTGTAGCCCAATTGATATTTTGCTTGCCCTCAGGCTACCACAAATGCTGGGGCCTGGTTTCCATTGAGTGATTAGTCCTGACAGCTGCAGGAGACAATTACCTTGCCAGGCTCCCATGAAATGCCTGTGTTGGACTGTTCCTTCCCCAGGGACTGAGGCCCCCCAAATCCTGTGTGTGGGGCTGGAAGTGACTCCCCAAAGATGAACTCTGGGATGTGAGGAACAATCAGCAAAGTAGTGAGCAGGGAAAGATCTGCTTTAAGGAAACCTCTTTCACTAATTCTCTTTATTATTAGTCCATTTATTTTTACTCTGAATTTCACTCAGTAATGAAAATAAATTCCCAAAAACTATTCATTTCAATTGCATCAGTACTAAGTCCCTTCAGCACTGTTTACAAGCAGCAAATGTTCTTTCTTCTCTCTAGTTCTGTAGGAACACCTTGACTTTTATAGGAGTTCCATAACTTCACTTTTCTGCTGTCAACCAGGCTTTTTCTGCTGCTTCAAATAATCAGCTGTCTCCAGCTTCCAAAGCCCTTGGTTTGGTTGGATGGTGGGGTTTTTTTTAGAGATAAAATTAACAAGCTGCTCATAAAGACCCATTTACTGGAAGCAGAGAAAATACCATATTCCTTACAGAGAGGACAAATTGCTGAAATAAAAGTAGTCATCATTTTCTCAGAGAGGATGCTGAAAAGAGGATGAATTCCTTGATGGAAACACCACAACAGCTTCCTTAGTAAGAAGTTAATTTGGGGGAAAAAGTGGTGTTCAAAATCTGAGCTTGCTGCAGTAATTACCCATGAGTGCTCTAGGAAAATTGGTTTGCAGGAATTCCCATCCATTCTCATGAGAGAATAAAAGTAACTCTTGATGGGATCAGCTGTGCATCTTTAGGGAAGGGCTGCCTGGTTTTCCTTGTGTCAGGGAATGATGGAGTATGACAGGCTTGAGAGAGTCTTCAGGTCTCCAAAACTGATCGTGGCAGAAACTGGTATTTCCAGATCCTCCCAAATTCCCCTCTTTAATGTGCACCCTCAAAACTTGCTCCAGGCAAAACCCGTGGTAAGGGTAGCTTTTGGTCTCCATAGCCCACTGAAGTCTTAGGAGACGTAAATGATGATGTAGAAGACCAGAATACATGTTTTGATTTGTTTTTTTAATGTAGCTATACCCATAAAGAGCCATCCTTTAGTCACTGCTTTGTACCCCACAGCCTGGCTGAAGCTCTTGGAGCAGTAGGAGGAGAGGTGGGTTTATTGGGGGGGGCTACAGGCAAATATCTTAATTAGCTGTTACCAAAACCTCTGAGCCATATGGCCACCATAAAAAGGGGATTTTAATACACTGTTCCATTTTATGTCATCAGTTGCAAGCTATGGATTCACTCTCACCCCCAGTAACTCATGATTGTGGAGAAGAAAAGCTCTGAAGTGAAAACATAGCCCATCTGTTAGTGATACGGGCGAGCCGTGTATTCTCTACATACATATATACATTTCCTGCATTGCATATGATTTCAAATATTTGCTCTTGGAACTGCAAGGTGTCCTACTGTCATAACAGTCAAGTTATTCATTAAGCTGTCAGCACCTTGGTGTATTGCTCCCCACACAGGGTCCATTTCTGACTTTTCCATTCCCCCCCGGAGAACCCCCTCACTCATCACCGCGCGCGGTTCCTCTCACAACGGGTGCAACTGAGATCCTCGTGTCAACATATGTAAACCAAATCTATACCTTTCTATTGCCGCGCTTCCAACTCCCGAATTTCCTGGGGCACTAATGGATTTGGAGGGCCAGCTTGAATTTTGCGAGGGTTTTGTTCCTATCGACGTGATGCAGTTCTTGGCACGGACTTCTGAGCCCGGGGCCGTGAAGTATTAAAAGCTGAGAAGTAGAGCAAAACAAGTATCAACCGCAAGAAAACTCTGACTGATTCGCAGCGCCGGTGTTTGGGAGTGAAGCTGAGCAGATGGTTTCCAACAGCAAAGCCGAGGCACGGGGGCCGTGCAGATCTCTGCCCAAAATTGGGCTGTTGTGCTAAGCCTGAGCCCGGGCTGTGCCCACCTTCGGCAGAAAGGTAGTTTGTGTTTATTGCTCCAGTGGAGTAACTAAAATACAGACATGCTTCAGGCTTCTGAGGGTGGCTTCGTGCTGCTTTGTTTCCAGATTTAGCTATTTCTGTATGTTTTGCACGACCCTCTCAGAAGCCTGACATGGAAAAGCTGCCCTGTCGCTCAGACAGAACATCATAACCTGGCCTTAGGGATGACTGCAGTGTGAGAGGGGAGCAGCTGACAGAGCAGTCTTGGCTGTAGGGTTAGTTAGGAGGTTCAGATGGACTGAATTTTACTGTGTGATCTTTAGAGGTGCCCTCACCCTGTCACCTCCTGTCCCCCGAGAGCAGTGATGGCACCGACCAGAGGAAAGGACAGCACAGGCACCCCCAGCAGGTCACAAAGGGCAAGAGGCTGGACTGTTCAGCCTGGATAAGGGTGTAGTGATGCCTTCATGACCGAAGCTACAGCAAACCCCCTTGTCTTTAGTTATCTCCCATACCTGGGGTGCTCGAACCATTTCCCTGTCTTCCAGTCCTGAATGACCCAGTGTTTGCCTGTCCCCCGTTGATGAGTCCAGACTGAGTCACAGAGGGATAAATCAGACATCAAAATGATGTCTTAGTTTGCTTCTGTCACTGCACTGGGGTTTAAGTCTGGCCTTTCCTGTTACCCCAGCAGCTGGACTGGGGGCGCTGGGTTAGGTGCCAGCTGAAGCATCTTGTCCTGTCGCTATAGAATTAAGAAATATTCTGTACTCTATTCACATCCAGCCGTGGCAAGGGAGCACATGTTGGGGACAGAGCCTGCTCTGCTGCGGCTACGGGCTGCTCCGGCCATCAGATGTCCCTGCGCCACTGCCCCATCCCTGTCCCGTCCCCGTCCCACTCCCATCCCATCCCTGTCCCCCGTCCCGCTCCCGAACCCGTCCCTTGCCCATCCCGTCCCCGTCCCTCTCGGTCCCCGCGGTCCGTCCCGCCGCCGCTGCAGTCCCGTCTCTGTCCCGCAGGTGGCAGCCTCGGGCCGTCCCCGCCGCTCCCCGCTCCAGAGCTCTAAATTAACCTTTTCGCTGAATTTCGGGCCGTTTCCATCGATTTGGAGGGGAGGGGAAGGGCCGGGGGACAGCGAAGGACCCCCGCGGGACACCCCCGTGCCCTGCCCTGCATCTGCGGCCGCGTCGCTTCCCTGGCACCGAGCGCTGAGTTTGGGAGAAGCTGTGCCCGTATTTTGCCCTCGGGGTGTTGCTCGCTGTGCCCCGCGATCCCCGGGGCACAGGGAAGGCTGTTGGCATCGGTGGGGGTGACACGGCTCCTCTGGCTGCAGAGGTGTCACCTCCATCACCAATAATGGGGTGTTGGATTCCCAGCATCTGTCCCTAAACGCACCCATGGGGAACAGACACCTTGCTCTGGCAGAGATGGACTGACTGTGCCTGTATTCCGTATGGAATTCTGCACAGCATCACGAGTACTGAAATCACAGCACGGGGCTGGACCTCAGTGATTTTTAGGGTCCCTTCCAAGCCACCCCGCTCTGTGACTCGATGGATTTAGGCTCCTTTCCCTGGGAATGGAAGCGGAATCCTTCCCCTGTGCTGTGGGAGCTTTGCTGCCCTGCCTTGCACCTGAGCTGTTCCCTCTGTGTGACCATTACCTGCAGAAATAACCCCTATCACTCTTTAGCAATGTGCTGTGAGAGAGGCATAAATAAACTCCGTGCCCAGGGTTCAGAGTGAAACCCTTTATATCTGTCACCAAAGCACAGGCTGGCTTTTTTTTTTCCAGCGTTCTTTGCCTTTTTTATTTATTTCATGGCCATCAGACACCAACTCCTAAAGGTGTGGGTGCTGCTGAGCCCTCTGGGCACGTCCAGGGGCTGGTCCTGGGGCTGGGGCAGGTCCTGGGACTGGGGGCAGATCCTGGAGCTGGGCAGGTGCTGGGGCTGGGCCAGGGGTGTTTGCTGGGACAGGAGCCCATCGGAGCCTTCAGCAGGTTGGGGAGCCCTGAACAGCCCAGCCAGCCAAAGACAGGCATTATTTGGGGCTGACCACTCTTTGCAGAGTCACACTGACCTTCCCCAGCTTTTAACAAACAGATCGGATGGTCATAAAAAGCAGCCCCACGCTGGGCAGGCAGATAAGGGCAATGTCACATTAAACGTTCCACAGGAGTTTGTCCAAATGGCATTGGGGGAAATCAGACCTCAGGAAAAAATAGCTGATTTCTTGATCCTGGCCAAGAGCTGGTTCTGGGGAGAATCAGGTTTAAGAGCTGGAATTAGCACAAGGTTTGAATAATCATTTTCTAATTTTAACTTTGCCAGAATGTTCTGCTGCAAGTTGCTGCCCAGTCCTGTGCCACTGTATGTGGTTTGTGTTTGGAGTGTGCACGGACATGGATCGTTGTCTTTACACGCTGAAAGGAAGAAAAGCTCAGATCCAGTGACAGTGGCTTTGTTTTCTCTGGACAAAATTAATCCCCAGCGTAGCAAAGAGTTAGCAACTTTCCAGAACTAAAGAATGATCTTTTTCATGATTTCCATCTCTGTTTTGTTTTTGGGAAGCCAGAAGCTTACCTGAAGGTTTAAATGGATGTTAAGTGAGGGGAGTGTTCACAGCCTTGTACCCAGGTTGCTTTACACCTCAGTATGCTTTACTCATGAGCAATAAATAAACCAAACCAGCAAACTGAAATAGGATGTGCTCCTGTATCCAGTGGGGAAACATTTACTGGTTTTCATAACATTCTTAAGCTTATTTAAGCATCAAGATCAAAATATTTTTGATTATGTTTTGTCTTTCTGATTGACTCCAATTTACAAATACTTTTGACTGACCTAAAATATTACTTTTTGGAGGAAAGTTCTAAGTGATAATATTGGCTCAGGCCACCAGACAGTCTTGTGTCATTAGGACTGAAGGTAGTAAAAGCAGACTTTTGTTTGTTCCTCTGTCACTGGAATCAGAAGCAAAGCCTTCCTTCAATAAAGAAGTTTCAAATTAAAACCTTGGCCTGCTGAGGTTTGTTCCAATCTCATGTACTTGTGTGATTGTGCAGAGGTGACTCACTAAGAGCTGGAATTCACCAAGAATGATATTCCAGCCAGAGAGTATTTGGAAAATCTCCTGTAACGTGTCGGTGATAACTGTGAGACGCTGCAGGAAAAGTGCTCCTATTTCTTGGAAGTGTCTGATTGTGCAAGTCTTTGACAGGATTAGTAAGAGGTCTGTTCTTGCTGCCTCTGCCTGGGTTTGTTCTGTCTGGAGGACGGGGATGTGCAGGCAGCTCTGAGGTGTGTGGCATTGAAGTATTGTGGGGGGGGTGGCTTTTTAATTAATTTAATTTCATTTGGACCACAAAACAAGGCAGTGAGACAAACCATGTTCTCATGTAGCCCATCTGGTAGAAAGCTGCTGCCTCCTCATCGTAACAGGGATCAGAAGTTGGTGTTTGTTGGTGGCATTAAAGGTGGAGGTTTCTTTCCTGGGGTTCGGGCCATTTTTGTTCCATCTCTGTATGGTCAGAATGCAGATCCACCAGTGCTGGGTTGCTCTGGGCACAGCTCACCTTGTTGCTCCCCACCTTGTGATCTGCCCCCTCAGAGGGCAAAGCCAAGGACTTTCTAACCTGAGAGGGGTTTCTCCTCTGCTCTGAGCAGAACAAGAAATATTGAACAGGTAGGAGAAACACACACCAAATAGAATGGATTTCTTATCATTAAACAAGTAAAATAACAGTTTTTTCTCTGGTTTGCTTTCCTTTCCCTTTCTTTATCTGAGCTTCACACGTAGTGAAAATGAAGCAGCAACTGCCAGTGCATAAATTACGGGAAGAGCAGCAGGGCTGAGCCAACAGCTCTCAGCTCTGTTCCTCTTTGCCTTTCAACAGCTCCATTACTCCTCCGTGTTGTAGCCACACAGACAGAGAGGAGGTTCAGGTTTGGGAAAATAGACTCAAAGCCGCCCTGGTATCAGAGCCTGTGGGCTCAGGGCTGTGTGCAGGGGGAGCAGGGACAGCAGTGCAGCCACCTCTGCTCCCTGCGGGGATGGAAAACCCAACCTGCACCTCAGAAGGACCTGCTGTACCCGTGGTGATCGTGTGCAGACCTCCATTTCCTTCGCTGCTCTGTAAATACTGTCCTGGAGAGATGAATGGGTAGGGAGACAGACAAGGTGGCACAAACAGCACCCACTGCAGACAATGTTATCCTGGAAAGGGAACGTTTTCTTCTAGACCTTTCTGCAGAAATAATTGAGCTCAGTGAAAATGTTCTGATAAAACATCTTTTGGTGAAAAACTTGGAGTTTAGAGATACTTCTAGTTCACGTACTTACCTTGATTTTGATTATTTATTCCCTGGATTGGTATATGTGGGTGTATACTGGGAATATTCAGAAAACTTGGGTTTGATATTTGACAGTGAAACATTTTGACTCCTCTCCCTGACATGACCTGTGCTTTCCAAAAGTTTCTCCTAACTCTGTTTAAAGTACAACTAAGCAAACCTGAAAGGGAACGAAATGCTGAGCATTGTTCTACCCCACAAGAAACACATTTTGCTGTATGGATTTGCACTCAAATATTTTAGTAATGATCCGATCTGAAGGGTCTGTGCTTGGCTTGGCAGTAAAAGGAAAAGCCAGTTACTCATAGAGCTCTGTAGAGAAGTGCTAATTACAGCCTGTGCTGCTCACGGAGCGTGGTGTGTGCACATCTGAGTCAGGGATATATCACCCCTTCTCCTTTTGAAGAAACACAGGAGGAATTTTAACTGCAGAGATGAACATAAAGGACCCAAAGTTAATGGTTCACTTAGGAATAAATAGTTCCTCTTCTTGACACTCACACACACGGTGCCAGACCTCAGCTGGACTAAATCAGTAAATCATTAACTTTAATAGGGATTTGCCAGTTTACACCTACGGAGGATCTGGCTCCCATATTTCAACAACAATTCTGCTCAGACGGAGCCAACACGTCAGGGAAGGGGTCCTGTCCGCAGGACTCCGTGGCTGCACATCTGCTGGTCCACCTGGGGCTCTGCAAACACACATCTCTCCTCGGGACAGGCCCTAACGCAACTTTCCAGTCATATATCAGAGACACGAAGAACCAGACTTTTGTGCCCATATAGCTACTGTATTTTTTTAATGAATCAGACAGGAATAGTGCTTAAACTGCTTACCACCAGCTTTAATTTACAGCCTGTGGTAATATAGTGACAGTAATGTTGTCATCATTTGCTCTCTTCCTCTGTGGCATCAAGCCCAGACTTCCACATTCTCATTTTTGGGACGGTGTCAAACTCGGTTCTACACCCACCCACTCAGGCCCCTGATGAAATGATATGTTATTTAAAAATAAATAAATAAATGAGACTTCACTGATAGCTCCCAAATCAGTGGGGTTTTCTCTTCTGCCTTAATGTGCTTTTCATCCAGGGAGCAGAATGAAAATGCATTTTCTATGGTAGTAACTGGCATGTTCTAAATGGTGTCAGAATTCAAGAACATGACAAGCAAAATACAGCTGGACTGGAGGCCTCCACCACACATAGAGTAGGAAATACTGCATTCCCATGCTGTTTTCATGCATGCAAGTGATCAGCCACATTACAAACCCTTAAAAACATTGTGAGAAAACTTGACATTTCCCAGATGGGCGGCTTATTTGAGACTAACCCATCTGACTTGCCTTTCTCCAAGGGAATTTAACCCCTTGGAGCTCCATGGGAGAAGCTGCATTTCCTTGTCATTCCACTGCAAGCCCAATAAAATGGTGCTGCTTTGGCTGGGCTGTTGGGGCTCAGATTGGCACCCAAGGCTTGGTGCAATCAGAGATGTCCTGGTGGCTCTTGCTCTTTGACTTCTGTAGAGCATCTTGTGCCAAGCTGAGACTTGCCCAAACCACCCCGAGGGCTGTAATGAGACCAAAATCAGCATCAGTTCAGTGTCCACAGTGTGGAATCCAAAGGAGTGTCGTGGCCTTGCTCGTTTTGAACTGTTCTCTGTGTGTCGGGACCTCTTGAACTGAAACTCAACATGTTTCCAGCAAGTCCCTGGAAAACACGTAAGCTGGTTTAGCTGCAGGGCCGATCAGTTGGGGAACAGACACTCCAGTTAGATTTTTTAGCTTTTCTGGTGCAAATCCAATTGGTATGTAACCAGTATTGAACACTGTGCAGGAGGTTTCGTGTTTGGTAGATCTCTTAAAGCCCTGAAATGCGTTAAAAATGCACTACTTCCTGATTACTCCTTGATGTTGTAATAATCCTTCCCTAATTACCCCATCTTTTAGGCCTACTGGCATTTTTTTAAGGTAGACAATTTTGCAAGACTGAAGATTTTTTTAAGATAGCCAAAATCTTGCTCCCTGTTAACTGGCTCACCAAACAGCCTTTCCTTTTCAGTGCCAGGCTGGTTTTATTCGACAGGTCGACCAACCCAAAAGCACAAAAGCAAGTCCCTTTAAACCCAGGGCAATTGCACAGGGGTCTCCCCCTGAATAACGTCTGCCCCAGAGGCTCAGATGCAGAATACGATGTCTACTTTCAATACAAAGAGATGGTCTGCCATCTACTAACCCATACAAATCAAATCGTAGATTTAATCGTGCTGCGTCCACTCTCTTTTTCTCCCTTCCCTCTTGATCTCTTCTCTTTTGTTCCCCGACCCCCCAACCCCTTTATCAAAAATAACTTCTGGAAGGAAAAATAAACACTGGAAGACGCTCAGCTGTTTTGGCAACCATGTGTGCAAGGAAGGCCCTTCTGTCCCCGCAGACTGAAAGGAGCTGGAGCTCCACTTCGAAGGCAGACAGGCAGCCTGTGAAACTTCAGCCAGTTTTCATCACAGCTGGCCCTGCCTGTGTGATTTCAGACAAAAGACTTCCGTCTTTATCTGGCGCTTATTGAGACATCTCATTCAGGCAGAGATAAAAGGGAAAAGATGTGCTTTGAAATCGACCCATTAGGGCGTCAAAGAAATCAGCATGCAAGTGCCACACGCAAATGGATTCAAGATGAAGCCCCGCGATCAAATCTCCGTGCCAACAGGAGTTTGCCTGCACAGGGACCCAGCAAAGCCATTGTAAGGACCTCGGGGGAGTTTGGCCCCATGTTTGTGACGGGAAGGAGGTGGAAGTTGGATGTGGAAGCGATCTTAAAAATAAATTACAATGGGGTCGATTGTTTCTGAGAAGTCGCCCTGGTTTGGTGCAGGCTGGGTGGGTTATTCACCAAAACAACTCTTCAGCCAACCAAGGAGAGTCTCCTTCTGATTTTCCACCTTGGGAATTCTCATAGAACTTAATGTGCCACTGCCTGTGTGTTTGTCACTCTTCACAGAGTCCCAGAATTGGTGGGCTTGGAAGGGACCTCTGGAGGTGATGCGTGTGCTGGGGCAGTGCTGGCCTGGCTCGTTGGATGTAGGGACTGTACATCACAAGTCAGGGGCTGAGATTGCTCCTTGAAGTGCTTGATACCCCTTGCAAAAAGTGGGTCTATTTTTCTGACCATGAAAGGACAGTATTAGCCAAAAGCTCAGAGATCTCTGATGTAACAAGCTTTACTCTGTGTGACGTCTCCCAGCAAAGGAAAATCAGGATTCAGCTGAACTGGCAGTAAAAGAAAGTCTTTGTTTCTTTGCTGAGGATCCTGAAGGTGCTCAGGCTCTGAGGTTTGCCAGGTCCTTGGGTAATTCTTCACAGGGTCGGGCTGGCTCCTGGTGTGTCCCGTGCAGCCCTGGCTGGGATTGCTGACCATGCACATCACTGATCTCTTCAAGAGCTGTTATTACCTGTAGAGACCAAGTAATGGTTAACAGAGACATGGGGCTGACTTCAGAAACCTCTGCTTGCCCACAGCCCGTGGGCAGACATGGGCAATAACCTTCAGTAGGTATTTTATTCTGATTTTATTTGCCATTTACATCCTTCAGCCAAGACACATCACTGGCCTTCTGAGTGAAGAATGGAACATTTGAGCTTTGCATCAGCAGAAACGCTCCCCTGCGTGATAGCTTTCCACCCACTGAGAAAACTACCACTTAATAACGTGCAAATCTCTAGTTAAAGAATTACAGAGATTAGCCTGAAGCCTGACACTCATCCTGCAGGAGGGAACCCACCAAAATGCTGTTGACAAAGGGAAACTTTGTTAAGCGTGTTTAGTTCAGCTCTGCTATTGCAAGGATCCCTAAGCTGCTTTGTTTTATGAGATTTAGGGCAGAGGATTTTCTTAAAGCAAAGGGCAAAGGATTTTCTTAAAAAGCATATTCCCTCCAGAAGGGTGCACAGTCTCATGGGATCGAGGGATTAGGTGTTCATTTCCTATACAAAAGCTTCATAATTGTCTGAAGGATGCCTGGAAAATAACCAGCCTCCAAGTGAAATATCAAGTACAGTGTCTGAAAAAGAAAATAAAATAATTTCATTTACTGTTACCCGCTTGTACCTGCAAGCAATGAAACTCAGGAGTCTCTCCACGGACTTTGGAAAAGCTGAAAGGTTTCTGGGATCTGAAGAGAAACCAGAGCAGTGTGGGAAAGAAACTATGCAGAGAAAATGATTTGATGAATCTGAGCCTGCACAAAGGTCCACCTGGGAAAGTTCCTGCTGGACACACATCCCATCCCAAACATCCCCTGTGACGTACCTGGTCTGTTGTGATTCCCAGGATTAACTCCACACATCAGTGGTGCTGCTCCACAGTCTGCATGGGGAGCACATCGGGAGGGGCTCTGTGGATACGTGGTGAGGATTCGTGTTTCTGGAAGGAGCTCTGTGGATACGAGGTAAGGACTCGTGTTTCTGGAAGGAGCTCTGTGGATACGTGGTGAGGATTCATGTTTCTGGAAGGACAGCTCTCAGAAGGCACCGTGAGAAGTTTGGGTTTCGTGCTGAACTACAAACCCATGAAAACAGCTGCAATGCTTTGTGCCATTTACACTGTCACGTTGGTGCCACCCCAGGCTGTGCACCCGGGTCACCCTCCAACGTGAGATGAGCTTTCTCTCCAGTGACTCTTGATCCATCCCCGTGAGGTTTCCCCACGGGAGCATTCCTGCTTTCCCTGCAGCCCGTGTGTTATGCCGTCGTATCTCCCGTGTCTCAGTTTGGGCACACGGCAGCTTAGCACGAGAGCAGCTGGTGTACATGCCTTGCTTTGAATGCTGCAGCTCTTTTATTGACTCAACTGTTTCATGGGGACCCCAACCCTGTGGGTGCTTCCCCAAAACCATCTCTCTCTGCTTGGATTTTCTGTTATTACAGTCGTTGCTCCCAAATAAAATATGTCCTTTATTCCAGAGTGAAAATACTTTGAGCTGAAGAGTTCATGTCCCAAAACGTTTACAAGTTTACTGAAAAGAGAAACCCCATCCTCAAAGTCATCAGCTGATTTCAGAACACCTTTCTTCGAAGCAGCAAGTACAGTCTGTGCACACAGAGAGATTTGCACACCACAGGAGTGTCCACCTTGTCTGTGTCAGCTCTTACAATGACGAGCGTTGTTAAAATGGACTGTAACAATAATTACTTTATTGTTATTATGGCTGTAATAACATCATATTTTAATTACAGTTTTAATGCAGTAATTATTCCCATCGCCTCTCAGCGAATAAGACGTGCCATTTTTCCTCCCCTTGGGAGGATTAGTAACTTTCCCACTTTAGACTGGGCTATTTTCTGGAATAGCCCCTGTCCTTGTGTCCCTGCATTATGTACGTGTGCAGGGCAGGACGTGCTGAGCAGCACTCAGTGGAGCAGAGATCTGAGAGCATCAGGCAGCAGAGCGGGCAATGTGCAATCCTCTGGTGTTCCTTTGCTATCAGAATGACTTGTACCACTAAAGACAATAAATATCCATTGCTTGGCCACTGCAACAGCTGAACTGTTCACACACACCTTCAGGAAAGAGTGAGAGTGATGATTGGCAGCTCAAAGGCACCTCAGGCCATAAAAGACTTTTGAAAATAGCCTTGTTCTCTTTTTTTTTCTGTTGTGGTTAATTCTTTCTGTCTCTTTTTTCCCCAATAAACCCTTCACGGGGATTGCCTCTTTGTAAAGTGTATAGTCTGCAGTTGGTTTTGGGTGGCTACTCCCTCTATAGGAGGGATTCTCGTGACCATATGGAGGTCTGTGCTTGGCTGCACTTGCACACAAACCATCACCAGGGGTGTGGGCTGGGCTGGGCTGGGCTCCTTGTTGCTGTTGATTGATTTTGGACTAGAATTGCTCCACATAGCATTTTTTTTTAGAGTATTCTAGGGGGTTTTTGTAATCTTACCCAAATATTACTGCTCTATAAGGTGCTACTGGATGACTGGAGGGAGCATGATATCACAATTTACTCCTCAGGGAATATTAAATTTCCAGGGAAGATGTTCCAGAGGAGTAAAAGATTAAAAAATGTCTTTTTTCAGGCATTCCTTTTTGACATTTTCTGTTCTCTTCTGACTTCAATTCTGACTGCAGCCCTGGCAACTCAGATCTTTCCTAGTGCAAGAACAGTAATTTTTATAAAATTAACACTGATAATGAATGGTTCTGGTTTTCTTCTTCATGCTGCTCTTCCCAGAGTTGTGTGAGCTGAAATTGCTATCACTGAAACCCAAGTTAGAGTCAGTCATAGTGATATTTTGAATGTCATGGCTGTAGATTTTTAAGCTGCTGTTGTGAGTGGACGTGAAATAAAAACAGGCTTTCCTTCCTTTCTCTATTACTGATATTGAATGTTATTGGTACAGGTGATCAAAAACATAATAAGAGGTTTGCTTTGCAAAGCACCTTTGAAATACCCACCCAATACTGAGACATTTTGGAAAACAACACAGGGAGACAATCCCTGGGAAATAGAGGGGCTGACTCACAGCCCTTTCTGCCTTTAATTACCACGAAGCCACTGATTAAGCCCGGGAGCTCTCCTCTTAATCCTGAATTACTCGTTCTGACCCTCCCAGAGTTTATGTGCCTGAGCCATGACCGTCACCCCGGGGATGCTGCGGGGGGAGCAGAAGCCAGCGGGTCCCCCAGGGCCACCTCGTGTCCCCGCCAGCACCAGCCCAGGCAGCCCTGCCTTAATTGAGTTGCTTACATTCCACGCTCAGTTACTGTCTGCTGACTTGCAAAAGAACAAAGGAACAGCTACTTCCTATTAAGGAAGGTAATAACTTAATTAAAACCAAGTTCTACGCACTGCAGGACAGGGTTTGTCATCAAGAGGCCTTCCTTGCCTTCCCCTCTAGTTCTTGATAATCTATGCCAGATATTTAATCACTGGATACCCCAGTATAAAGCCTCTTGCCTCCATAACCAGCAGAAAGCTTGTCAAAATAAATTTTAACTTCTGACCGTAGTAGAAGACCAACTAGAAGGAATTAACAGAATCAGAGCTGTCAATCAGAGCTTGGGCTCACCGTTTATATTATTAATTCCAACTCTGGTGGCATGGGCTTGGGATAACAACCATCCTAAGCTGCGTTGGTCCAAAAAACACAAACCAAGAGTGGAATATATTTCGTGCCGAGGTGACGTTACTGAGTGTCCAGAGAAACTCTTTTTTTTTTTTTTTCCCTTTTTTGTCTTTGAAAGGTGATGTTTTATTAGATTATTCTCATTGCCAAAAGACACAGCTACTGTCTGGCTTCATTTGCTGCCTCGTTTGTTCTAATGTAAAGATTTATTCCACACACAAAAGCAAACCAGTAAGAGAAAAGCAAAGAAATTGTTGTTTGTTTGTTTGTTTCTGCGAGTTTGCTTCTAATTAATGCAGCATGTGAGAGTGGAGACTGTGACTAGTCCTTGGTGGGTTATGAAGTGAGACTGGCCTCACAAAGTGAAATCTATCATGGAGGCTGTGAGTTGGAGGTATTGTTACAATGCAAACCAGCGGGAAGGATTCCAGAGAGAAAGAGGAGAAGTGTGTTAATTGAGAACAATAACATGCCAGAGCCCTCCAGAAGCTGGTGGCCTTAATAAAACCAGACAATGCGATGTTGTTGCATAACCTGAACTTCAAATTCAATTTTGGTTTTAGTGGAGCAGAAGGGATGCAGAGCTGCCTTTCTTTTCCTCTGTTCCTTTCCAAGGCCATCGGGACAGGGAAGGTGTCCCGGGTCAGCCTGAACTGGGCTTGAACTGTGGTTCTCTCTCCATCATGAAGAACTTGATCATGGACTCAACTTCAAGGACATTAAACACACCAATGGTGACATTTGCAATCAAAGGAACATTGGGGGCACAGGTTTCCATTCCACCACAGGTTTCCATTCCACCCTATCATGGTTTGAGTTCTTGCCATGTGTGGTTCCTGCCTCTGTTGTGGCTTAAACTGGGGAGAGAAGAGAATGGACCTTTGGCATTGAGTTGGTTTGGAAGAGTCCAGGACTTGGGAGTTCATTTTAATCCCCTGGTTTTCTTCATCATTGTGAGCAAAACTAATCTGAGCTTGCTTGGAGTGGGTCCAGAATTCCTCATATCCAGAGAGTCCTCCTTGGTCACCTGGAGGGTAAAGCCCTGAAGCTGCACCAGATGCACAAACCTTGTCCAGTCGGGCAGTGCTGTGGATGAAATCCATTTTTCCCCCCTTTGTGGGAGGCTTTGCCTTTTTGTCCTCAATAAAAGCAGTAATTGGGAGCCTTGAAATCCCTGAGAAAATCCATGAGTCAATTTGCACAACAGTTCTTAGACGTGAGACAGATCTGTGAGTGTCTTCAGCTCAAGGTGCCTGAGGACATTTCATGGCATAACTTCTTATATGCCCAGAACTCTTTGGCAAGATTTGTTAGTATTATTTTTTCTGTTTATCTCTGTGAATCACTTTCCCACTGATTTCCCACCATTTATTTTCATTCAGTCTTCCAAAGAGACACTTGGATTCTTTTTGCTGGATGAAAGTGCTTCTAGTTGTAGAAGGAAGGAGAGTGTCATATACTACTAAAGATCCTGAATATACTAATTAAAAGCTTACAGATAAACCCCTGATTATTGTCAGGAGCCTGGTTGGCATTCAACAGTCAGCATCTTGACTTGGAAAATGGAATTTTCTATCATTGATGAATCTGCCTCACTTTTTAATAAATCTGGTGTGAATAAGGCCACAGTATAAATCCAATCATCTTTATCTTCTCCCATTTAAGCAAATAAATGTAGAGTAAAAAGCAAATACAAGCTTTAGGATATTGTAGATCCCAGGGAATTCTGGAACATATCACGGAAAAATGGAGGTTCTTTCCCTTCCTCCTTTTTGTCTGGGCAACACAAATTCAACATTCATGAACTTGTAAAACCTTTGCTGAGCTGTGTATGTATTTCAAAGCCATTGTGAGGGACAATCTATGATCTCTATTATAGTTTTCCCCCTCTCCAGCTTGGCAGTGTCCAGGGAAGTGGTGTTGCCTGCATGGGGTACCCAGTGCTGGGATATATTTGTGCATATCAAAAGCAGCGTCTCTCTCAATCATTCATTGAAAGTTCCACTTGGCTTCGAGTCTTCCTGAAAAATATGTTTATTTTGTCTTCTTGACTTACTTTTCCTCGTGTCTGAGTATTGTGCCTCCAGGAAGAAAAGCTTAAATTGCTGAAGTAGGGCTTTTTTTCAAAGCCTGCCAAGAATAAAGTGGCTTAATAAGGAAGCACACAGATTTCACTTTCTTACAGAAAAAAAGGAGTAGCTCATTCTGAATAAGGCTGGAAACCTTAGGAGCAGTGGATATTTTCTAAAAGTGTAAAGATAGGAGCATTTTGGGAAGTAATATGGAGCTAACCAGCCATGAAACTTGGAAAGGACCGAATCTGATCCCTGAGCATGGGCTGATTTATGCTGGCAATGATGTAATGGCAGCTCAACAACAACGGGCTCACAGAGCCGTGGCCGGGCTGCCCAGGGGCACCTCTCACCACGGGACGTGTGTCACAGGATCCCAGGATGGGTCAGGCTGGAAGGGACCACAGTGGGGCATCTGCTGCCACCTCCCTGCTCCAGCAGGGCCACCCCAGAGCCCCTGGCACAGGGCTGTGCCCAGAGGGGTCTGGAATATCCCCAGGGAGGAGACTCCACACCCTCTCTGGTCTCCATTCAGTGCCAGGTCACTGCATAGCAAAGAAGTTCTTCCTCCTGGCCAGGTGGAGCTTCCTGGGCACCAGGTCCTGCCCGTCCCTCTTGTGCCATCGCTGGGCCCCCCGAGCAGAGCCTGGTCCCTGCTCTGCCCCCTCTCAGTGTCTCTTCTCGAGGCTCTCAGCTTTTCCTCATGGGACAGATGCCCCAGTCCCCTCCTGATCTGTGTTCCCCTCCCCTGGACCTGCTCCAGGAGCTCTCTTTGCCTTGGGCCACAGCAGGGACTGTCCATCCTGCAGCAGCAGGACTGTCACCGTGTCCCTGCTGGGCACTGGGCAGGACAACCACCCGCAGGGACTGGGCACATCAGTGCCAGGGCATGGATTGCACCTCCATTCCTTTAGGTTTGGGATATAAAATGCACAAGGCAGTGCCATTCCGGCCCCCTGACACCTCTGTCCTGGCTGCCCCAGCCTGGGGTGTCACTGGCAATGCCAGGCTCCAGCTGAGGTCACCTTTGCCTGTCCCCCAAACAGATGACACTTCCATTGCTTTGTTTATTTAGTCTGAGCAATGTTTGCACAACAACCACTATGGAGCTGCCGTGACTCACCTTGGTGGTTGCAAAACATATGGAATTTCTGTTCCCTCCACCAGCAAGGGCTGTCATTCATCAGAGACCATTCCTGCTGCTGCTGCTCACCAGGGCAAAGGCAATGCAGGCTTAAAAGCCCTGGGATTTAAGGCTGCCTGGAAGTAGGTGACACCCAGGCTGAGATGCTCCAGCACTGCCATCCTCTTGGGGTCTCTGACAGAATATTGAGTCACTCTGGGTTAAGGGCAGCTCGGATTTGCTCCTTCCTTCAAGCCTTCCATCGAGATTCATTCCCACAGGAATAGAGTGGAACCTGAGAAAGGGGAAGGAAACAGGAGTCCATATTCCGTCTGAACAACTGGAAGGTTTATGCCTTGTCTTACCCAGGCAGCAGCCAGAAGACTTTGTGTCCCCACTCGGTGCCAGACCATCCCCACGGCGTTACTCAGTGGGCCCGAGGCCACCTCTGAGTCACTCGGCATCACTTCATCCACCTGGCCTTTCATTTATTTTTGGAGGTTTCCAGCCCAAGTACAAATAAACATCCCCAGCCCATCTCAGGCCACAGCCTTAGGTGGAGCAGCTGCAGGTCTCTCAAAGATAGGGCAAGGCTGGGAAGAGACAGTGAAAGAAAAACCAAAAACATAAGGCAAATATTTCTGATTAATTGGAAGAGTAAACCCTGAAATAAGTACGTGTTGTTTTTGATGAGCTGATTAAGGGTGTTTAACACTCGGAAAGGTTTATTTTTGCTGGCCAGAGATGGGGTGAGTGCTCCTGCTGCCTGACAACACAACTGCAATGCTTGTTGGGTCTGCTGGGGTTGGTCTGATCAGAGCTCCTCGCCAGGACGGGGCAACACCAGAAATTCAGCACAGTCGGAATATTCACCCACGCACCAGAAGGGACGAGTGCTGTGGAAGCAGCACCACCAGGGCTCTCCAGCAAGCAGTCTGGGATTGCTGACACGGCATTGAGTATTCCCACGATGTGCAGGAATTATCCGTGGTTTTTAGAAGGACCCAGTGCCATGTGAGAAGGATGCTGTGCCAGGGTGGAAGGGACCACGTCTCCTCAGGGCTGTGCTGCCCAGTCTCTCAGATTCCACGTGGTTTCCCAGCACTGCCTGTTGTCTTCAGCTGGCCCCACAAACAGGGAACTCCCCTGCTGCCCTTTCCCTCCTTTGAGGGGCTTTAAACCCCCTGTATGTGGATCCTGTGCCCCTCAAGGTAAAAACACTGTATAACCTTGGGTGAGCTCTGCACTAGACCCACAAGGCACAATCTCTCTGGCCGTGAATGGAACCACTGGCCCAAGCAAACATTTCAGAGGAATGTGGAGAATCAGCCTCATAAATCCTAATTTATTTGGATTCTACCATAACAGTTTTATTCAGGGTCTGCTGAAATTCCTTGTATTGTGTAAAGATTTCCAAAGCTGAACCTTTTGAGCAGAGAGAGGCATTCAGGGCTCCCGTGTCCTGATTAAACTTTGCTTTAGATCCATCAGCTGCACAGGTTTTTCAGACCTCTCATTCCACACCAGCAAAGTCACCTGTTTTCAAAGAGACACTCTCTGGAAAATGTGGGCAGTCGGATTTCTCTGTGGTTCAGCCACTCCTATATTTGAAACTCTGCTCTGAAAAAAAAAAAAACCTGGAGGCTTCTTAGACCTCGAAAGTGCAATTTGTCACAATCTCAGCCCTTTCTGAAGAACTATCATTTCCTCTGAGTCTCTTCTTTTCTATCAAATCAAGTTTTGCCCATTTTTTTTCTCACATGATGACTCCAAACTCCCTGCCCTTATTTTGCCAGTCTTTGATTTAAAAATTGCTTGAGCTGGTTCATATGCAAAGTTAAAACTCAGCATAGGATGGGGCAAAGCAGCCGGCTGAGATTTCAGAAATGTCTTGTGGTTAATAAGTTCTGCCTGAGCTACATAATTCCTGCACTGGCAGCTCTCGGGACTTCTCATGTGGAAATCTCTTCATTGCTTTGCAAAGTAGACACATGTTGGGTTGGTATTTGGGTACAAAGTTTAGGCTTTTAGAACTCCATAGGAGAAATGCTGAAAAAGTAAAATAAAATGGAATGAAATAGAATTGAATTCTTCAGTTAATGACCATGTACATTCTTTTCTGTAAAATTAGCTGTCACTGTGATCCCACCGAGCCCAGCCCTTCTTTAACACCTCTACTTTTATTATGGAAAATAAATATCTGAAGATAAACTCGTGTGTCCAAGACACAGTTTTGGACAGACCAGCCGAGGTTTCTTCTTGTGGCCATGGCACTTGGTAGTGAGTACAATACACTCCATGGTCACTTGAGCTCATAAAAAAAATTAAAAAAAGAAAAAGACCTACTGTAAAAAAAAAAAAAAAAAAAAAGGATTCCTGGAACGCAAACAGTGAGCAGAAATCCAAGGAAAAACCCCAACCTACGTCAGGCCTAATATTTATCAAGAACCTGACACCAATGTGGTCGTTTTTTTGCTTGTTTACTGTTGAAATGAAGTTTATTCAAATTCGTGATCTCCAAACTTTCCTTTGGGCTCCTGGGCTGCAAAGGGCACGTTGGGTTTGGATGGAGCGGAGAGAAGGAGGAGGAGAAGAGATGAAAGGAAAGGGAGGAGGTGAGGAATAATCCCGGACTTGCCAAAAATCTAAGGCACATAAACCAAATTTCTGTGCTGGCCGTGTCTCCATTTCCCAGAGGTGCGAACACTGAGAGGTTTAAAAGGAGAAGCAAATTCATTTAGGGAGATTTGGCAATTTCTTTGCCCCTCGGGAAAACTTTCCAGAGAATCAGAAAACCCAGTTTGTAACCCAAGCAGAGAGAGCCAATATTGTGCATTATCCAGGGAACTAGAAATAATTCCTGGGTCCTTCTAGAAATAATTCCTGCATGATTCCAGAAATGAGTCCTGGGGTGTTCTAGGAAGCAGCTCTTGCCCATTTCAGATTTTGGCTCATTCCAGTTCAAAGTGCAGAGACAATCAGTGTAAATTTACATTTAAATCTGCCATGAACATGAAAGACATCTTCAAAGAAGAGCTTTAAGGGGTTGCTCAGAGTCTGGCAGAGATGCCTTTGCCATTGAGATGGTCTTTCAAGTCCCAGTGAGGCACAGGGGACATTTATGGCTAAAATTAATACCTTCCTTTTACCAGGAACCTTTCCTAATACGTACTGCTTTTCTTAAAGATGTCTTAAGGCATGTGACTGCATGAATGGAGCACACTACTGCAACTGTAAGGAGAAGGGATTTATTTGTAAATACATAAGTATTTATTATGTTTATAACATTATAATTAAGTAACGTGGAATAATTCTTGTTTTAAAAATAATACACAGCACAACCTTGCATTGGGAAATAAAGTAATTTCCTTTGAAAACAAAAACTGGAACACAAAGTACAGTCTCCCCTTTCCAGTAGCTGTTTGTCTGAGATACAGATGAAATAGGACACATTAAAATGATGGTTTGAGCCGTCCTTGAAAAATGATTGATCTACTTTCTGATATTAATTCATTTCAAGGGGCATCTCACCTGAATGTGTGTACTGAGATAACTCACTGAAAGAATTATGGAGAAAGTATCATACAGAAATTATTCAAACATCCCCAACCCACTCTAATGAGACCTAATTTAGTCTATTTTAATCTTTGATTAATTTTATTTTTTCTTCTAATGGCTCCCAGCTAAAATATGTGTCCCAACCATAGCTGGAATGATAAATAGCTTGTGCTCTACCACCACCAGGACAAATTTATAGCTGCCCACATTACTTGGCAAAGGGAGAGGATTTTAGAGGGATTAAAAAAGCTGGGAGGAGGCAGGAGATGGAGTGAAGGCTCCGCTGGGAAAAAGAAGTTGAGATATCAAGGTCCATATTGTAAGAGACTGCCAACTAAGAGTGGGACAGAGAACCCAAAGTACTGCTCTAATCTCACTTCCACAAGCACAGAGATCTTCTCCCTTTTCATCTCTCATGTTCTTTTTCCCAAACCAATTTGCTTTCCTATCTCCAGAGAGGTTGGATCCCAAACATGAAGCAAAATATCTACATGTGAGCAAAGGAAATCCAGACTTTTTAGCTTGAGGAGTTTAAATTGTACACAAATGGCCTCTTTCCAAGCTGCAAATCTCTCAGCATGAAGTGCAGCTTTTCTGACAGCCAGCCCGAAGTGTAACTACTATCTGCCCTGATATTTATTACACAATTTGTTGCTTTAGGTTTAAAGAATGGGAAAACTTAAAGCTCCGTGGCAAGTTAAGTGGAGGTTCCTCGTCCAAAAAGTCTGCGCTGTGCTCAGTCAAGAAGGAAATGGCAGAGGGGAGTCGGAGGAGTGGGACACAAGGAAATAATCCCCATTTTTCACTGCCCTCCAATAAACCAGGAGCACTGACAGCCACTCTGTCACCTCGGACAGGGATGTATAATTGATTAATCACCCTGTCTTGTCCAGGAACCTGAGGTGGTCCTACAGAGATAATGAGGAAAAGATTATATTCAAGAGAAGAAGACTATAATCAAGTCTTTGTGGCCATTTATTTGGGCAAGAAGGAGGACTTCTCTCCATCATTATTCTACACACCTTGTTCACTTTTTGGGAACATTGGCATGAGCGAGAGGAACATGTTGTGAACCTGAGCAAATACTTACCTAGGAATCCTCCCGTACCACGTGTGTTTGCATAAATATTCATTTGAGAAGGGTTTAATGGGTGCTTTGACAGGCTATGTGCTGAAACGAGCTGAAATAATACCCTGTAACTTGGTAACCGGCTGCCCAGGGTAAATTTGGATCCAATTTATTCAGTGAAAATGAAGCTGAGATGTGCAGAGAGAGAGAAGCTGTGCTGGGAGGATCCCGGGCCGGGAGGAGAAGGATTAGGGATTGTGCTTCCAAGGAAATGCCCAGCTGACAGAGCCTCTCCATCCCCAGCCTGGATATCCACCCTGGGCGCTCGAGGCGAGATTTGGCCCCCGGTGCTCGCAGGGCACACACGCAGAATGCGGGGTGGATGTGTGTGAAATGTTTCAATTACCTCTAAAATAATGTTTAACATGTTCCAGACATACTGCATTAAGCAAATAGCCAAGCAGTATTTGAAGCATATTCTGTTTTTCATTTTAATAGATTGTAAATGTATTAAACACATGTTAAGAATATATTTCATACACTGCATTTGTAAAATATTATCAAATTTATATAGGCGGAAACCACAGAGCCACCACAGGATCGGCTCGAGAGCAAGACCATTTTGGAAGTTAACCTTTTAGCACCACTCCATCAGGAGGATTTGATTTGATTTCACTTGATTTCGTTTGGGTTTGTTTCATTTTGAGCCCTACCTTGTCCTTAACCCCTTTAGCTCTAGACTTGGGGCTAAATAACATTTATACCCCAGTCGTGTGCAGAAATGGCTCTTGGGTTCCCTGATTTTGTGCAGAGAGAGGTGCTGGATGTCAGAGCTGAAAAACTGCCCTGTAGCCATTGGATTTGGTGTCTGCTGCTCTTTTAAATACCCCCTCAAATCATTTGATAGCATTGAATATCTCTATTAAAAGGGAACATCAGATAACATTTCAAAGCTGAAAACTCAGTTTCTTTCTCTCTCTCTTGCAAGCAGAGTAAACCGGAGTTGGGATTTGTTCTTTGTCCAAGCCAGGGAGAATGGTTTGGGTTTGAAGGAGAATTCTGAGCGCAGACACCCTCGGGTTCCTTTGAAAACAGAACCTAGAGCTGGGTCTGCTCCCTGGAAATGAATCCCCTCTCCCCGCTGGGCTCAGCCAAGATCGTGGAAATCAGCACTGAACACGAAGCAGAGCTGGGTGTTTGTCAGACAGCTCGACCTAAAACTGCAGGATTTAATCCCAGGTACCCCAAAAGTTCCACTCACTCTCGGAGGGTGTCAGAATCCAACACATCCCCTCTGTAATTCAGGGATAATTCCAGCAGCTGGCTGCTACATTCGATTCTCCTCCTTTAGTGTGGCTCAAACCAGTAACGCCAACCAGCCCAGACCCATCGTTCCCTTCCCACTGGCACCATTCCCAGGGGATTTAAAGATGCTGGAGAAACGTCAGGAAGGAGGTGAGCCCTGACCATCTGTGGGACGCCAGTGTGCCACAAAGTCAGTGTCACCACAGGGACCCAGAGTGACAGTGTCACCACAGGGACCCAGAGTGACAGTGTCACCACAGAGACCCAGAGTGACAGTGTCCACCACAGGGACCCAGAGTGACAGTGTCCACCACAGAGACCCAGAGTGACAGTGTCACCACAGGGACCCAGAGTGACAATGTCACCACAGGGACCCAGAGTGACAGTGTCACCACAGGGACCCAGAGTGACAATGTCACCACAGGGACCCAGAGTGACAGTGTCACCACAGGGACCCAGAGTGACAGTGTCACCGCAGTGACACAGACAACACTGGGAACACTTTCCTCCCTGGCTCCTTTCTCACTTCCAGGTCCCACTGCAGCCTCCTGGCACTGGAGAGCCCAGCAGGTCCACAACAGATTAGTTTTGCTTTGTTTTAGTTTTCCACTATGGATAATGAGACGCTGGTGCTGTTTCTCACCTTTGGTTTGAGCGTTTTTAGCTACAATACCACGGTAGGACTGTCACTCAGACTGGAAATTCTTCCTTCATTGTCCAGCCCAGTCCATGAGAGCAACCACCAACTTCCCAGGACTCTGATCCTGTCCTGTCCTCATCTCGGAGCTCTCAGAGGATCTTTAGCAGTGGTGCATGCAGGAATCAGGACTTTCATCTCCCAACACGACTCCAGAATCCCCCCAAAATCCTGCTCTCCTCCAGGAAAACAACTTGCAGGGCTTTCGGAGCCAGAGCGCAGGTGAAGAAGAAGATCCTTGGCATTCTTAGAGGCTGCCACTGTAAGGGGAGCCCCTGTTGATGCTGTCGAGCATATTGCCATTGACCTGGGGGTGTTGGGTTTCCACGGGGCTGCTGCAGCTCGGCAGATACATTTCAGCTCCGAGTGGAAAAGATCAGACCCGTTATGAAGCTCCCCAGCAGAGTTATGACAGATGTGTCAGAGCAACTTACCCGTACCCCGAAAAAATATTAACTGTGAAGTGTGTTGGTTTTTATAGGCTGATTTCACACCATTATCCACTTAACTCCCCAATAATGTCCCAGTTATGGCCAACCAGCAGCAGGAGATATTTGCTGTGCTTTGACTTCCCAATTATTTTGTACGGATGGTGGAGATGAAATAACAGTCAGACACTCTGAAAAAAACCCAAAACACTCCAATATTCAGCAGGGCTGGAAAAGAATTCCCTCTCTCACTTTTAATAACGTGGCATTTATCACATTTGATGTGCTGTATCAGTTCTCAGATGGGGAAACGTAAAGCTTGAAAGGAGTAAATTTCCAACTTTCTCACGTAAAATGTGACATTTGGTTGCTTTCAAATGTTTGCTTTCCAGGCAAGAGGCAGATTTTAGACAGCAGTGCAGCTGCAAAGCTGCCACCCTGCACTGCTCCCACTTGGATCTGTCCTTGCCAGCAGCTACTGTGTGACCCAGTGCAGGAACAGCTTCTGGAAGGGTTTTCTCCCATGTGAAAGCACTTTCCTCTTCAGAACAGCTCAGAGAGAGAGAGAGAGACCCCAGGCTGCCTTCTCGATATCAAAATCATTGTCTTTCTTAACCAGCAGATCCTCCAGGAATTCAGCAACTTGTTTTCTTGGTTTGCCCAGTTCAAAAGCTAATGTGGATTCATTGAAATCACATCAATACTTTTGCAGGACAGAGAGAATCTGAAAGCTCTTGCCATGTCTTCTTTGTTTATAAACTTTAAATGTGTTCAGGATTTTGTAGAGAGACAGGCACAAGGGAGTGAAATAGACACTTTCCTAAGGAGAGCAGGACAGGGACATGAGCAGAGACAAACAGTACATAAGAGAACAAGATATTTACCTACCTTGTCATACACAAGCTTATTTTTGAAAGCAAAACACATTAAGTTCATCTTGCTGGGTTTCTTTCGCTGGATGCCTTTGAATTCAATAGGTATTAGATACAAAAAATGCTATTTTTATTCTGACCTTTAATGACTAAAAACAAAAGTTAAGGGGGTCCTTTTTCCATTCAAAATGGAAACATGTATTTGATGGCAAAAGGAACATTGCCTGTTTTTTTCAGCCTTTATTAAACAAGTGCCACTGCCACGAGGTTTTCACTGTCACAGGGTTTTGGAGAGACCTGCACACGTGGCTTTGATAGAGTTCCACCAGCACTGAATTTACCTGCGAGTCTTCCTGCCCAGCTGCGAAACACGCGATAAGACAAAAGGCTTGACCTTAGCACATGCAAGGAACGGAGATATCTGCGTTTTCCAGCTCTGGAAGGAGTCACATTGAGTTCTGATAAGCGAGGTTTGCCGAAGCAACACATTGTGCCTTTGTGACACGACGAGATAAACCTGAACTGGGAATGGAAGGACGTGGTGCACGTCTGCCTCCTGCACACCCCGCTCGCTCCGTGCTCTCAGAACAGACTCTGGGCGAGGGGAAGCTCTCCAGTCCTCTGTGCCCCATGCCCGGCTCTGTCAGTCTGGCGGCGCAATAATTCATTTCCTACACTTCCCCTGGCCAAGGAAAACACATTTGCTGCTCGTGGCAGGGGAGCTCTGCAATGCAGGCACTGTGCTGCAAATTGGGTACCCGGGGGCTGCCCGACCCGCAGGGAGCTCCACCCGAGGATCGGGGGGCAGAGAACTCTCCTTTGCTGCTCCTCAGGCCTTCAGAAATCAATTTAGAACCCACGGGGTGCGTTACCTTCCTCTTCACTTCGCAGCAAACCCACGGTGAATTGATTCGGTTCCCTTTTTTTTTTTATTTACAACTATAAGCGAGGGCAAAATTTGTTGTGAAAAAAGCCGAAGAAAGGACTCTTCAAAACGAAATGGCAAGGTGGTGTTTTATGCCTCCGAGTGAACCTGGGCTGAGGGAGGGGGAAATGGCCAGGTGACTGTGCCCAAACTTCATTTCCTTGTGTTTTCTCTGGGATGTACTTTGAAAGGTATATTGGAACAACTTTTCATTGGAAACAACTCCCCAACAAGCTCCGTCCCTCATTCCGAGACCCCCAGAAATAGTTTGCCTGGCAGGAGCTGAATGCAGCGTTTTGCCTCAGTTTATAGAGTCAGAGAATCAGGGAATATCCTGAGCGGGAAGGGACCCATCAGGACCATCCAGCCCAAATCCTGGCCCTGCACAGACACGCCAACCATCCCACCCTGTGCCCCAGAGGATCATCCAAAGGCTCCTGGAGCTGTGGCAGCCTTGGTGCTGTGCCCACTGCCCTGGGGAGCCTGGGCAGTGCCCACCACCCTCTGGGGGAAGAACCTTGTCCTGAGATCCAACCTAAATCCCCCTGCAGTGGGAAATCATCACTGGAATCTAATTTGGGGAAAAACCATAAAAACTTGGTGGTCTGTGAGTGTTGCCACCGAGTTCAGCAGGACCAGGAGCTGCCCTTCCAATTCCTCCTTTGGTTGCTCTCCCTCTGCTCCCACATTCCCAAGGCACTGGAGCTGACAGCACACTCCTTAGGCTGGATGGAAAGTCATTTATTTTCCTGGAATATCAGTGTGGGGGGAATGTGTGTCCAGACTGTGGCAGGGAAGGGTTTGTGCTCTGCTGGAGCAGCAGCAGTGCCTGTGACAGGATTATCTCCATTGCTGCTTCACGGGGAGCACAGAGGGACGAGCACCAGGATCACCTGAACAAGACACATTTCTTTCTGAATTATAACTTCTTTCCCATCTTACATGTGATTTTAAAACCAAAGAGTTCAGAGGAGCCAAAAGTTTTATCTCTCACCTGACTCAGTCTGACTTCACACCCTTTACAGGCACTACCACCCCCAAGTTTTGAGATTTTCTTCTCTACTGATTTCACAAAAAACCTGTTTCAGGGTCTCTCAGCTGTTGTTTTTGTCAGCTCCTGGGACATTTTCCGAAGGGCCCAATCCAGCAGACACTTTTGTGCCTGAGCACAGCGAACTGGAGCTTCAGCTGGTGTCACTCAGGATGGTTTCAGGCGCAATCCCAACATCTGCCGTGTGACTGTTCTTCACAGAAAGGTCCAGCACAGGAGCTGCTCACATGAAGAAAGTTACTCATGGCTGTGTTTGCAGGACCTCATTTCTAATGATCTAAGACACCATATTATTAAAAAATCGTGCAAATTAAGCTTTCAGTTACACAAGTGCCAACGTGATATAACTCCTTTGACAACTCTTTGTGTTTACCTTGGCTTTCCACAAGCCCAAGTCCAGTGGAATCACTGGAGTTCCTCTAGATTTACAGTGGCATAACAAAACTTGGGGCTCTGGATGTGGAGAACCCCTGGTTGTCTGAAGACATAATAGTTCCCAAGAACTGCTGTGCTCCCCCTCTGGGAGAGGAAAGTCCCAGACAGGGTGATTTGAGCTCGTGTATGTTCTGATTGGAAATGAAAATGCCGTAGTGAAATGAAACAGTCTAGAGCAGGCATTTAAGTTATAAGATCTTTCAGCCTTTGGCTGAATTCCAGGCGTTAAATTCCTCTGTCCCTTTGGATGAAAAAGCCAGAGGATCTTTCTTGATGGAGTGAATTTCATTTCAGTTGTTCCCTGCGCACGGAGCTCTGTGCTCTGCTGTCCTGGGGGCTACTGCAGAGCAGTTTGGAATCACCTTCTCTTCCCTCTGACCCTTCCATCCGTGTCATTCCTCTGACCCATCTTACTCCTTCTTTTCCGAGCTTGGAGGCAGGAGGATGCCCCAGGAGAAAGGCTGGGAGCCTGGATGGAACTCAGAGCTCTGTGGGCATCAGGTCGTGCCACAGGGTGGGGGTATGGATCTGTAAAGCAGGGAAAATACATTCCTGAGAGACTCCACACGCCGTGTCCTGCGGGGAACCAGCAGCGTGTCCAGCCTGGGAGACTCCGAAACCGCAGCCTTGGGAGCCACTGAAGAGCCCTTTCATGCAGCCCGGGAGGGAGAGCCCTTTGAAAGGCTGCACAGCAGTTTCCTACCTGAGGGGACGTGTGAAAGGCCTGGCCCAGCTCCCGCAAGGGCTCGGCCCTGTTATCAAGGAGATTTGGTTTCAGTCAACTCGCAAGAAAACAACATTTGCATTCCTTGTGTTATTTAGCGGGTCCGGCTCCGCTCCGGCCCCCAGGCAGCTCCGAGGGGCTGAGGAGGAAGGGTTGGTTCATCCTCCTCCTCCTCCTCAGTCCCTCTTCCCAGCAGCACTGGAGTGTGCCTGAGGAGACCTTCCCGAAGCCCACCTGCCCGTGTGCAGGGATGCAGCTCTGCCGGTGCTGCTCTGCGCTTGGGTCTGCAGGAGCTCCGTCTCCCCGGCAGGCGCTGGGAGCCAATTCCTTTCAGCATCCCAAACTGCACCTTTAGGGGTGGCATTTCCTGGAGCCACGGTGGAAACAGGGGAGGATTCCTCCTGCTCCTTCCCTGCTCTCTCTGTGACTTCCCTGGTGCTCAGTGAGACCCAGCCCACGGGAAGGAGTTGGCTGGGACGGGGGCTCAGAAGAAAGGGAGGTTTTGTGTGTAGGTGTGGGGATGTGGAAGGAGGGAGAAAGGGAGCCTACCTACATTTTTAATAGTTTCTTTATGAGTGTGATACAGGTATTTTCCTATAATAAAACACTAATGTTCCCAACCAGCAAGTGCTGTTCTTGGCATCTCATTTTATTCCAATTTGCTTTTCTTGCAACTGTGGGCAAGATTTGTGCAAGGGCCATGCCTGACAGGTAGGTAAGAGAAGGCACTAATTTTTATACAAATAAATGTCATTCCTAAATTATCTGCTTTTTGAGTCCACCATATGGTTCTGGCCTATCCCTGCCTCTCTCCCACCTTCTAAGTGGCAGCTGCCATGAAATACAGTAGGGGATTAAATAGTGACTTGTTCCACTGAATGTGCAGCTCACCTCCTACCAAGACTGAAGACAAATGGGTGCCTGCAAATACCAGTAGGTGGAACTTATTTAGAAGTTTCCTTCAAGATGAATAAACTGAAAATCACAGCATTAATTTTCAAGAAATTAGTGTTATAGTTGCCCAAAAATTTCTGGGTAAATGGCTGAAATTTCCCATCTTTTTCAGGGCAAAAGCTCTCATTTTATCCCAGAAATTTTCTTAGAAAAAAAAAAAGGGACCATAATCTGTGGAATAAGAAAAGACCTGTGAGTTGGAAGTCAGAGAATAAAAATGTACTGTTTTCTGTGGTTTGCTCAGGAATCTCATGCCATGTTGCTGTGCCTGTGTGTTTCTGTAAGAATCATGGTCATCCCACCCCCTTCCTCAAAGCGTGTAGGAAAACATCTGTAAAGGAAATCCAGCTGTGTCTGTACAGACCAGTGGGATAGCCTGGAGAGATACCTGGGGGATCTCTGTGCTCCCTCCATGTATCCTGAGTTTTGTTATTAACTAGAATATTAATTATATTCTCTATATATCCCCTCTTGTCAGCTGATGAGATTTTTCATATTCCTACTGAGTCCAGGACATGTGGTTCTAATACCAGTTTAGATTCCCAAACTCATCCTTAATTAGGGATTAATTCTGAATTGTTTTTTCCTGATAGAAATTGAGTTAGGTACATTTTTATTCAGCCTCTACATGAATGTTAGTGCTTAGAACTGAGTGTAGTGCAAGACATCACTTATCAAAATGATGTGAGTGTTCTCTTACAATAGGAATGACAGTCATGAACAAAGTTACATGAGGTAAACAACAGAAATGACTCCAAAGTCACTGTCAGACTTTACCTTAAGCAGCTAAGAAGGAAATGTTCTTTCATTAGGACAGTTTCAGGGTGGGAAATGGATCAATTAGTGAAACACGAGCTTTGAGGATGCCGAGCCTGTCTGCAGGTAACTGCTGAGGAACAAGCTTTTGCTGCTCTCAGCAATCTGTGGAATTTATATTACCTGGGCCAAAATGTTCTTCTTCATCTGCCTGCAAGCCCCTCCTTTGAACCTTCCACTGCTCCCTTCTGCCTTTGGGAGAAACATGGAAAGGCTGTTCCTGGCTCCTCAGTTCCAGAGCTCTGGCAAAACGCTGTATCCGTGCTGGACAACACCCCAGCCTGTGATTCTCTACCACGGGCTCGAAACCACTTTGCAAATTAAAATCATACTGGGAAAGAAGGGATCAAATCTCCCGTTTCGGAATGCAAGGAAAGGGCCTCTGGCTGGAATTCAAAGGTGGAGGGACATCCCAGCTCCCTTTACCGTGGGGGAATCTTGGCCCTCCAGGACTCTTTTTTCAGGTGTGCTCTTTTTCTGCCACAAATCTGTGCCCGAGCCCCCTGATGTGCCAAGGCCAGTGGGAGCCCCGGGGATGCCACTGAGCCCAAGGTGTTCACTGGGCCACGCCACCCAAGGGGGAGCTTTTCTGGAGGAAACGTCCCTGTTTTCTGAACCGAAAGCAAACTTCACTGATATTCCTGAAATCCCTCCTCGCACTGATGGTAACAGTAAACTTCCCACCTTGCAATTCCAGGAACGGAGCTGCTGAGGGTTTCCTGTACCAGCTCCAAAGGGCCAAGACAAACCCCAGTGTTGGTGGTTCCTCCAAAATACTTGGGTAAGAATAGGATGTTTCCATCCGCCGCTGTATATTGACTCTTGCTACGCTTCTGACCTTAACTCATTTGATGACATCACATTGTTACTTTGAATCCATGTACAAATAAGCTGTGTTTCCATTAGGGAACATAAAATGGGCCATTTTGACTCACTCTGCAAACTGTTTATGGGTTACTTGCAGCTTTCAGGATTTTTACAAGAGAACATCCACTGTTCGTTTCCTGGCTCGGCTCCAACTGGACATGTTAACTTTGCCTAATTTCCAAGACATTTGGTGGGAAGGCTTCATAATAGAAGGCATGTTTTTCCNTTTTTTTTTTTTGAAAGTCTATTTTTCCCAGACAAATTAAACTTACTTTTTATGAGCTTCTTCTAAAGGGTAGAACAGTAGCTGGCCTTGTTAGATATTAGTGCTCCTGTTCGGAAGGGTGATCGTGTAACTGCAGGGCCTCAGTATTTTACACTTTCTGGAGTTCATTAACCAGAGGCTTCTGTATTTGAACCTGTAAGGTTTTAGCTGGACGAGACCCAGAAAGGGAAATCAATCCAGTCCCGCAGCACAGAACTAATTGTCATCATATCCAAATGTGCAAATATACAAGAAGTCTACAGGAACAGAGGCAGGGGAAAATTGAGGGCTTTGCTTTTTAGGGTATTATGTTGCTGAAAAGTTTTTACATGCTTCCTCACTGACATAAAACACAAAATTGAAAATATGTTTCCTATATCAAAATATCCCGGCGCAATTGAGGGGTTTTATGTCCCTACATCCATCTAATCAAATGCTTTCCGCTGAAGTCATATATTTGACCACATATTGGGCTGGGGAGGAGTTGGAGGGGATTTCTCTTCTTGTCAAAGCTTGTAATGTCAGCGGATAATTCAGGAAGAGGGGAACTTTTTTTTTCCAGCCCCTTTTTCCAGCTGCAGCACGCAGGGAGAAGGCTGAGCTGTGACCCAGCCCCTCTCAGAGCCCCGCGGCAATTAGGGACCCTCTGCATTTCAACAGCAAACAATCTGTGATGAATTTACTAAGGGACACGGTGGGATGTCCAGAAGGGACATCTGCATGCCTCGGTGAGGTCCATGAGCCCGTTTTGGGCTTCACCTCCCTGTCCTGCGTTCCAAAAGTGACTTTTTGGAAGGATCTTTGTGCCTCGGGGGGCTGGGACAGGGAGCCCCAAAGCCCAGTCAGTGGCGGGTTGCAGAGCTCCAGTTCATCCCTGCCACGGCTTTTTGACCTCCTCTAAAACCTTCTGGAGCCTTTCGAAGGACACTGGAGCGTGGAATCTGCTTCCAGTGACAATATTACTGCATCAATTATCTGGGCTGGCAGAGGACAACTCATCCTCTAATGGCCTAATTTAATAGTCTGCACAAGAGCTGCATTTAGCCAAAATTAAACACATTATTCAGCTCCGAGACGAGGAGTCTATTAATAGAAATGCAATCCTGAGGTTCTCTCCCTTTGTGACTTCTGAGCAGCAGCACATTGGCCGTTCAGTTCTTGGAGCAGGAGTGAGGGGTCTCTGCTAATCCGAACAGATCCTTTCTAAATAAATAGGACTATATTTAATTCACATACATTTTGAAAACTCCGAGGATGCTTCCAGAAAAGGGCTTTTTTTTTTTTTTTGAAGGTGTTGCCATATGGTTTTAATTTCTCAGAAATATACAGACGAGCTTGTTCCCCCAGAAAGCCGTGCCAAGTACGGCATGTCAAGATAGCTGAAAATGTAATTTAACATCTAGTCTTTTCCTAGAGTGCCTCCTTCCCAATACAGCAGCACTGCTTCCAAATGGAAAGTCAAATGAACAGTTAAAGGATGAAATCGAAAATATTTATTATTTACTAGACATGAGAAAGAAAATATTTTTGATTTGCTGTATTCTGGACACGTGTCTGATATCTAATAATTGACAAGCTTTTTTTTTAAAAACAGTAAATAGTATTTGCTGCTGCAGTTAGAAATTTAGCAGAGTTAGACAAATAAACCACACAGATTTAAGGGCATGAAATATTCTCTGGGAAGATAAAAGCTGAAAGCCCCAGATGACCACCCTGGCAATGAAAAGCGATGGCTGTGCTGCCTCAGTTAAATTAAGAAAATACATAATTTCGGTTTTCCAGTCAATGATTTCATGACCACTGACTTTCGTATCCTTCTCTCTATCTCTGTTCTGTGTTTATTTTTCTTGACTCAGATATGAGTGTACTGGGTAATTAAAAGTGAATCTTACATTAGGGACCCACCACTTCAGCAAAACATTTTCTGTGTAACTATAAACTAAAAAGTCGATCCATGTATTTGCCGTCACTGCGGTTGGTCCATTTTCACACTATTATTATTTTGTCTCAGAATTCCTGTGTTTATAAAATAGGGACAGAAACACAGACTAAATATAAATCCAATGGGCTTTGCACCAGAGGAGCCAAAAAAAGAAGCCTGAATATTCAGAATATTCCCAAATATCCTCTAAGGTGCCTAAAGGTTTCTCAGACATAAACTTGAAATAGTTTTTGTCATTGGAAGGGACTGGGGAGAATGAAATATGTTGTAAGGATGATAAAATTATTTGTGATTAGTCTGGTGATTCATCCCTGTGGGATAAATTAAAGTGGGCATCACCTTCAGGGCTGGATGGAGGGAATTCTCCCCAGCATGGACCAGTCCATTCAAGGATGAGGTGGTGGCCAAAAGGGAAGATAATGATTGTAGGCACAACAGTGACAGCCTTCACAATTTAAAGGTCATGATTTGGGGTATTTCCAAGGGTTCAAGAAAGGAGAAAGACAAAATTAAAAGAAAAGTGGGGAATTTCACACTGTAAATTGTCCTCCACGCAAAGAAAAACCATCCCAGGATATTTTTCCCTATGGTATCTTGGTGTGGACTAAGTTGAAGATGGTTTAAGTCATGTGGATTAATTTGACATGAACATAAGCACCAGAACAGTCATGAAAAAACTCTGCCAACTTTATTCCTGTGAGGTTCTGAGAGCACTGAGGTCTTGGATTGCTCTTCCCATAAGATTAAAACAGATAAATTCATGTGAAAAAAAGTAGTGATAAACTTTCTCTGTAATGATGGGAGGGAAAGGGGACACTGAGAAAGCTGTTTTCAGTGGCCAAGAGTCTGGAATGCAGAAAAACGTTTATCAAGTCACATTAAAAATAAATAGCAAAATGTTTAATGTTCCTTTCTTTTAAATATTTCATCAACAAATGGGTACATAGAAAGCATAAATTTAAATACATTTCCTCCTATAACTCCCCACATTTCACGTATCTTGTAATTTACCCAAAAATGCAAAAGGTAACTGTTATTACCCATAATAAAGGTATTTACAAAGATTTTTGTTTGTTTGTAAAAGATGTTTCCCAAAAGCCACTGCCCTGCAGAATGCTGGAGTGAGGAGGAGGAGAGGGAAAAGGGAATGGGATGGAGGCCAACAGGGCCAGGGTGTGGATGTGAGTGTGTGTCCCCACGCACGGGGAGGGCCACTGTGGGGCTGCCTGGACTGGTTTCCTTTCCCAGTCTCAGGCACTGCCTGTTCCACGGTGCTCCTGGGAGCCAGGAGGAATCCTCAATCCCAGGCTCCCCCGAGCTGTACCATCCAAGCCTGAAAAACACACGGACAGGCAAAACTCCCCTCCGGTATTTGGTCACATAACCATGTTGAGAGAATAGGATTAACTCTGCAAGGGCAAACTGCAACACGCTGGCAACTCTGCCCGTGCCTGGTTTGTTTGTAGGGTTATTGGGAAGAAAGGGCAAGTTGGGTTTAATGCAAGCAAATAAATACATCTGCAGAGATGTTTTCACCACCCTTGTGTTGACTTTGAACCCTGCTGTTTAAAGGGTAACGTCAACAGGTCAGTTCTCCTGCCTGCTCTTCCAAAAACACCTGTCTATTCTGGGCCTGTGGGCACGATTTGGGTACAATAGCCTGCCCTTTGGGGACCTGGTTTCCTCCCAACTATATATATATATATGTGTGTGTGTATATATGTACAAAACTTCTTGTACTTGCAGTCCTGTCAGCTCGGCCACCACGAGGTTGTTGCAGCCCATGAGCCTGATCTGCACTGGGGACAGGAATTCTGTGGCCAGGATGAGGGCATGGCCTGGGGAATGCTGCTCTCATGGAATCCCAGGATGGTTTGCGTTGGAAGGGACCTTAAAGGTCATCTCGTTCCACTGCCTGCCATGGGCAGGGACACCTTCCACCAGCCCAGGTTGCTCCAAACCCCATCCAGCCTGGCCTTGGACACTCCCAGGGATCCAGGGGCAGCCACAGCTTCTCTGGGCATCTTTGCCTCTGGATTTATTCCATATCTCAGGATGCATCTGGGCCCAGTGGAAAGGAATAAAATCCAGCAAAGGATCGGAAAAACCTTCATGTAATTATTGAGTCATGCGTTGGAGTAAACATGCGATTAATCACCAGCAGGGATTAATCACCCCTGTGTGTTTGCGCAGCGCCAGGTAGATTGGCTGTGATTGCTGTGAGTGCAGGGAAAGGCAGCAGAAGAGAGTCAGCATTCCCTGCTGGCACTGCCACCTGGGCTGGGGGCACCTGGGGCTGCCGGGGGCACCTGGGGCTGCCAGGACCACAGCAGGCTCTGGGAACCATTTCACCAAACACTCCATACTGGATTAAAATTCGTTCCATACCTGCGTGGTGATCTAAGGGCTGTTGCAGCTCCAGCTCTGGATGCTAACAGGGGTTTGGACCCTGGCCTGAGGAACTGGCCCTGAGATGAGCTCACACTGCCAGGGCTGTGGGTCCAAACCTTGGAGGAGTCCTGCACCAAGAGGTTGGACTTGAAGCTTCTTGTGGGTCCCTGCCAAGTCGGAATACCTGTGATTTTAGAGGGCAGCGTTGGATTAGATATTAGGAAGAAAGTCTTCCCTGTGAGGGTGCGCAGCCCCTGGCACAGTGTGCCCAGAGAAGCTGTGGCTGCCCCAGCCCTGGAAGTGTCCAAGGCCAATTTGGAGCAACCTGGACTAGTGGATGGTGTCCCTGTCCATGGCAGGCGGTGGGATTGGATCAGCTTTAAGGTCCCTTCCAGCCCAAACCATTCCATGGTTCTACTCTTTTAGCCTCCTGCTGTCTGGTTTCTGGGGCTGTGCTCATGAACACGCCCAACCATTTCACCCTGGTCTGGAAGCCAGAAGATGTGCTGGGACAGCCCATGGCCCGACCTGCCTCGAGCAGAGCTCGCCCTTCATCCCAAACCCCGACTGTCCAGCCTTCCTCTCCACCTTGGCCGCCCATGGCCAAACCCCCATCTCTTCCCTTCCCGGCCTCCTCGGAAAGCCAAACCACGGGAGCAAAGCGAGACAACCCCATTTGCATCTGCCCACAGCCCCCCACGGCGCCCACCAGAACACAGAGGGCTTTCTACAAAGGCCCGGCAGCGGAAATCGCCGCCGCTGTTAATTGGAAACAGAATGAGATGGCCCCGGAGCCCGGCTGGGGCGCACAAAGACGGCCTTCTCCTGTGCCCAGGGTGCTGACAGTGCGCGCCCGAGTCCATCCTCTGCATCCTTCAACCTCAACACCTGGGCACCGCTCGGGACTCCTCGGGAGAAACCGGGAGCGGAGGGTTCCTGCCGGTGACACCGGGGGCATCCCGGGGGGGTTCTGCAGCTGGCCGGCTAAAACAGGGGGTGGAAATGAACTTTGGGTTCTCTAGGAAGCTCATTTATCAATGTAAACACAGTTTAGCTCTTTAATAAATCTGTTTTTCTTTCCTCCTTTTCATCAGTCGGTGCTATTAGTGCTGACGGCTCCATAATGGGATCAGCTGCTGTTTACGGGCACCGTGTGCCATCGCCCAGATAAAGAGGAGCTAAATGGTTTATTTAATTATTTCTATTAAAAAACAGCTCTGTTTGGCCTGGGTGTGCTTAGAATTCCTCTTTGTATTCCAGCTCAGAGCTGCATCTCTTCCAGGGATGGGTGCATTGCTATGGAAAATGAAGAACTGGCCAAACCAAACCTCAGCCCAAATACTGACATCAACCCAAACATTTCTGAAGGTCAGTGTTAGTTTGGATAAGTAACCCATCGACCCAGCTGTAAGTAGGGCTGGTTAGAAAATGGATTTTCCACCTTCGAAAAAATTTGGAGATTGTATCTCTCTTTGTCATCACGGTTTTTGAGAAGCTGAAATTTGGATGCTCTTTTCCAAAACCAAGATAAATTCATTTAAGTGGCAGTTTCAATAGCATTGTATCACCTCATTCTTATTCGGTTTCTTTTTGGTAAATTATAATAAAGAAAAGAAAAAATACCCACAAAATACAGGCAAAGGACTGGTTGATTTAGTAAATCCACCTCCTTCAAGCTGGCTGATGAATTCCAGAGTAGACAGACCTTCATCTCTTGCTGTTTTGGTCACAGGTTGGGGCAAGGACAAACTTGCAGCCCCTCAACCCTGTGATTTCAGATGGAATAAACCTGATTATAAGATTAGTTTTACGTCCATGATGTGTTTGCTGTAAAAACTAGAGGTCTTTGAGCAAAAAGTGATTCCACTGAGCAAAATGGTTATGGTTTCATGTGTCTTCGTGAGCTTAGTGGTTGTCACCCTAAAACACAGGGCATGCTGGGGAAGGTGGACTTCGGGCAAAAGGGAACTGCAGAGAACTTGGTGAGAAAAATATTGGCATTTTTATGGTATGTTTGCAATAAAAATAAAAAAGAATGTTCTTCAGCAGGTCTCTCTTCACTCACAAATTGAATATGAGACCAAAATAATTATGAAGGCAAATTCAGACATTTCCCTGTCTGTTTCCAGTGTCATTATTTTATTTTTAATGAGCGCATAATTCGAGACTGAAAAAAAAAATGCAAACAAATGAGACCCCAGCAACTCAATACTGAGCTTTGTGCATAAAGGAAACTTCATGAAATGTGAATCAGGTTAAATAGTTCAATTATTGTCCATTGTTTACATGTTTGAGGAGTGCAACTGCTTGGAATTGTTTAAGTAGTTAGGAAGGTGACCGTAACATTTACCAGCAAATGACATAAATCCAGAATTAATTATAGTGGCTTAAAAGGTTAAAAAGAAAGGGGATCATTGGTCCCGTGGTTTATTGTGAACTGTCAGGATAATGGAATTTTAATCAGTGTGTTTATTTTAGGAAGGATTAATTGCATGGCGTGATGCAGAAAATACAGTGACCAACCGTGGAACCTGAGCCCGCTGCGTAATTTTATTAAAGCAGATCAGTTGTAGCATCTTAATTTCCTCCGACATGTTTATGGGGAGCCATTGGTTTTGCCAAGAGTCTTTCCTGGCTGTTGGAGTTGCTGAAAATGAGGGTGTTTTCTGAGTCCATCCCCTGGGTGTCAGTCCCATCCCACCTGCCCTGGCCCTGGAAGTGAATTCGGGAGGTTCTGATGGGAAAATACATCAGGGAGCTCCTTGGGGTTGGGATGTGGACATGTTGGAGGCTCTCACTGGAAAAAGGGGGCATAAGGGAGGTTCAGGTTGGACCTCAGGAGGAATTTATCCATGGAAAGGGTGGTCAGACACTGGAAGGGGCTGCCCAGGGAGGTTTGGAGTGCCCAGCCCTGGAGGTGCCCAAGGAAGGATGGCCGTGGCACTGAGTGCTCTGGGCTGGGGGACAAGGTGGGCATCGGGCACAGGGTGGGCTCCAGGGGCTGGGAGGGCTTTTCCAACCTCTGGGATTCTGGGATTCTGTGACACACGTGCCAGGGCCGACCCAAGGCTGGAGACTCCACAGGCACCAGGTCAGGAGCTGCCTCCCTCTCTGAGCTCCCTGGGTGGGAATATGTTCCCTCTCTAGCTCAGACACTGCACCAACCTTTGATTCTCTCTGTTTTTTGCTTTCCAATATTGGTGCAGTCCCGTTTTCCAGGTGCTCCATCACACTTTCCGTTCTCTCCGAAGGATGCAGGAGGGAGAAGTGATGCTCCTTGTAAGCCTTGTCTCCATCTCCCTTGCTTTGTGACACTTTATTTTAGCACACCAGTAACACCCCACCACAGAACCAGCTTTTACTTCAGGCCAACTGGCAAAGACAGCCTAATGATAATAATAATGATAATGATGATGATGGTGATGATGATGATGATGATGATGATGATGATGATGATAATAATAATAATAATAATTATTTTTTAACATGTTCACTGTGTGCTTGAGAACACACAACCCAAAATTACTGGGCAGTCTGGAAAAGCTCGACTGGTTTTGAGAATGAGGCTGGTTTGCCCTGTTTTATAGATGGAGCAAATGGAAAGTGAAGAGGATGAGATTAGGATGGAGAAGCCCAAAGGATCCAGGATTAAATCCCACGGGTTTTAGCCCTTCCCGAGCCCCCAGCCCACGCAGGGGCTGCTCAGTGCTCTGTGACACTGCTGCCTGCTATTAATATGAATAGGGCTTTGTCCCTTACTTTTGGAGTTTCCTCCTCACCACAAATGTTTTGGAAAGCAATTAAGTTATTTAAGAAGCAGCCAACAAGCCTCCCAGTTAACAGGAGTTAACATTCAAAGGAGTAACTCGAACGTGTTGGTTTTGGTGAGATCAGACCTCAATCAATGGCCACTGATACTCACAGGACACAAAACTGTGTTTTTATTTCAGCATTGCTTTCGCGTTCAGAAGGTCTCTATCCTGCCTCAAATTAGTTATTTGCAGTTTTTAAAAGTGAGAGAGAAAGAGGCAAAATTGAAACCCGACTGGAATTTGAAGATTAGATTTACATACTTGGAATTTCACTGCAGTCAGGTATGAAGGGGTAAAACTCTGTCAGTGCCAGGTTTGTTCTTGTGGACAGAGATTTCTTTCCACATCCACGTGTGTTCCCAGTGGCACAGACCTGCCTTTGGGCATTCAGGGAGTTAAACCCTCATTCTGCAGTGCCTGTCACACTTGGAAGGACCTGGAGGATGTTCCTGCCCTGGTCTCTGTCTTTGTTTTCTCTCTGCCATCCTCGTGGGTGATTCCTCATGGGCAGCTGGTTTCTGCCAAGCCATGGCACTGGGAAGGTGGGTCTTGTTCCGACCCAGTATGGGATCAGAGTTAATTCCAGTGAAGTCACTTTTGCCATATCATTAGCAGAAGCCTGTTTATCACTGGTGCCAGAAATACTGAACCATGGATGAAACTGATGAAACCAATCATGAAATCATGAAATCATGAAATGCAATCATGACTGAAATCATGGCAGATTGAAATCTATAGTTGTGAGGTTTTGGTTTTTTTTTTAAATCACTCTATTTTTTTTAAAATGTAGCTCTTTAGTACGACACCATCCATTGTTTTTGCCAGAGCTTCTTGTACAGAGCACATGACACATTTGTCCCCAAACCAGAGAAAATAAAGCTTGGGGAGTTGGGGTGGAAAGCTGATGTTTTCCTCCTCTTTCTCTCTTTTAAATGAAATTATTTGTTTAGTTTGAAAGGCAATCCATGGCTGGGCTGGAGGGATTGCACTCCGTGAGCTAAAGCAGGCAGCTGGCAGAGCCACAGCGAGCAAGTGCACCCTTCCAAGAGGAAAAGGGGCTCAGATGACAATATAAGTTACTCCAAACAAATAGTGATGAAATGGAGTGGAAGAGTCCTCCACTTGAATTACTATAATGTTCCATTTATAGTTTCAGGCTTCTCCGAGGCTGTGATTACAAAATGTTGGCTGGTAACTGCAGAAAGGAAAGAAAATATTCTCTTCTCCTGGAGGTAATGAATCTACATTATCAAGTGGAGGTTTTATTTGATATCAATAATAAATCACTACTGGGCTAATTTTATTGCAGTCAGAATGTAAAACACACCCATTAGCAGAGCTGTGGGTTGCTAAACTTACCCTGCAAACTCCCTTCTCTGGGCAGCACCAGAGTCCATCCTCATCATTATCTCTGGGGGCCCTTCAGTCAATGATGGTGTTTGACGTCAGTTCAGATTCAAGACAAAATGCTGCTTCAGACCAGAAAACAGCACCATTTTTTCATGTTAAGATGATGACATGGGGCATCTTTTACACTTTTGAATTATTGCTTCACCTCGGGTCTGTTTTGAATGAGGAACCTCACTGCAAGCAACTCCTGCAAAGAGGCTGGACCCCAGGAAAATGGGATTAAACCATGGAGAAACCCTTGGTTCTGAGTGCCCTCTCTAGTTCTGACCCCTTCTGCACTGGAGGGAGCCCCAGGGAGCCAAGCCCTGTCCTCTGGGCCACCTGCAGGATGGTGGAAGGGGGCACAGAGCTGGCTGAGTACTTTGTCACTGCAAGAAAACACTTGGAAGGTAAATGTTTGATGGTACAGGTGGCCTGAAGAGCAATGACAAAGCTTTGGTTAAAACGGAACTAAATACAACAATTCTGATTTTGTCAGAACTGCTGTCCAAGGGGGAGAAGTTTTGGGATAACGTTCCCTCCAGGTCCGCAGGGCAGGTAGCCGGTTTTTAGACTACTTAAATCCCCAGAAACCTCCCCAGTCTTGCTCTGGATGCTGCCAAATGTTGACCCCGAGCTCGGTAGCACTTGGAAAGGACACATCCCCTTCCTGCAACACGATCAGCAGCGCATCTCTGCCGGACAGACAGCTGGGACCCCCCGTGCCGAAGGAAGGTGATGGATGCGGAACACGCAGCGCCATGCTCTGTGCCCCATGGACCAAGGAGGGGCTGCTGGAGGCACTGCCAGCCCGGGGAGCCCGGGCCAGGGGGGCTGAGCTGCCCTGCCCCTGGCAGCCTGTGGTTTGCTCTCCTTGGCCCCCTTCCCTGCAGAGCCCCCGTTACCTGCGGAAACCCAACGGCCCCGTCTGCGCTGGCTCCACAGCCCTGTGTAGACAAGCGGAGCCAGAGGGCTGATCCCCCGGCCCCAGCACACAGCCCTCCTTTCAGCACCTTCCCCTTGCACAAAGACTAACTTATCCCACCTTTTCCCCCCCCCTCCTCCCTTCTCTCTCCCTCTGTCTCTGCTCCCCGTAGCCCTCGCCATGAAAAGCCCTCCACGCGCAGCCTAATAAAAAGCCCTGTGCCACCTCCTCTCCCCCTCCCTCCCCACTCAGAGCAGGGCTGCCAAAAAAGGGGGGAAAAGGGAAAAAACCAAAAAAACAGGGGGGAAAAAAAGGGAGAGTGAAGGCTGGGGCTGGGGGGAGTTAAACCTGGAACTCATTTAGCAAAAGGGACTTGAGTTAACAAGAAAGTTACCCATCATGAACTGCCAGTAACACCTCGAGTGATCCTAAATCCATTACCCAGAGACTTAGCCCTGGCTGAGTTTGATTTTATGAACTGTGAGGCTGCTATGTTGAAAGTCTGCAAATTGGACATAAATTGGGCTGCAGAAGGCTGGGGAGCTGCAAGGGTTGGGGGCTTTGCTGGCCCTGGTGACGTAACAGGCTCTGGCTGCAGACACTCTGCTGAAGAAGCTGGTGATGAAAATCCCAAGGACAGTGGCTGGACAGGGAGGGAAAGCCCAGGAGACCTCGGGCCTGTGGTTTTTGGCTGTGCTGCTGCATCCCCTGGGTGAGGATGGGCAAGTCACTGCACTTGCTTGTTGCAACGGTCAAATCAACACACAGGCAGGCTCAAGACTTTGCCAGGAAAAGTCAAAGGCAAAAGAAAAAGCAAAAGCAGAACAGCCAAAAGCCCTTTATTCACACACAGCTTATCTTTTATACCATTTTAATACTGTCCATAAATGTCTGTGCTACCCATCATTGGCTGGGAGTTCTTGTCCATCAGTCTTAGACCGTCTTCTGATGGGTGGACATCACCTCTCCTCATGCTGGCAAATCTCAAAACACACTCTTGTCATTCTTGGTTGTTTTGTTCAACTCCTTCTACTCTCCCGGGCCTGGCCCAAGGACACAGGAGGTGTTTTCTGCTGCTTCCCCAGGGCTCCAGCCGCATCCCCTCGAGGCTGAAGATGGCTGTGGCCCAGTGTTCTCCCATATTTGCTGAGCTCCAGAGGCTCCCCCTGTGTGTCCCGAGAGCTTTCCCTCCTTTCACCCACGCCCTGCCTTCATCACCTCGCTGAGTCCTGTTCTCATTGTGGCTCAGGCTCCAAAATCCTGTGATGTGGAACAAACTCAGACAAAAGAATCATAGAATCATAGAATCATAGAATTGATTGGGTTGGAAAAGACCTCAGAGATCATCAAGTCCAACCCTTGGTCCAACTC
>VWZG01012802.1:269855-384530 GCA_013396735.1 Grallaria varia | reverse complement strand
ACCTCCCTTCAGGGAGTTCCAGAAAGAAAATTCCAGAAAGACTGAGCGTCCAGAGCTCCTCCTTGTCCTGAAGGCTCAGAAATCCTGTGTTGCTGTGGCCCCAGGAGCTGTGGAGCTCCGAGGGGCAGAGTCCCCACAGTGTTGCCCTCAGCCCCACAGCCAAGGTGCTCCTCACAGGCAAGCTCTGGTTCCTGACTCACTACCAGGAGGGCTTAAGAAAGTATTTTAAAGATAATTTATTCTCGCTGAGCAACAATAGCAATAGTTAAGCTCTTATATTAAAACCTTTAATGACTTAGGGGACTTATGAAACCATCGGAGCCTGTTTAATGAGTGCCTGCTCTGGCCCACACTTTTCAAAGCTTAAATCTTNCGGGGGGGTGGGGACTGTGCTAAAATTTATGGAGCTGTTTGGTTTCCAGGACTCCTGTTCCTGCTGGGCAGTGCTCTGATGATGTATGATGGTAACATGTCATCAGGGCCATGGAGCTTCATGATGCATTACAGCAATAAGTCGTTTGTAATACATCACCAGAGCAGCTGCTGGCCCGGAGTGGGAGTTAAACAAAAATTAGCCAAGGAGTTCAACACGCACCAAAGGTGCTTTTTCCCTTCTCCCTTCCCTTGCTGTTCTCCAGGTCCTTCTCTCCTTCTCGCCCCCAACCTCCCCCTGCCAACAGCAATCTGCTGCTCCTTCCTTCCCTCCGGCTCTCCCGTGGAAATGCCTGTCCCCGGTGGACCCAATGGAGCACAATGCTCTGCTCGCCAGGAACACACCCTGAGGAAGATGAGGGTGGCTGCAAGGATGAGATGAGCAATCCCTTGGGATTGGGAGCCCAGGTCTGACAGGGACCAGCCCCACGTGTTTGAGGGGGCACAGCCCTCTTTTCTATTACTGATTAAGAGTTAGCAGTTAAGCCCCAATTTTGTTGCACCCTCTCCTTAGTTCTCGTATTTTTGTTGAGCCGATGGTGTTAACAATCCTCACTGGTCCGTGGAAACATCCAAAATGACTTCATAAACTGGGGGAAGCTCTCAGCCAGTGTGATGATTTATCTCAGGAGTCTTTAGCAAACGTCTCCCTCACCTTCCTCCCCTCTGCTCCAGAGCTGACCAGGCTCCTGTGCCAGAGCCCAGGGTAGCAAAGGAGTCATTGCATGTCCAGGTAGCAGCCCTGTAGCACCTCGAGCCCAGTAATCTCACTGCCACCTTCCCAGCCTTTTCCTGCCTCTTCTGCTCGGCTTGGCCTTTTACACATGTGGCAGACAGACCTCTGGAAACTCATCAAACACACTGAAACCCTTTTGGTTTTTTTTCAGCCTTGAGAACTCCTTTGGCACTGCTGCTCTTCTGCTGCTTTCCTTAGAGGGGGGGCCCAGGTGAAAGGTTTCAGACCTGACTCTCCCCATTTCCCAGGCTCGAAGATGCTGGGACTTCAGCCAGGGAGGTGTTTCCATCTGGGGCAGAGGGGCAGGACAACTGGGACCAGATTTAGCCCTGGACAGCCTCTTGGAGCTGGGATTAGGACTTGCTCTCGAGTTCTCTGCTGCTCTCTGCAGTGGGGGTTGGCTCAGGGGATAATCCAATGGTCAGTGGGAAGTGCTGGATACACTGGCCGTGCACACACACTGCAGAGTTTGTTGTGTTCCAAGGGATTGTTTGGAATTTTTTTTAACTTCTTTTTAGTCCTCCCTCAGCATCTAATGCCCTGCACTTATTAAATCACCCAGCGCAGCGGAAAGAAAGGGAGGGAAATCACATCCATGGGCTGTTACCATGCATGAGGCATAACCAAGTGCTTCAAATCCCTGAGGGGATTACTTGGGAATCACCAGGCCACCTGGAGTTCCATTATGGCTCTTACAAACAGGCTTTTAGCAAGAAGGATGAGGTGGGGGTAGAAGGGGTCTTCTATTTAAACCCTGAAAAGAGATAAAGTTCACAGAGCCCAACAATGGTTTCCAACGGGCTCAGCCGAGTCAGCTGAGCCCGGGGACTGGAGAGGATTAATCAGAGCAAAAAATGTCAGCTCACAACAAAACCTTCAGCAAAGTGTCCAAGCCACAGAGCTCGGCAGAGACCAGCCTTAGTCATCCTCTAATCATGTACTGCTTTTTCCCTTGCTCAGTCTGTGACTCAGGAGTCTGGGGCAGAGTCCAAGTCCCCTTTGCTCTGTCACAAGCTGCTCCTCAAGTCCCCGCAGGAGGAGAGCCCCTCTCTTGCTCCCCTGGGATTCCTGGGTCACCCCACGCATCCCCCTCGGCCACATCCGGTGCCTTTGGTTATTGGCAGGATCTCTGACGCAGAAGCACTTTGCATTTTTGGGGCAGTCTTGACTAGGATGGAGGAGGTCAAATCAAACACTGGGGTGAGGGTACTGATACCCAAGTGCTTTGTCCTGCTTTTATCTAAGGAAGAATCAAACTTCTCACTTTTTGACATCTTTGTAAATTTATTTCATTTATGATCCAAGAATTTCTAACATCAAAATTTAGAGGAAAAAGTTAACAATATTAAACCTTTCCACCCTTGAACTCCTCTGGTACCTCTCCAGTCCTTACCCTTTCACATAATGCCAGGACTCTGGAAGGACATAAGGCATGTTTCTGGAAAATTGCAATAAGGAATCAGCAGGTAAAATCTTCTGGCCTGCAATAAGAAAACAAATAACTGGCTGTGAGGATTGTCTTGGACGTCACTTTCGATTCGAGTGAATCCCAGGTGGTGAGGGAATGGATGACACATCTGCCAGAAATGCTGCCACTGCTCTTGGGCTGCGCAAGGACAACTCAGGGGTTGCAGTTTGGGAGTTTATCTGGAGGAATCTGGTACATCTTGAACTTATAAATATATACAGTAGCTTTTATATTCTCTTTTAAATAACCTGTCCCTGCTACGAAGTGTTTGCTGCCCTAGATAAGAAATCCTGGAAGAACAAGAGGAATGGATTGCAGGCGATGCCCTCGGCAGGGTTATGCAGAAGGAGTGAGAAGGACAGAGGTGGTGAGATCAGCCCTGCCCTCTGGGGCTTGTTCCCTCCTCTCCAGGGAGGATTTTCACCCCCCTGCACTCTGACTAGCCTTGGGTGAAGGGGGGATGCCCTCCCCGCACCCTGGGGATGCTGGACCCCGCTGTGCCTCTGGGCTGCAGCATTTCGCCTCCTTGGAAAGGAGCGGCCGGAGTGGGACACAGCCCGTGCTGGGCTGGGCTGGGCTGGGCTGGCTCCTCTTACACACGCCAGCCAGTTCAGGAATTCCAGTTCAGGGAACCGTAAGGTGACTGGAATAGCCTTTTTTTCTCCAGCTCAACCTTTATCGTGTTATTGAGGATAAAAAGTATGTCATCAAATACCCTTGCTCTGGGTACTGGAATTAAAGCCTCTCATCACAAGCTTTCAACTGGCTGCCAGTTTGAAACTGGTAGAAAGAAACGCAGCCTGAAATTCTCCTTCTGCGTTTGTTCCGTCGCTCTGTTAAAACAGAACAGCTGAACAAATTATCAACATTTTGTGAGGATTAGGAAAATTGATCCAGGCTGACTCACTGCATGCCTACATAACCCCGAGTCAAGGTAAAACCCAGGAAATGAGCCTGGGACTGGAAAGGGTAAGAGAATTATTGCATTATTGGAGCATCCCAGAATGCCAGATTATTGGACTCCTTTTCCACTGGATATTTATGCCCTTGTAGATGTCGGAACATTCTTGCTCCAACCTTATCACCATTTACCCTTGGGATATACTGATGTTCCACTACAGGTTTTGTTACTCTACTAAAGCACAACTTTAATGAAATAATTAATTCAATTTATGCCACATATGTTAAATATCAGAAATAGATTAAAAGTTAAACCCTCATTACAGACTGAGTGTTACCAAACTGTATTTAACACAAGGCAACGGCTAAGAATTTTTAGCCCTGTGAGGACACGTAGGGGTTAGTAAATGAGATCCTCATTTTGAAGGAGAGAGAAAAAAGTGTCCTAAATATTTGCAAAATAATTTATTTAACACTAAGGAGGGAATATATTTACATCAGAAGGAAAGAAAACACATGCATTCCCAGCTCTCAGACTTAATTTGTGGTGCTGGAATTTACAAATATTTATATTTGCGTCTTGTTCAAAGTAGGGAATTCTGGGCCAGAATTGTCTAAATTCTTTGTTTCTACTGCCCTGTGCTAGAAGAGACCCAGCAGCCCCCAGCAAGGCTCTCTCCTGGCTATGCATTCACATTCAACACAGCCCAGGCTGCTGGGGAAGCCTCACCTCTAATTCTCAATATTAGAGATAGAAGTAGGAGGATCTGACGGCAGAGGTCGCTTTGGGGGCTGTGCGTTCTGATATCTGGGATTTTTGTCCCAGGTCCATAATGCTGCATCCCTCCTGCCCCGTCCCCTCCTGCCCCGTCCCCTCCTGCCCCGTCCCCTGAGGCCAGGGCTTGGATTTTCCCCCCAGTGCTGGGTGAAGGACCGATAAAGCTGGTCCATGTGGCAGGGGCAGAGAGAGCAGAATCCAACATCCAGCACCCAGCATCCAACATCCAGAATCCAGCATCCAGCATCCAGCACCCAGCATCCAGCACCCAGCATCCAGCATCCAGCACCCAGCATCCAGCACCCAGCACCCAGCATCCAGAATCCAACATCCAGCATCCAACATCCAGAATCCAGCATCCAACATCCAGAATCCAACATCCAGCATCCAACATCCAGCATCCAGAATCCAGCATCCAGCATCCAGCATCCCGCATCCAGCATCAGCTGATTCCCTGCCTTTGATGCTCCCAGAGCCCTGGGTACCTCCCCCAGCCCTCTTTGTGCCTGGGACAGGATCACCTGTCAGAGTAAATGGCTCCAACCTTTCCCTGACCACGGGGGGCCTTTTGATGCTTCGGGTGTTGATAATTAGGGCCTAATTGAGTGATTAATAGCCCCAACAGCTCGTGTCTTTGAGGGCGTGTGAGTAGCATGGGCTGGTCCCAGCATAGATGTGTTTTTCCAGCCCATCTTCCCCAGCAGATCCCCGGCTGGTGAGTCCAGGCTGGGCTCCCTCTGGGATCAGGCTGTGCACCAAAGATGCTCCCCAGAAACGTGCAGAGCCAGCAGAACCAGGGCAGGGGGTTGCATTTTCTCCTGGGGGCTGTAATCCCCCTCTCGGAGCCACTGCTGGCAATAACTGGGGCAGGAACAAGCTCCCATTTTCCAAGACACGCGGGCTCCACAGGCAAGGAAAATCCCTCTGGATACACTGAACTCCATTAGCTGAGCCTATTAAGGTAATATTAAAAGAAGCCCATCTCAGCAGGCCCTCACAGTGGGGAGATATGCAGAGCTTTCAGTTTAAGCCTCAGTGCAGGACTTTCCTGCTGCCCAGCTGCTTAATCCAGGGTTTGGGAGTGGGAAAAAGAGCTTGCAAAGAGCAGGGAGAGGGGAGGATATCAAAGGACATCAACCTGGAATATATTATATGCTCACTTTGTGGATGGAGGGGAAGGGTCTGTAAATGGGGCGGTTATTTAGCACTGAATGAACAAATGACAGTGTGGACATAGTTAAAATTTTTTAAATAGGACTTAGGGACTCCAAAGATAAGTTTTTGCTGAATAATTCTGGCGTGCTGCCGTGCTGTAATAAGCAGCTCCTTGCTAAGAAGTGCAAACTTCTGTACAAAATCAAAGCAATGCTTCCTTCACCTCCCACTTGCCTCTACTCTCCCCTCATATGTAAGTCAGTGACTAGTTTTTGTCCCCTCTTTACTTCTTGAGGGAAGTTAAGTGTGGTCACCAGACTGAGCAGCACTGCTGGAGTGTGATCCTGGCTGCAGGAGAATAAAACAAAGGGGAAATGTTGTGATGGATAAAGAACTCTGTCCTGCAGAGATTCCCTCCTGCCACTCTTTATTAGTAGCTGCTGAATTGTGAAACTACAATAAAAAACAATAATATAAATTTAACCAAACGTGTTGATTTTGCCTTACCCAGCACAACCTGCAAATGGAGCGGCGTGAAAGTATAACTGGAATAACACTGCTAGCAATAATTCCTATTTTTCAGAGGGCATTTCCTCAATGTAAAGGGCTGCACAGCCAGTACCTGCAACACTGTGGAACCTGGAACTGCATTAGATGGAATGGATGGGGCTGGAGCCATGGGAGGGAAAGCCTTTAGACCCAGGGCACTGCTGGTGGCAGCCCAAAGCCCAGCTCTTGGCATCAATGGGCAGCCCTGGAAGGGTTCAGGGTCACGTTGGGTGGAGCTCTGAGCAACCTGCCTTAGGGAAGGTGCCTCTGCCATGGCAGGAGGTTGGAACTGGATGAGCTTTAAGGTCCCTTCCAACCCAAACCATTCTGATTTTCTGTGACTCAAGAGGTTTTGGGGAGAGAAAGCTCAGTATTAGTTGTGATGGTTGTAGAAAGAAGCTTGAAAATACAACCTGAGTTGGCTCAACTAATTAGGGGGTGGATGGGAAACTTCATATTGTAATGATATAAATCCCAGGGGCTTGGGAGGTTGTGTAGTGATGTAAGATTTCCACCTCCACATGCTGGGTTGGTGGTCAGCAAGCACTTCCAAATTGCCCTAACTCTTAAATTCCCAATTAGAACAAACCCCAAATTACTATGTGCGCGGATAGTGTACCCTGTGTGTGTTTACACTGCCCTTGTTTTATTTTTATACCAAATAACAAGGGGCTGTAAAGCCCGAGATCCTTCCCCGGTTTATTTCAATAGCTGAATTAAAAATAGAAGATCCCATTGAAGAATGTCTGTGCAGTGCAGCCCAAGGATAATTGTGTGTGGCTTCAGTTTGTTTGCGTAGGAAAACCCAGAGTAACTCAAGACTTCATTACGAGAAAAGTGCAGGACTCCTGCCATCTTCTAATGGACTCCTTGCAGCTTTAAATACAGAATTTACAAGGGGAGGCTTAAAGAAGTGACAGGAAAATCTGAGGAGATAACAAAACTGGCAGGAAAATTAATAGAAGCCGTGGGTTCCCTAATCCACAGTGATTAATATCTTTTAGTCCCATGATCCTTGGTTTCCACTTGAATTGAAAAATTAGCAAATGTGGCTTCTCTGCTTTAAATCAATACCCCCCAAAAATCTTAGTTGGCCTCGCTAGCCTATTTGTCATCTCATTTCTAGCTGAAGGTTGGACATAACACTTATTAGCTGCTGTTTTATTCCAGTTGTATTTGAATTTCTTTTTTATTTTAATTGCTAGCCTGGAAGAAGTTGGTGTGACCAGCATTTGAGATGCTAATCATGTTTGGCATGGGGATAGAACCAAGAGTTTTAATAATGGTCTTGTCAAATTTTTAGGGCTATCCACCCTTTAGGTATCATTTGCCTTCAGAGTATCAGCATAGGCTCTGAATTTTACCAGAAGTTCATCTCTTTTGCAGCTTAAATTAAAAAAACCTGGAAAATTTGTGGGAAAATCAAATAGGGAAAAAGTAGAGTAAAGTAAAAACATGTGGCTATTGAGCAGTTTCAATGTGTGCTGCATTGCAAGGATAATTCTCTGCTCTTTCAGTCTTCGAATTATCATGGAACCATGGAGTGGTTTGGGTTGGAAGGGACCTTAAAGATCATGTTCTTCCACCCCGTGCCATGGGCAGAGACACCTTCTGCTGGCCCAGGTTGCTCCAACCTGGCCTTGGACACCTCCAGGGATCCAGGGGCAGCCACAGCTTCTCTGGGCACCCTGTGCCAGGGGCTGCCCATCCTCCCAGGGAAGGGTTTCTTCCTAATTAATTGCTGGCGATGAGTTGCCTGTGTGTAGGGCAGAGGTATTGCCAGACCTGAAACTCAAATACTCTGACGTTTCTTTAGCTGTGAATATTATTTCCCATAAATGCCCCCTTACCCTGCTTTAACCCCCAGTGCCGGATGCCAACATTTATAGCACAGATAAAATGTGGAGGGTGGGTTTGCAGGGCTGCTCTCAAGGAGAGTCTCTGAACAGTCACCATCATGAGCTGAGTTTCTGTTTCTGTTCTTACTTTTAAAAGCGCTGCCACCTCCTTTGGGGAAAGCAAAAAACCCACCCAAACCTACTGTGGTTTCGCTCCACGCTCCCATCCTCCTTTTGGCTGCGGTGGATTTTCCCTCACACTTACTTGACCTCACGGAAACTCAGTTGATGCCAATAATTTCTGGTGGTGTGTGGGGGCCGTGGGCGTTTCTGTCATTAGAGCACGAGATGGCTTTCCCAGCCAGATCCTTCCCCTCCCGAGCTCCAAAGCCCATCCCAAAGCCTTGTGTTGTGGAGCTGGCATGGCTCAACACCGTTCCCCTTGGTGTGCTGTCACTCGCTGATATTCAGACTCTGTTCCACAGCAATTATTCCTCCCAGGTCCCTCCACCAGAGAACTCACTCGTTGGGAAAACGTGATGAGGTGCCCTCGTGTAACTGTAAGATTAAATGCCCTTTGTTAGAAACGAGCCTGTAATTCAGGCATACATTGGGTTTATTTTTGAACATGGGGTGTTTTTTTTTTTGTTGGGGAATGTGCAGCTCGACCTTCTGCTCAAGAGGAAAATGTTTATCCCAAGGGTTAATGCGGATGAGTAGTCCGGGATGCTCCTGCCAGTTCCCGGGTGGTGGCATTCCCGTAAACAGCAGACCCTGTGAACTCAGGGCTTTTCCTCTATGTCACACTCCAACCACTAACACAACAGGCCACCCTGGAGTTCTTCCCTGCTCAACCAAAGCTCAGGTCAAGCCATGGAACCTGAGGCTGAGAGTATCATCTGGGGGGACCTTCTGTTCTTCATCCCATCCTCTTCAATTCGCTCCGTCTCGAGAGGTATTTGCGAGAGTGGAGGTTTGTTACAACACCACTAAAGCTGTTCTACATCTATGCAATACCCGCAGACGTGGACATGTAGTTGCATAATCACAGATGTGACAAATGAGGGAGGACAGACCTTGGGGCTAATACTTGTGTGCATAAATTTCCTGCTGGATCCTTTCCTCAGAAATTGAATCTTGGGCTGGTTATTCCTTATCTCCCTGTTCCCAGGTTCCCCCTTCCCCCTGCTCTGAGGGACCAGGTCCTGGGCTGGTGGGATCAGAGCTCTGACCCTGCTCAGTAACTTCTGTACAGAGCAGCAGTCACCCTTTTATCTGCTGATGTCAATTATCAGTGCTGCCAGAGAGTCGCTTTAAAACTTGATTTAATGAAGCCATGTTCATCTGTTGCAGGGTATACTTACATGTGCAATAAATACCTAATTCTCAAGTTGACCCTAAAAACCCAGTTCTCCCATTTTTGGTGGAAGTCATGGACATGGAGTGACTGTGGGAACTGTATCAGTAAGACTCTTGGAGATTTTCTGTGGATGTTCTGAAGCTCAAATTCCCCTGGATAACTGCTCAGTATTAATACCATGCAGAGTTATGAGACAGAAGTATCCAAGAAATAACAAGAATAATGTGCATGTTAAGGACATTACATAACCCTCCTATTACCCTGGCATGAGTCACTGCTGAAGTGCCCTGTATATCTTTCAGGGTGGATTAAGGATATGAGCCACTGGGTATCCTGAGGGCTCCTACAATGCTCCATAACAGCTCCAAAATGTGAAATGTCTTTTGAAAACAGCCATGAAAAATCACCATTTGTCGTCTGCAGTAAATACCTTGGTCACTGGGGAGGTCAACAGCTAAAGGCTCCCATCCAGGTTGGGGATTAATGACCTGCAAAATACCAGTTTAAAAATAGGCTCTTCTTCCACTTGAAGACAAGTAATAATGAAGCATCTCCTGCCATTCCTTAGCCAAGTTCCAGGCAGAAAAATGGGCCTAGCAGTGGATGCACGGGGATGAGTTAAGCAGTGATATAATGAACACTATGTAAATCAAGGGCTGGGGGCACTACACCCTGTTCCTTTCATTGTCAGGATGTGGCACGAAGGACCACAAATGTCCAGGAGTCATTGGTTATGCAGGAACAAATGTGAGGGAAGAGGCTGAGATGCACCACCCTGCTCCTGATGTGTTTATGTTGGTCCAACGTCTGATGGCAAGTCATAAATGTCCCTGCAGTGGACAAATTTCCATGGCAGAAGGGGAATATTTACGACGAGATTCCAAGGTATAGAATGGTGTGAGGGAAGGCAGGAACCCAACCTGTCCTGGGCTGGGAGGATCGATGAGGTGACTTAGTCCTTCCTGCTTTGTGTGGTGATGTCCCCGTGTGCACGCCCACGGTTAATGGGCTGGGCTGGGCTGCTCAGAGTCATTTTTCAGAGAATTTGGTGTCCTCGGTTTGCCAGGATGGTTTTGCAAAATGTCAGCATATTTAGGGAAAAAAAAAATTAAATTCCTCTTCCAACTCTGCTTCTTTTTCATGTCTCTTTAATGGGGCTAAAAGTCATGATTAAAGGGACTATTTCATACCTCAAACAGTCAAAGTGGAGACAAACTGTGAGCAAAGCTCTAAAGAGATGCTCTGTATGTTAAAGGGGCTATAGGGTGAAGCACATTCTGCTCTGCATGGACCTGCAGAGATGACTCTGAGCTGGGCTGATTTCTCCAGGAGCATTAACCCAATAAACCACAGCTCAAGGCCACTCGGTAGCTGTGAGGTGGTATCAGATATTTTGAACCTCTGATCATTTGCAGAAACGAGAGTTCCTCTGTGTTGACTCCCCAGATCCACAGCATTTTCATCCAGTGGAGCAGCTGAGCCCTTCTTTCTGCAAGGTTCTTGTCTCCTCCTTTTTGCCTTGTGTTCCTGTTTCCTTCAAACCAAGAAAAGCAAAAATCGAGGTGAAGATCTGCCCAGCAGACAGAGCTCTGCTGCATTCTCATCCTGCACAGTGCAGGGCAGATGCTCTGGGTGGGAGCTCTGGATGTTCTTTGCAGCCTGCAAAGAACAAAGCTTCCTCCTGGACTCTTTATTTTAAACACGAGGGGCCACCCACAGCTCCAAACATGCCCAGGGAGAGGAAAAATAAATGGCTGAGCTCCTCGCCAGACACGGATGTGCAGAGCATGTCTGCGAGCAGGAACTGTTTGGAAAAAGGCATTCCCATCCCACCCAGGGGCTGCCATGGGCTGGGGCTGGGGCATCAGCCCCTGCCAGCAGTGGGGGAGGCACAGAGGGTGTGCTGGGATGGAGGGAACCATCAATCACTCCAGCTCAGGCAGCAGCGAGGGACAGCTCAGCAAGCCAGACCTGGACACAGGTCGGAGAAGGTAATTTGGGAAGGTTTCAATAGGGGAGTGCCAATTGTGCTTCAAGGGAAGGCGAAAGTCAGCAGCGCTCTACTGGCTCGTGGCCATAATACCCAGTAAAGAGCCCACCACCCCCCTGAACCAGCAGCTTTCCCTCCTGACCAGGAGCACAGAGGGGTGGTTGGCCCTGCTGGAGGGCTCAGAGGGTTTGCCTTGCCATGGTTCCTTCTGCAGGCGTGTGGGTGGCGGGGTTGGTCATGGGCAGGTGGAAGAAGGGCTGCCCCAGCCCCTCGTGGTGGGGCTGAAGGCACAGGGGGTGTCCCAGCCTGTGGAAACTGTCCATGGAACAGAAGAAGGAATGAAAATGAAGTGAGGAGCCAAATGTTTATTATTCCACCCGGCTGGCTCTTTTCTGACTGTCCCCTCCTCACCTGGGGCAGAGGTGACCCCTGAGCTCTGTGTGTCTGTCACTGGGTGTCAGGAACCGCCACTGCGAGTGCTTTGGGGTTTTTATTTTACATAACCATATTAAAACACGTGGAACAAGCGAGGGGGATGTTGGGTTTGGAGGTTTCCCATGCCTGCTCATGGAAAATGCCTTCCTGAGGAGCAGCACTCAGAGCAGGCTCCCTCCGAGGACGGCACTGCCTTCGCGAGGCAGCCGAAATTTGAGATGTGAAACACTCGTGAGTCTTTAAAGATGTATTTTCGTGCCTTGTTCACTGCAGACTGAAAAATGGCTTTTCCTTTCAGTGGAAAGTTGAGACACCTACAAAAAGTCCTTAAATTTGGGCATCGGTCAGAAGACCTGGACCCCAAAATCACTGAAGATGAGCACATTGGACACTGAAATGAGGTTTGCTTTGCACTGAAACAAGTTAATACCAACAGGGAAAGGAAGAATACGGGTGTCCCTCCTGCTTAATTAATCTACAAATAGTGTGCATGAAACTAAGCCTTGGAGAAGGGGGAGAACAAGCCCCAGAGGAGGAGCAGGGCTGGGACGGGCACGGCAGGGGCAGATCCTGCTCTTCTGCTCCCACATCACTGCCCACGTGGGTTGTTTTGCCTTTCGTTGCCCTCTCCCTGTCCCAGGAGAAGTGATCCCTGTCCAGAGCTCCTGTGGAGTCACCCGGGAGCAGCTCAGGGCCAGGATCAATGGGCTGTTCCTGCTCTCCAAAAGCTCCTTTTATTTCACCCTTCCTGGCAATAACTAATATGAATGCAGGAAACGTTGCGCAATACAGGGTTTTTTAAAAAATAGGTAAATAAACTCTTGATTAAGGATCTTGCCTTGATAAATTAATGAATCAAATAAATTACAAATAAAGCCACATGAAAGTGTGGAGAGTGGAGCTAAACAAGCTGTGGCGCTCAGAGGTCCATGGATGAGGTCTGTGTTACTCACACGAGGCCGTAGCCAGAGTTCAGCTCCACATTTCACAGTCACTAATGAAATGCTTAATGCAAACCTTGAGCTCAAGTGGCTCAGTTTCATCAAAACCATGTTTTGTGGCATGTTTTCCACCTTAAGTTAGACTAAGCTCACAGGCAGCCTTGTCCAGCCTGGCTTGAATGTGAACCCCAATGAGCCTCCTCGGAGTCAGGAGGGGATGTTTTGTGTTGGGGTGAAACCAACTCAGAGCTGCAACAGAAACAGGGGGAAAAAATCAATGTCCATAGAATTTGTTACCTGCATTTCTATATCAGCATTTCACTGAGCGTGGAGTGGAGGAGTTAAAAAAAATCCATTTGGATTTTGGGTGTTTCTGAGAGTCCCAGTTTACAGAATGTTTTCTCCTGCTGCCTTTAGGGCAGAAAGTTCCTATAGGAAATAATTCTGTTTGTTTTCATTTTATTGATTTGCTTACGTCCCACTAACCACATAGGCTTAAAGCCTTTGAGATACTTGAAAAAGCAGGATGTGTCTTTCTGCAGAGCTGCTCCCAGCTCCACATTTGCTGTCTGGGGTGATGTCAGAATCATCTGGTAATGGCGTAATGGAGATCGTTCCAGCCAAGGGGTAAACATTAAAATGCGGGTTTAAATCATGGCCAATTTTTTCTCAGCTAATGGTACTTCAAAGGGCTTGGACGTGAGTCTCCTCAGAAACACATTTTTGGGGTTTTTTTGTCTTGGAGGTGGCAGTGATAGCCCCGTTTGAGGCTGACCCAACGAGAGACTCCCTTGAGGAGTTCTACTGAAATCTTTTCTTTTTTTTTAGTTTTATTAGAAAGTAAATGTCTGAAGTTTCCAGAACCAGACTATGGGATTTCTGGAGGTAAAAGGACTAAAAAACGTTGGGAAAAAATACAGAAGCTACAAAGAAAAAAACNGGGGGGGGAATCAGCATATGGAAATGCAGTTTTATTTTTGGAACCTACATACAGCTTCATTTCATTGGAGAGTTATTCACAGATCCTGTTCCTGAAACCACTCTGGCGTTGGGAAAGGCAAAGCCAAGGAGGCATCGGGGTGACCTCGGCTCGGGGCACGTTGGACACATCCCGCTCTGTCGGGCTGGCCGGGAGGGCTGGGAGACCACCGGGCTCGCCCCAACCCCGCAGAAAAATATGGCCATTTACACTCCAATGCACTTACTACAACTTTTCAAGTCATGTAATTTTAGAAGTGCCTTGGGTCCAAAAATATGACAATGCATTAAGCGCAAAATCAAACTGTGGAGGTTCATTTTATTTCCATTAAATTCCACCGTGACTATTGCAGAAGCTTTGGTTTTATTATTGCTAATTCCAAGCATAATAAATACGCTTCAGGATCCGGGCTGATTTATTATCATTTTAAACAGCCTGATATTTGCAGCTTTTCATAAATTTTCCGAATAATGTCTATTTCCAATCTCAGCCTTTCTTTTCATTTCACTTGAGACACACTGCCGGTATTAAAATCCAGTATTTAAAATATAATAATTACTTTCTCTGCTTCATTAGATATCTCTTAACTTACTCAGACTGAGGGAATATGGAAATATTTGTTTTTTCTTGTCACCTTGACAATCTGAAAGTTTTCTCAAAGGCAGTTAAAAATCACTGAACTGAACCACTGAGTTTTATTCAGGTTTCAGAACCTTTCCTTTCTGTTCATACTCCTTTGTAAGTTCAGATAACGAAACTAGGTGGTCTGTTCATAATCATTTGCACTTTTTTTTGGTAGTTTGTAGAAATCTAATACATTTTACTCCCGTTAGTAATAATTGATAAGTTACCAAATAGGAATGGTATCAGCATCTGATCAAACCAGATGTAAAGTGCTTTAATCTGTCATAATGTTACAAATCACAGTTGGACTCAATGATCTTGGGGTCTTTGCTAATCTAAATGATTTATGATTCTCAATGGTCATTTTAGATTTTATACCAACTTTTTTGACCCATTGGAGGCCATTTTCGATTTAAATAAATTCCAGTCTTAAATGCTGAACAAAGAATTCCTCCCATTTCTGTCCTGGGGGTGAAGAACACACATAGACATTTACCAATGACACCTTCACCCAAAGACTACCAAAGAGAAAAAAATTCCCACCAGTCCATTTAGAAACTGTATTGGCTTTTCTTTTGAATCAGACCGGTCACGATGAAGTGAAATCTGAACTTACTGGCTTGGCCCAGAGAATCCCGACCATGACTCCCAAGACTGGAGCTGGAACCCCCAAAAGGGTTGAGCTGGAGCTCTCCAGAATGGTGGCACTGGCTCCTGTACACTCCAAACCTTCTGCATGCCCTGAATTTTATCAGCCATCCTGGGCTGGGATGAGCTGGGGCAGGAATTAAATGTTCCTCTCAGTAGCAACTCTTAAAACCTGAATATGAATCCCTCCGAGGGCAGCGACAGGAGAGCGATGGGGGCATCTCCCTTCAGTGCTAAAAGCACTCAGTGTTCAATCAGAGCCCTGCCCGAAATGATTCCTGCCCCTGATTTATTCCTTGCAGTCCTTACGGGCTATGGGAGAACAAACCTCCTATGAATTCCCATGTCCATCCCTCTTTAGCTTTGACATTGTGGGTCTGGATTTTCCTCTCATGGAGGTTTCCCTTACCTCTCTGTATCGATTTCTTTACCACAGCTGATTTGTCCAGAATGGCTGGATGACTTACTTTAGTGCCAGGCCAACAGGGATTTTTGGAAGTTGCTGTGTCCAAGTAGAAAATGAATTTTTTCTCCTCTTAGCAAGAGTAGAGATCCAGGTTTCTCTTCCTCCTGGTCAACATTTACCCAGTGGTTTGAAATCCTTCTTTGCCATACACTTTGTCAAATCTCCCTTCTGTCAGAAGGGCCAGTATTATCCTTTTGGACAGTCATTTCACTCTTTATTTGACAACTTTTATTCTAACCTTTTAATTTCATTCATGGTAATGTTTAAATTCAATTGTTTCCTACTGGTTGGAATATGTGGCTGTGCTTTGCATCCCAAGGACTACCCAATGGCACGATGGTGTCCATACTCTTCCAAAGTTTGTCCTACATCTCTTTGGTCATTGAGTCTCTGATCACAATATCTACTGGAGTCAGAGCGAGTGCCCTCAGGAAGGCAAGGAAGGATGATCAAACCTAAGGGTAAAGCTCCAACTTGGCACCAAGATCTGACCGAATTATCAAAGGATAAAAAGGGAGAAGGTGAAATAAATACCTTATCAGAAACCTGTCCTCTAAACTGGCATCAGAATACTGGCTTTGGTCAGCATTTCTGCAGTGCTTTAAATTCATATTTCTGTCCATTAATATATCCGGGATCTTTGCAGACTTGGTTTATTCTGATTTTCCCCTCTGTGTGTGAAGTTTTTAGCCTTCAGTTCCATGCGTGGGCTCCCTGCTTTGCTGTATTTTCCTGGGGGAGCCCTGTGGACGTGCCCAGGTGTCGTGGTGCCCATTGGTGCCAACGTCACCTGCCCCTGCACACACAGCCCCGTGTGCTCAGGAGGAGGGGGCCGAGGTGGGGTTTGGCTGGTGGAGGGTCTGAGCCATCATTTGCATTTGTGAAACACAATTTCTGCTGGACTCCACCCCTTCTCCCTCCAAACCAGATGAAATATTTATTGGGTTGGAGTGTAAGGGCTCAGTGTTTCGTCTGCAGAGGAACAGGGGAGTCCTGGTTCTGACCAGAATTTTCTAAGGCTTCTTTGTGGCTACTAAACGTTGGAGGAAAAACCACAAATTACCATGGCAGTGGGGCTGGGCCCTGTGTCCTGGCTCCAGAGCTTCCCCCTGCCCTCCCCTCCCCTCCCCTCTCCAAGTGCTCTGCATCTGTGTCAATAAGTGCCCCGTGCCCACAGCAAGGGAAGATTTAATGTGCACACAGTGTGTGCAGAATCAACCACTGACAGGGTGGGGAGCTGGGGAAGAGCAGAGTTGTAATTACACCCCAAATTAAGCTATTACTGTGATTAAGATATTTCTTTAATACGCGGCTGAGGAACCTCCTTGTCTCAATTCGTCCCCTGTATCTCATTTTCTGGCTACTCCCCAGTTTTCCTGTCCCTTGCCACACCTAATCCCTGCATCACCTGGGGCTGTCCCACCTCGGTCTGCCCAGGGGTGAGGTCTCCTCTTCTGTGGCACAGCTGGAGAGACACCTCCCTGCAGTGCCCTGGGGGGCACCAGGTCCTTCCCCATCACCTCGTCCACACTTTGGGGGTCTTGGGAGCTCTGAGCACTTCTCAGCCTGTCCATCCCAATGTGTCTCGTGTTGTCTTCTTAACCTTCCTGAAAAATTAAATTGAACGGAGTTTTGTCAGTTTAATTAATCTGTAGGTGAAGTTGAGCATCCATAAGATAATGGCATGATAGGAAAAAGGGTGGAAACAGGAATATTTGAGTATATGTAGTGCAAATTTTCATTTGCAAATGGGAAAGTGAGGAAAACGGATGGTGGGATGGGAGAGTCCATGCACCAACATACCCAGGAAGGAGGGGAGCAGGGATGGCAAAACAGTTCAGAGGTGCCCATTTGGAACAAACCTTTTTGCTGAGCAGCTTCTCCTCCTTGTCAACACATACTTGTGTCCCAATACTGTAAATAGTGTGACTTTTGGGGGTGATTGTTAGAACCACTCAAATCCTTAAAACATGAACCTTTGTGGCTCTCACGAGCAGCGCTGCTTGGATTTCCTCATGTCACAGATGGCCCTGCATTACACTTCTTTCCAACACAGTTTGTGAAGTAAAACTGTTACATACGTGATTAATTGACAACGATTCATAACATTTCCAGTAAATTTTTCAATAAACATGCCTTTAAAAAAAGTCAATTGTTTATAGAAAAAAGAGTATTTCAACAATATATCACCACATTCAGAAAAATTATTCTCAGGAAAATGTCTTTTCTTTAATGAAAATATTTTTCTTAGAAATAACATTGGTCAGCTGTATTAATGATATTGGAAGAGTTCGAAGTGACAATGAGCAAACCATGAAAAATGGACAGAAAACAAACACAGAATCACTCCAGTCCTGGACTGCGTTTTAGTTATATTGGAGACTTTCCAGGGCTTCCATTTTTCCACCAGTGTTTAATGGGCTCTCTGTTTGCATTTATGTTTTCCTGATCTTCCAATCTGCAGGAATGGCTGCTCCTGGCAGGACTCTGTGAGCATCACCCTCTTTGGAGCGTGTGTGCCACTTTTCTTTCCCTGAGGTGACAGGAAGAAACCCCCTGATATGAAGATACAACAGGCAAATATGAAAAACCTTGGAAATCAGGATTTCAGCCACTGTGTGAGACTCCATCAGTGGATTTAGCTCACACACGCACTCCCTGGAAAAAGTCCCTGCCCCAGAGGGTTTATGTCAATTAAAATTTTCAAATGACATCAGTGAAATTAACCTAAATTTTGCTTGACCTGGAATTTAGGTCAGTTTAGATCATCGTCTTGCCAGGGCTGTGTAAGATTCAAAGGCTCATGGATAGCTCCAGAAACAGAACTGTGTTTGAGAGCAGGGGCAGGTCCTGCAGAGCAGCACAGAGGCAGCTCCAGGAGGCTGGGAGGGGATCACCAGCACTCCTGTTGTCACACATGCCCATGGTGACATGAGGGACTGTCCAAGGCTTGGCTGAAGATGCCCCATTGGTACCTGTGGGCACCGGGAGCTCAGTGAGGGGCTGTGGGGCACGAGGCAGCTCTGCCTTGTCTCAGGCGAGGTGGATCCCAGGGCTGAGTGTGCCCAGGGGGAAGGCAGAGCCTCATCAGGTCCGTGTCATGGAATCCTGTAATGGTTTGGGTTGGAAGGGACCTTAAATGGACCTTAAAGCTGATCCACTTCCACCCCCTGCCGTGGGCAGGGACACCTCCCACCAGCCCAGGTTGCTCCAAGCCCTGCCCAGTCTGCCCTTGGACACCTCCAGGGATGGGGCAGCCACAGCTGCTTGGTTGCATTCTTTCATTTCCTGAGATGATGATGATGATTCCACAGCTCATTAGATGGTTCCGTCACTGAAAATGCTAAAAACATAAAAATGAAAGAACTCATCAGTTTTCCACTCCTTTCCATGTTTTCCACCACGTAGCACAGCCTGTATGGTACCCTGTTCCCAAATTTTCTTGTAACCATTTGTACTGTGTTCATCTTTGTGCATGACTCTTGGCAATCACCAGAATGGAGGGGGAAAAAAAGCTGCAATAATGTAAATTAAAATAATGGAGAAGCTGGCCAGCACATGCACGTTTGGTGTCGTGGGCATGGGATATTTTAGGGACTGCACTTTCAGCCTGGCCATATTTGCTTACTCATCATTCCTTGAGCCCCCAGGATGGACAAGAGTCCGAATTTATATTCTCAGGGCATTCCAGCAGCAGCAGAAACGCTCCTTTCCCCCCTGGAGTACTGCAGGGCTGTGCACAATTCAGTGTTTTCCCCCCGCTCCGAGAACGGCCGATGGTCGGGCTGGGTCCTGCAGGGCTGGGTCCTCCAAAACTCGGCCCCGCAAAGCTCGGCCCCGCAAAGCCCGGCCCCGCAAAGCTCGGCCCCGCAAAGCTCAGCCCCGCAAAGCTCGGCCCTGCAAAGCTCAGCCCCGCAAAGCTCAGCCCCGCAAAGCTCGGTCCTGCAGGGCTCAGTCCCACAAAGCTCAGCCCCGCAAAGCCCGGCCCCGCAAGGCTCGGTCCCGCAGGGCTCAGTCCCGCAAAGCTCAGCCCCGCAAAGCTCGGTCCCGCAAAGCTCAGCCCCGCAAAGCTCAGCCCCGCAAAGCTCGGTCCCGCAAAGCTCAGCCCCGCAAAGCTCGGCCCCGCAAAGCTGGGTCATGCCAAGCTCAGCCCCGCAAAGCTCAGCCCCGCAAAGCTGGGTCCTGCCAAGCTCGGTCCCGCAGGGCTCAGCCCCGCAATGCTCGGTCCCGCAGGGCTCAGCCCCGCAATGCTCGGTCCCGCAGGGCTCAGCCCCGCAATGCTCGGTCCCGCAGGGCTCAGCCCCGCTATGCTCGGTCCCGCAGGGCTCAGCCCCGCAATGCTCGGCGCCGCCAAGCCCGGCCCCGCCGAGCTCTCCCGTGCAGGGCCCGCTGCCCTCGGGCGGGGGCAGCAGGAGGCTTCGCTGGGATCGTTCCCTCGCGTGAACGGCGCCGGGTTCGGAAGGGGCGCGCCGGGGCAGCGAAGGCAGCGCAAGGCAAAGGCGCAGTGGCGCTTTGTCCGAGGCTGTGACAGTGCGCGGCGCTGGGCAAGAGACGAGCAAGAGATGAGACCGGGCTCCCATCCCGCGTCTCTGAGCCAGAGAGGACAATCGTTCTCTGCTCTACTCCAGCCCTCCCTCGCAGCTCGCCGGGGCTGGAGCTGCTCCTGGTTGTTCTCAGGTCCAAGGGGGGTTTGTCCCACGGGAATAGTGGGGATTATCCCGGTGTCAGGGCAGGGGTTGGGTGCTGGGGTGGGAGTTCCCTAAAGGGAAGCCTTGCAGAGCATCCCTGGGCTGTCCACAGGGATGAGGCTTCCAAGGATGCCGCCCACTGATGGGCCAGGAGACTCAGCTCCACGCCTGGGAGCATTGCAGGCTAATCCAGGTCTGTGTTCTCCTTCTCCAGCTCGCTGAACACAGGCAGAAAACTCCCCCAGAATGGGGTTATGCTGCATCTGTGAGGGGTTTGCTGCTGGTACCACTCACAGCTGGAGGACCTGGGCAATGCTGAGGACTTTGTGGTTCCCGCTGTTTGCCCCCAGCCCTGCATCCTCACGGTGAGCTCTGAGAGCCTGGCAAAGCCACGAGGCTGCCTGTTTGTATAACAGGTTGAATCATGGAGATCTTTGTCTCTGAATGTCTGTCCTCCCTTCGTGAAGCAGAAATCATGGTGCTCCTTTCCCCCTGGAAATGCCCGGCACATCTTTGCCATATTCACGTCACAGACAGGGGCAGCACCAGGAATAATGCACATTAAATCTGGTCAGCACCTTCGGATAGATAAGGACACTGCCCTACCCTTCTGCTTTAATAGTGAGGCAAAACTGCCCAGTTTGTGCCACTGGAGAGCTGTGTGTGCAGCAGCCTGGTATTAAGAGATTAATTATGAATTTCTATAGACCCTCACATTAGGTGATCTTTTCTTTGACATCCAGCACTGTCAAACTTTCTTCCCCAAGAGGCACCTTTTTTTTTGTTATTTTTTTGGTGGTACCTGTGAAGATGTGCTGCCACCTTTCCAAGTAAATAAAAGCCCATGTGAGTTTTGTCAGGCTTTATTTAATGCGCTGGTTGCCCCCAGGCAAAGAAAGGACAGGGAACACAAACACTGCCAAACCGGCTCACAAGGGGGTTTCTGGGCTCAGTGGGGCTGGGATCAAACACTTGCCGAAGAAAAGCTGCGGCACTGAGAAGTCATCAGGCTGGGGTGGTTTCCTACCTGCACTGCAGGATGTTGCACAACAGCAGGCAGTGGGTGAGGTGGGATTTGTCCGACCTAACCCATCACCCCAGCCCTGCAGACTGCCCTGATAATCCAGGCAGGATGAATCACCCTCTGGTAGACACCTATCCAAGGGGGCTCAACTGTTTTCTGGATGTGTCTGTCTCCTCCATCAATTATAGACTTTACGTGACTAGTCTGGACTAGATACCTCATTTTTAGACAGCCAAAGTGCAGGAAAATAAACCCAGCCTTAATCTCTCTCTGCCTCAGCCATTGACCTGTGAAGAGCAGTCCATTTGCGTGCTTGGGTTTTGATGGTAGGCTCTTCCTGGTGTGGAGCTGATGCTCCAGTGGTCACTGGGAAGGGCATTTCAGATGGATCCCGTGTTCCTCATGGCATGGGTGACAGATTGGGAGCTGCAGGTGACACACCTACTGACCTTCAGGCTGTTCATGTGTTATGGTGTATTGTTTCCATGGGGAATAAAAGGGATGCAGCTTCTTGTGAGGAAATAACTTTAGAGCCAAAACCATCATATTTCACATCCTGTGCTGTCCTTGAAAGCTGCTTCTTCAGGCTGTGGAAGTTCCAGAGGGCAGGGGTTGTAGTCACTAAGATACATTGTGGTAAAGGATCAGCCAAATTTACCTGAAGGGTTTTGAGCTTCAAAGTTTTCTGATAAAAATCAGAAGTGGCGAAACGGCTGCCAAATTTGTGACTTGTACTCACTTCAGTAGTTGTTTGCAAGGGCAACATGGAAACCCACATTCCTTTAAGACTTTGCCCATGTTTTTGCTTTCATATGTGAGCAATAATTATCAGGAGTTACAAGGAGAAAGCTGTGTTTTTCCAGACACGATCCTCTTAAATTGGTTACCAAACCAGCAGTTTATTTTTGTTGTGAGTAACCTCTCAAAAATATTTACAAATATGCACAATGTTACTCAGACATCAGTAGAAGATGAGGGGAAGTTGCCAGTGCAGTTTGGCTTCCAAAGTACAAAGGCATTTAAGATGGAAACCCACTTGATATGCACACTACAACTATGCAAACTACAACTTGATAGCACAATTTTACCCTTATTTTTAATGTTTTATCCTAAATTCCAAAGTGCCAAGTTGATTCCCAGGTTTAAGATTTAAGGCTTGATTTTAGTTTTATTTCCTCTATTTATTTCCTGTTTGCAGTTCCAGAAGGGACACAAAATATACTTAAAACATGATGGCAGAAAAGCTCTGAACAAAAAATCTGAATCAACAAAAACTTCTCACTGAGTCATAAATAACTTGAATATGATTTGATCCACATTCAAAGGAACATTCCTGGAAGCTGAGAGGACGTTCAGAGAGCATTGTTTGCTTTTTTACACTTCCATTCCCTGCTGCTTTTCCTCTCCTCCTTTTGTCTTTTTAATTTCATCTTTATGTTCCTCTCACCTGTTTGCCTGGGATTTCCTTCTCAGCCAAAATATTTCTTAGGTTTCCCATGACAAAAACTTTAGGTAGCATAGAATTTTATCAGCATATGACTTTATAGGGTTGGGGCTGGGATTGTGGGAGCTTTTCTGGACTTGGGGCTGGACATCTCGGGTCAGTTGGGCAAAGCCACGAGCTGAGCCTGCCCTCGTGACACCCAAGGAGTGGACGAAGAGAAAGAAACCTTTAATTTCCCCTGCTGGTGTCATTGCCCTGAGCTCCCGGGGGTGGGTGAACTCTGCCCAATCAGGAGTGCAGAAAAAGGGGTTTGTTGGGATTTTTCTCTCTCTTTCAGTTATTAAGTTGATTAAATAAATAAAAATAATTCCCTTTCACTTGTGGTCCAGTGTAAGCAGCTCCATGACGTTTGCTGCCTTGGGATTGATGCATTAGAATAACCTTTGCTTCCAGTGTTTTCTAAAGATTTAATTTGGATTAATCCACATATCACGGAGGCTGGAAGTGAAAAAGAACAGGAATTCTTCTGCACTGCTCATACCAGTTTACCTTATTTAAAATCAAGCTGGAACTAATGTAAGCAAGGACTGAGCTGGCTTTTAAACCCGGTGTATTTTCATCTAACATCATCTCAGAGGTTTCTTTGGCTAATCCCTCCTCTATCCCTGTTTGCCTCTTAGCAGTGGTGATGTACAAGGAAATCAAGCCACCAGATTTGCCTGAGGGTTTAAGACCTTTCCAGACATCTGGCAGATGCAGCATTGGATCAAACACCTCGTAAGGAACTGTGCCAGCAGCTCCAGATCATCCGACCCACTCTGAGGGTGTTCAGGATCTGCGGTTTAGTTTGGACCCATCTTATGTTTTAATGTTGTGGTTGACAAGTCCTCCTTGTTCCAAGGTGCAGATTGGCCCTGAAAAAAAGAAAAAAATAAACAGTGGAAAAAAACTTTCCATATGGACAAAACATAAAATCATTCCCATGTTCTGTCTGAAATTTTCCGGGTGAACTGGAACCTCCTGAACGGCCCCGTGAAAGACCCCAGGAAATAAGGAAGTTTTAGCCCAAATTTTCAGGAGAGATTCAGTGCTGGGGGCACAGGTGGGATTCTCCTGACCACAACAGCTCTTTTGAAGGTCAACTTGCACATTTATTGGTTGCATTTTTCCGTCTGCCATTTCTTTTCTTCCCGCTGTCCAGAGCGATCTGGTCTGTGGGTGGTTGGCAGGAACAGGAGCATAATCTTGTCACTCATTGCCTTTGTTCTTTTCCCTTCCTGCCTCCAGTTTATTGCTCTGGCCTCTGGGGAACTCTTCCCTTTTTTGCATTCTAGATGGAGACAAGAGCAATGTGTCATCAACCTGCCTCTTCCAACAGTTGCATTATGTGCTTTCCTGCTTGGAGAGTGGGTGGAAGAACAAGTCTTTTTATGGATAATCTCTATGCCAACAAGCAAACACTGCATTATGGATAATAACAAACAGTGATTCACTGAGATGCGTTAGAAGGGCTGGAAGTGCTAATGAGCCTCAGACAAGTTCCCATCTCAGACAGTTGCTGCTGAATCTCAGATCTCGTGCTTGGAGGGACCAAAAATGACACAAAACACAGAGCCAAGTTCTGTTTTGAGGGGGAAATGGGATTATTTCTCTTCCCTGGAGGTGATAAGAAAGGCTGTGATGCCTGGGATCAATATAATGCAAGCACGGTGTAGATTAAGAGTAATAAAATTTCTTATTAATTTAAAACAGTTTCTATCAATTGTCTGTTAACATTTCATTAGCAATGTTGCCTTCCTGTAAATTCAGATGCTTCTCACTTAGTTTTAGAACTTTCTGTCCAGTCAGTGGAGAAACCTGAGTGTCTGCAGATGGTGATCCAACCCCTCTGCTTTAGTTTAGGATGGGGTAAATTATTTTTTTGGCAGACCAGTCTCTTTATTTTGACTCCAGCTGGGTAGGACAACTATCTCTCATTTAAAATTTAAATACCTGATCACTATATTTGGATGAAATTAATCTGCATTTATTTCCAGAAGATGGCAAGTAACCTTCTCTTGTTTGTTTTGCACTGATTTGAATTTGGGGGTTTTTTTTTAGTTTATAACAACTTTTTTTTTTCATATTGAGCAAGATAAATTCATCATTTCCCTGTGGAAAAAAACCTTCCTAAAGCCAAGATCCTCATGCAGATATACGTCTCCCAGCACATTTCTCAGCCCTGGTGACGATGGTGTCCTCCTGAAGGCTCGGAGCAGGTAAGTTAACACGAACCCCGCAGCGACAAACCAAACCAACCCCAAGCACAGTCAAAATAACCTTTTTCCATGTTTTTTTAAAAACTTTCTGGACATTCTACTGAGCCCTCCAGAAGGCACTCAGGTAGTTTCGTGCGGGTGGAAACGAGGGGAAATTCTGGAGCTGGTTTTCTTTGCCGGGAGTTTGTGCTTAATGACGATGAGAGAGCAACGTTGATTTCCACACGGTTGGTTTCAACATGAGCCAGCGGAGCTGACTTACAAATCACTGCCTTTTTGATGACAGGACAGCGAGATGGCAAAGCGATGCCTATAAATTACCCTCGGTTTACTTAAGAAATGAGTCTGCATCATCAACATAGGAAAGACATCCAGCATCACTTCGACCATGAGCGTGCGGTCCAAGGAAAGCAAATAAGGAGCAACAGAAATCTCAGAAGGAGCCTTCCCAGGGCACTCACAGCTCCTCTTGGAAGGGTAAAAATGGTCCAGAATCCATCACTCAGAAGTTCACTGATCATATCAGGCTGTTTATAAGCAAAGCTGGTTTCATGTGGTGCCAGACAAAGATGTAAACACTGGTTGGTGCCGGCAAGGAACATCACAACCCATATTGTGCTGGGCTCAGACAGAGCACGTGGCAGTGAGAAGGGGGTTACTGGGGAATAAAAGCTTCAGTCCCTGAAAATCATTGTTTTGTGTCAATATTGGGAGAGGCACATTACCCAGGCCGAGCTGGGTTTGCAGTAATTGCTTCTGCAAGTCTGCAGCTGACTAAAACTGTCAGCAACAAAAAGGGATGTGTTTGGAAACGGGACGGCGATTTCCAAGGGCCTCGGGATCCTGGGATTGCTCCCCTAGGTGAGGGAAAACAACTGCTGTCTTAAAGGCAGCAAAAACACAGCCAACAGTCAGCAAGATGTTTATAATAGAAACGATTGATACCCTCACACTGTGCACAAGGTACAGAGAGGGGGCTTGGAAAGGGATAAAAGGGACAGATTTGTAAGAACAGTAATAAATGTTTCCACCAACAATAGCGTGAAGGCACCAGGGACTAATAAAGGTATTAACTTTACCCATGTTTTCTTGAACTTAATATTACAGCCCTTAGTGGGCTGTATTTCCAAATAATTTAATGTCTGAAAGATAAGTCCAGCTCTGTATAATAAGACTGCAGGGTTTTAAAAGCTTTCCCAGTGCAGGGATGGAGCCTGGTCATCCCTGGCTCTGCTATTCCCACCAAATTGTGGGAGAACACTTTGTTTTCCTCACTCTCTGAGAAAGACACGACAGTGCCTGACCAGTTAAATGTCTCTGGGTTTATCTCTCTCTGTGTGTCTAGAATCAAGGCAATTACGATCAAAAATGTAATCCTGTATTTTATTTAGGTGGAAACTCCCTGCTCCCCTTTAATCCCATAGGTTTTTTGAATCAGTAGAACATCACCATTTATTTACTCTGAGAGTTTACAGCAAGATTGTTTGTTTGTTTGTTTTACTCCTAAGCAACACTAATGTTTTTTCTATGTACTGTAATCTCAGCCCCAGCTTTGTCAATATTTGGTCTTATCTTAAAGACTCCAAAGCAGGGTCAAAAGAAAGTAAACTCTCCCTCCAGAAAGCAAATATCAGGACTAAGCTGCGGAGTGGGAGGCGAGATCTTGGCACTGGAGGATGATTTTAGCACAGGAACTACTGGGTGTAAACTGACAGCGAAGGTGTTTTGGCTGGGAATTGAAATGAGGATTCTGGCCATAAAACCCAAAGAGTTTCTGGAGCAATGTTGGAGTGTGAGCAGTGACTGACAAATCTGCCTGTGGGGCTGAACCCTAAACTCCAGTCACATCGATATGAAGGGATCCAGTGGAGACTGGTGGCTAATTCACACTTCCAAATCCCATATTACATTTGATAGCAGGTCCCTGAAGCAGGAGGCTATAAAGGATTTATAAACTCCTTTGTGTAGTCATAGCACTGGAGAATCAGTCTGGGTTAAAGGAGCCCGTGTGTTAATTCCTCACACTTCTATAATCCCCCTTCCCACTGTTTTTATGTCAATAGTAAGAATAATGTTCAGTTGGTGAATATTCCCTGCCTGAGTTTTCTGGTTTAGCATCATTCGCCTTTCCACATGGTGCTGTTTAAATGCTCTGATTAGAAGATACATTCAATTACCTGCCAGAAAGGCCCTACAGATACCAGGACACTATGAAATTACCCCAAGTTTACAGAATTTAAGAGAGCCGATCATTTAATAAACCCTCTCAGCCACACTGTAGAGCAGAATCAGTCTTTTGAGGACAGTTTCACTTAATTAAATAAAATTTACATGTTTGAAGAGTAACCTCTGTAGCATCTGGAAACGTTTCCGTGAGCGCTGTTGGATCCATCAGGATTAAACCACGGAGGTCTGAGCTCCCACCGTGGCAGAGCTGAGCTGCAAAGCTCGGCCATCCCGGAGCTCCAAGGCTGGTTTTGCACCAGCATCCAAGACCCAACACGCTGCAAAGCATTTGAGTGTTCCTTGGTGAGGTCTGAGAGGAGTCGAGTAGGTGAAGGCTGGAGGGTCACAAGGGAGGAGTCAGGAAATGCTTTGCTTTTACTTTAGTCCACCCAGAGCGGAATCTTTGGAGGAATCCCTTCGCTAAGATAATATTGATTGTAATTTATTACGTGCTCTGCCTCAACCAGCTAAAGAGACAAGAATAAGTCCAGTGTTTGGCCATGGAGATCCGCCTGGTGACAAAAAAACCAAGCCCAGGCTTACACAGCCCAAGTGTGCAAAAAGCAGGGAGTGAATCACTGGCACTGGCAACTCTGTCAGAATTAGGAAATTAGGTTCATTAAAGGTGTGGTAACTTAATTTTCTATGCAAGCATGTAATGATGAGGGTTGGGCAGAAAAAACCCGAACGTTCAGACATCCAATTTACCACAAACCCACCCGAACTTGGCAGGGCAGAGCATCCCCAGCCCAGCCAGCCCTCCTGGCTCCTCTTTGGGTTACTTTTGCTCCCTGTTTGCATCACTTTTGCTCTAAATAGTCCAGATTAGCCCCAGACTGTGGACCATCCTCGTCCTTTGATCAGCAGTGTCAGAGCCGGGGGCTCTGTGGGTGCCACGAGTGTTTGGGGTGGGGGGGGGGCAGGTCCCCAAAATTCCCCTGGAGGAGCCCCCAGATGGGTCCCATCACCAAGAGCAGGTGGAAGATGCATCCCAGGTGGAGCCACGGCCCTGCTTTCCCCCCACATGAGGCACCTCCCAAAGTGCAGCCCCTTCTCCCCTCCTCCCCCTGCCCGGGATGGACACAAACTCCTCATTCCACACCTTCTGTCCGTTTGTGATTCCAAGTATCCGTGTCTGTGGTGTTGGTGGTTCTCCGACCCTTCTCCACCACCCACAGGACTGTGCTGGTTGCTTTTCCTCGGCTGGATTCAGGCTTTTGGCTCCCTAATTTCTTTAAACTTTTCCATAACCCAATTGCACAAATGTGCTGGAATCGAATAATCCTCCTATTAAACATCAGCATTCCCCCTTCTTTGAGGTCCTCTGGGGCGTATTTATGGGTAAGTGTGTGGTAGAGGAGCAGAGAGAGAGAAAACCCAGAGATGAAACCTCCTTTTCTCTCAGACTGACTCTCTTTTCACCAGTCCTTGATTCAAACAAAGGCATAAAACCAAAGCGACTTCAGCCTTGACTTCACTATATGGTCCTTTTTACGACTAAAACTTTACAACTGGCTTCCCAATCACTCTCATTGCCTTGCTTAGCCTTGAATGCTTAAACTAAAATGAAACCAGTTTGGTTTCCCAAAGAAATTCCAAGATTTTGCTCCGTTCTGGTGTCACTGTGGCCGTCCAGCCCAGGCAGAGATCCCAGATGCATTTGCCCCAGCCCATGAAATCACCCTGGTTTGTGTCTGTGTGCTGAAACCACGAGTCCTGTCCGCGTTCTCTGACTCTCTGCGTAGGGCTGTTCCCGCAGCCAGAATTTCTGGTGGCCTATTAGCGCTATATAAAACTGTAAAGATTTCCTGTTTCAGCCAGCAGCAGGTTTCCCAGAAAATCTGAACCGGATTATTCCAGGGAAAGTCCATCAAGAGACACTGAGATGCCACCAAAGGTCTCTGCTGCCCAAGTGGAGGGTCTTCTCCTTCCATTCCCAGCCCAGCCACGGCCCTGCTGTCCTTGTGCTTGGGAATAAGAAGTTTTGAGGAAGCACCTTCTGGGGTGTACAGATATTTTGTGGGTGGTGTTGCAAAGGAGATCCAGGAGGATACCCAGCAGCAGGGTGGTGGCTTCAGTGGAGATGCATCGCCCTGCATTGATCAGAACAGTGAATAGTCCAGGACTGAAATTCAGGCTTTATTTCAAACTGTGCCTCTCCTTTTGGACTCACAACGAGCTCTTACTAAAGCTGGCCCTGCTACCCGTGCCCAAAGGCAGTGATTAAACCAGCACCAATTAACATTCATTTCCACACCACCTACATCCAACCCTGAGGCTCCTCAGGAGGGGACGAGCCCCAGATGGCCCTCCAGGCTCCATCCTCATCATTCCCCACGGAGCTGCTGGGGATCCAAGGGAGCCCCACCATCAGCACGGGCAGCAGGGCAGGTGACTGGATGCAACACGGATTTTTGACGCTGCACATTTTACTGCAGGTTTGCTGTGTTTGTGTTTCGCCTGCGGAAAGCTGTGAGAGTGAACGTTGTTAAAATTTAAAAAAAAAAAAATTAAAAAAAAAAAAAGGGGCAAAAAGAAAACAGTGAAAAGCAACAAGGAAGGTTTCTGTCCAAAAAAAAGTCCGAAATTGGCTCCAATTGGACCTCGGTACGGAAATGCTGGAACTTGTACCCTCCAGTGGCAAAATAAAACAGGCTACCATTATTAGAAATTTGCTACAGCTAAAGATGTAACATCATAGCTAAATTCAGTCAGAGACAGGTCGAGCAACAAAAACCAGGAGCCAAGGCAGTCTAGTCTGGTCTGAAACCTGATTCAGGCACCAGATTATGAATAGATTTAACTAGTTTGCCAAATGAAAATGTAGATTTTGGCAGTGTTTGGGCTCCTTTTATTTTTTTATGTTTTTGGTGTGCTATATGTGGAGTCCTATTGCGCTCTGTGGGGATATGAGAAAAGAGCCTTTTTATATTATATAACGACTTGACGTGCGCGCGTGTGTGTATAGAACATAAAAACACCATTAACCCCATAACTGCTGGAGAGCCTCAAGGAGCTCTGCCTGAGGTCCCTCAGTGAAGGAACCTGCTCCAGACAAGAGAGCTGGAGAGAGAAGCTGCTGCTGTTCCATCCCTGTAAATGTCCAAGGCCAGGTTGGATGGGGCTTGGAGCAACCTGGGCTGGTGGAAGGTGTCCCTGCCCATGGCAGGGGGTGGCACTGGAAGGACTTTAAGGTCCCTTCCATCCCAAAGCATTCTGTGATATTTTAGGATCACAACAAACGCAGTTCCCCCTTTTATTACAAACCCATCCTGGGCCGCTGTTGCCACCAAGGACCTCCCAGGACTCCACAGAACCCGGGGAGATCCAGCAGCACCTGCGGAGCTGGCTCAGATGTGGAATTGTCTGTCCACTCTTTTGAGGGCACCACGACATATCTGGGGCCTCTTTCTTCCTCGGTCATTTGTAGTCACAGAATCATAGAATGGCAAAATATCCTGAATTGGAAGGGACCCACAAGGATCTTCAAAGTCCAATTCCTGTATTAATCATGTCTTGAATAATTATAGTGGAAAACACACGAATCTACCTATTTACCATGGAAGTCCAATGCAGCATCATCTAAACCCCCCTGGAGAGAGATGGGTGGGTATTTCAGAGTAAGAGAGGTTCAAAAAGCCCCCGAGGCTGCAGCCCACGTGTGGACAGCAGGAAGGGCAGGCAGGAGGTCCCTGGGGGTGCCTTTGGGTGACAGATGCCAGTTCTCTGCGGTCACCTTTCGCTCTGGTTCCGTTCAGGTGTGTGAGCGAGGAAGCAGCGACAGAGGTAGGGGCTGGAAACAGAAACCACGAGGAAGGTGGGGAGGAGGGATTGCCAGGGGACAGGGGAGCACATGGCCGTGCTGTGGCTGCTCCTTGGCTGTGGGGCCTTTGGAGCATTTCCCCGACATGGAAAATCCACGTCAGGCTGTGCACGGGTGTATTTGCCAGATATTTGCCAGATATCTCTGTTCCCCCCTGAGCTGCACCCAGAGGACACCAATTCCCTTTGTACCCCACAAAGCCATCCCAGGGATGCCGATCTGATGGAGGTCACACTAAACCTAAAGGAGACATTTCCCACCTCAACACCTATTCCTGAACTCTCGGATTTCTCTCATATATTGTTATTTAAATAAAAAAAAAAACCTAAAAAGACACTGTGGTCAGAAACCACCCTTCCCAGTGACACCCACACGTGCAGAGGAGACACTGCAACACAAACAGCAGGGGCAGCTCAGAGCAGCAGATTTCACACTGGGCTAGAGCATCACAGAGGAGAATCCACATGCTGGGTTTGATATTCATTAATCATCCAGCTAATTTGTTTTTGCACAGGAGCGCTGACAGCAAACGAGTGTTATTGTAGCAGCAGCAACTGAATAATCCCCACTCTTCTGGTCCCAGCACTGCTCCAAACGACTGCTCTGTGTTCGCCCTGCTCCGTCTGTGTCCTGCTCCAATTGTAAATATATCTATTTTTATTCACATCTGCTGAAAGGAGCAGACCTACCATCTGTGGCCAGGGGGATAAAAGGATTGCTGCTGTCTGTTTCTTCCTCCTCCCTCTGGTCCTTATCTCAGGAACATGAGTTGAAATCTTGCCCAGAATTTACTGACTGTTCAGAGACTTTTTATGAGGCAATGCTTTTGCAGGCTGATATTGAGAATATATATATTTATATACAGGTATGCACATGTATTATTGTGCCTGAGGTAATTTCTCCAGTAAATCTCTTTCATATTTGTATACAATATGCACAGTCAGTGTTCACATGAGAGAGAAAAAATAATCGAGTGGTTAAGGTTAACTTGGGATTTGAGAGACCTGGTTTTAATTCTCTCCTCTGCCACAGCCTTCCTTTTTAATACATACATATATATACATTTTTATATATACATTCACCATGGAAAAGCCAGAGAGGACATTGTCTACACTGTCCTTCAAATGCAGACCTGAACCCTCACTGTAGTCTTGGCTTTTGCACTTTATGGATGGGAATCCACACTCGGGTTCTGATGAGCGTTGGCCCTCTGGGGACAGAGACAGATTTGGCCACATCCCTCAGGCCAAGAAGAACCTCACCCAGCAATGTCTCTCTGCCATGCACACCTTGGCTATAACAGATCTTAGAATCCTGGAATCATGGAGGGGTTTGGGTTGGAAGGGACCTTAAAGATCATCCAATTCCAGGGACACCTTCCACTATCCCACGTTGTTCCAAGACCTTGCCTTGGACTCTTCCAAGGATGGGGCAGCCACTGTCTCTTGGGGAATCACACAGATGGACAGTCCAAAGGGAAAAATTGAACCCATAAAAAGATCAAACTAAAGCTAATTAATTATTTCCCCCCCTCACTCTGCTGTTCTCCTGGATCCTTTACAGAGCCCAAACTCTGGGCAATGAGTTTTGCCATCACAGCAAAGTGGAGGTCAGGCACCAAAACTGGGGAAACCTGTAACACACCCAGAGTGTTATGGAGGCTTTCACATTCCCTGGGGCATCCTCTTTGGGTTAGATGGTGGAGGAGAAACCTCTAAAGGCTGCAGAGCAGGAGGCACAGGAGTTGTGTGGATTATCCAGGAGGAATGTGTTAGCACACTGTCAGCACAGTTGCTCATATGTTGTCACACTGAATAATGGATTTGCTTCTATTCAACCCCACATGATTTTAAAGCAGTTAAAACTTAGCTATAACTGTAAGAATTATTTTGAGCCAGATGGGTACTTGGTCTTTCACAACATGGCAACTCCCTGCACTGCCTTATTTTGAGCAATGCGCCCATAAAAATCAAGGGAGCCAATAAAGAGAGGAGAGGAGGGTTTTCAAGTGTTTAGTGGCTGTAAAATTATTAATGCCAGTTTCAAATACGTGATTGTTGTGTTATTGCTGATCGTGCAGTATTTTAAAAATCACAACAATAAAATGTCAAAGAATGGAAAGCCCTTTGTTGCAACAGTTTCAGGGTCGTGCACGTGGCCTTTATTATACTGAGATTTAACCATTTGGGTGGGTAGAGATTCATACCAGAGTCCCGCTTTCCATGGCTGCACAATGGTTTGCAAGAGCTCCTTTTAGGCCCTCCTCAAACACGGGCTAAATACAGACCAACCCCCCCCAAATCTGCTCTGTGGAAGACCTGAGGAGATACGAGAGACCAAACCATAAATACATTGACACCCAGTTCTACCTGGAACACCCAATGGCCCTGGGAAATGAATTGCTCCTGCTCCTATCTGTTTGTCTTCCATTATTTGTGGTCTCTCACACAGTAGGAAAGTTGTGGTTGCCCTGATTTGCTCACTCATTCTGTTATTAGAGGAGATCTTGCCCTGCCCCGTGGGGACCCATTTTTCTGTCCTCACTCCTGAGCCAGCACAGGGATCCCCGTTCATCAACCCCCTGTTTGTCAGAAAGTTCAAACATGTCTCTGCCTCTTCCTTCCCATTTTCTGGTGTTCGGATACCGACAGCCAAAAATGTGTTCATGTGCTTTATGCATGAGGAAAGGTGACTATTGATGCTTGCAAATGTGTGGTCATTTTTTTCCTTGTCAAAAAATCAGCCCCTGGAATCACTGATGCCTTGTGAAATTACAGTCTAATGCAACCAACCCGGGTATAATGTAACCAATTTCTTGACTTTTTAAGAAAATTGTTCTCCTGGAGGTTGTAACACAAAACCAAGAAATATATGAAGTTATTTTTGTCCCTAGTCAGGGGAAATTAATGAAATAGCACCTCCCATTCTGTTGACATTGGCCAAGGTTGCCAAAGTCCTTAGTAATATTGGGGTTCCCATTATGGGGAATGCTGTAATCACAGGAGGGATTCGGAATATTAGACTGGTGGGAATGTCCATGTAAGAGCCAACAGGAGTATTTAAGCTCAGGCTTAACTTGAAGCAAATAATCAGTTGGAGTCAATAGTTACCAAGCTGTGATAAAATATCTGCTTATAACATCTGATCTCTTGGATCAAATGTTATAAGGAAAAATCTGTGCCCTGAAAGTTTGATTGAAACATCAGAAACCATCAGTAAACACTGCCTGAAAAAATAACGACTCAATATGTATCCAGGAGTATGTACTCATATTTAAAATTCAATATTTTGCTGAGTTTTCTATAATTGGCTTGATTATTTTTAATAATCATGACTTTTCCAACACCGTTTCTCAGTTCCAGTGTGAAAATTTTGCTCAGCATCTTTGAACAATTTATCTTGTGCTTTCAACTCCTCGACACAAGAGCCATTGGTTATATCAAATATTGCATTGCCACCTCCACGGTTGGACTTTGTGAGGGAAATGGCACAGGGAGGCCGAATATACACAGGGAATTAAGGAACCCCAGTAAGAGGAAAACATATTGTTCTTGGCCAAACAAGTCATTATTCAGCATCTATTTTCAATAACAATCTCTGCAAATACAGCTTTTTCTCTGCACAGATATATTGGTTTGCTGCAGTTCTCCCTGGGCTTTGGCATCCTGCAGGACATTTAAACTGCTGGCTTTGCACTGCATCAAAAACTCAATCCCAAATAATTGGTACATTAAACAATAATAGTTCAACATATTAATAAAATGTGCTTGAAAAGTTAAATACGTGAAGGGAAATTTTTTTTAACTGTGTGTGGTTTTGGAAGCTGTAATTGACATTCAATCTCTTTTCTGCTAAAATATTGTATTTAACTGTGTAAGTGTGAAATTATATGTCTTGATATAATTAATTTGAAGACATTCTCTTCTCACAGAAAGAAGAGCGATTATAGGGAGTTTCGTTTGGCCTCCAAAGTCACACTTCCCTCAGAGTATTTCCAGGATAATTCTTTTTTTTCATTTTAGTCTCTGTTTATAGAAAACATACCTAATGAAGAGCCAGTTAAACAGTCATCAGATGAAGACTCCCTCCAGTCCAGTTTCCAGGGGTGTTACCGTGGAATAAACCCCATCCATCACAGTGGAGGGCCTCCTGGGGATGGTGCTGTGCGGGTGAGGATGAGGAGGGTGAGGAAGGAGCCGGGTCAGCCCGGCCTCCTCCCCATCCCAGCATCCCCAGTGCCACCGGCTGTGCAGGAGCACGATGGGCTGGGGCAGCAGTGCCTCTTTCCCCCTCTGTGTGTTCACTTTTCCCTCTCTCTGTGGATCGTGTGCAGGAGGAGAGCAGCGGGTCCCAAGCAGGGGTGCCGGGCTGAGCCTCCCCTTGCTCCACAACTGCCCAAAATAACTCCCAGGGCTTTACAGGCTGGAGGAAACTCCAAAAGCATGGCAGGATCCCGGGGACACGGGGGAGCTGCACTGCAAATTAAAAGAGAATGAAAACCCAGGAGGTTATCCCAGCCTCGTGTGGCTCCTTCTCCTCTTCAGAGAAACACCCATGAGGGTTTCCCTTCTCGCCCTCCTGATCCCAGCCGGGGCAAATCATCAGCAGAGCAGGAACCCCAAACCCTGATCCAGGAGCATTCCCTTCGGAGCCAGCCCTGCCCATGGACCCCTTCCCTCCACATCCCAGCCTGGATGGCCCCTCTGCCCCCATCCCTTCCCTGCACGGCCTCCAAGCCCCTCGTGGAAACAACCCCATGGCTTGTTTTCCATCCACTGCAGGTTCACACCGGATTTCAGGCTGCTACTTTCTTTTTCCTGCCATGTCGCCCATCACGTTACGATTATTAAGAGTTTTCTTTTGAAGAGTTACCTGAGGTGAAGCCTAATTGGGGCTGAGGCTGCCGGGGAAGGTGCCAGGGCTCGGTGCCAGCCCTGCCCTGGCTCAGCCGTGAGTTCAGATCCAGCCTGTAAAAGGACACCCAGGATAAAGCCCCAGCTCCTGGGAGAGGGCTGGGAGCGGGGATGGAGCTGCTTCATCGCAGAGAGGCTGATCCTGGAGTGCTCAATGGCCAAAGAGCTGCGGATCAAATGGCAGAGGGCAACAAAGGAGAGCTTTGAGGGCTCCCTGTCAGAGTTTCCAGGCTCTCGCTGGTTTGGGGAGCCCAAACACAGGACACTTTAATGGTTAAATAAAATTATCCTCTTTCTTCTGCCAAGGCATCACGGGCTGGGTTCTGCCACCCCAAACTGTCCAAAGTGGGACTGGTCTCAGCTGGCATCGCTGCCTGCAGGGACCTCAGTGGCACTGGTGCCCCCGGTGAGAGCTGCAGGGAAGGCTGCAGGCTCTGCTTTGTCCCACCCTGCCCGTGCATTTAGTGGTAACTGGATGCCAAGCGGCAGCAGGACACTGAGGGTCCCCGGTGCTGGTGTCACTCCATCACTTCAACGCGTCTTCCCTTCAGTTTCTACCTGATTTCATGTTTGCAGCTTAGACTGGCTGAGCTCGTAGTGGTTGAAATGTCGGGTCCAGAGACAGGGCTCTTCCCAGTGGATCCAATTCACTTCAAACGCTGCTGGAGAAACCCCTTCTTGTCCACCAATGTACCTGTCCCGGGTTTTATCCGATAACATGGAAACACAGTGGAGGGAAAGGACCCAAAGACCAGCCCAATTCACCACCTGGACCTCAAATGGAATCCAAGAAGGTACCAACAGTGGTGTCACCAACCTGCCTTGGCAGTTCACAACCAGCTGAACATCCACAGCCACTTCTTTTCAGGAGATGTTTGAAATAGAACCATTTTGCCAGGGGCTGGATGGGATGACAGTGGGGCAGGAGATGGTTGGGTTAAAAATCAAAGAAAGAAATTGAAACAGAGCTGCAAAGGAAAAGTGAAAGAAAGCCTTGAAACAAGGTTGATTTTCTCTCTCGCAACTTCTATTTTTCCCTTTAAACGAGCTCCAGAGAACATTTTGATGTGGTCTGTGGGACTGTTCCCTCAGAGATAATTAAAAACAAACCCCATCAGCTTTAGGGCTTTTGATATGATCGTGTTTTTCCATCTAATTTTATCAGTCCCACTGACAACTAAACTGGGGACCAGCACCAGGTAACCAGTGCTCTCCCCAAAAGCATTTTTGTGAGCAGGGGTGGCCAAAGTTCCCTTAACAAACTCCCAGTTTCCATCTCTAAGTGTGCAGCGAACACACACACACGTGCACACATGGACAAAGAAGAAACTAAACCCTTGATTTACCCTTTCTGTAAAATCAGATGTTTTAGAGATTAAGAGAAAAGAGGAAGGGAGAGAGGAGGAGGGAAGAGTCACATGGGAGGGAAGGGAAAAACAAAGCCACGTTTTCTATCTCTTCTTACTTTATTTTTTTTATTTTTTTGGTTGATTCAGGGGGGTTTTTTCTCTCTTTTTCCAGCCCCATGTTGTGACTTTGACAAATGATGATGCGTGGAGAAGATTTACGCGGGTCTCGGGGCATTAGCACATTATCCCGAGCCAAACAGAGCCCGTGGTCCACATCATTGGGGAGCCATCGAGAACCTTCTGGAAGGTGATGGATGGGCCAGGGCCGGGCAGGGAGGGCTCTGCACTGCCCCGGGCACGGAGGCTGGGTCTGTGCCCGCAGAGAGCCGGCTGGGGACACTGAGCAACTGCTGGAGAAAACCCATCCTGGGGGGAAGAGGAACCTTCTGCTCTCGGGGGAGCTGAGTGTTGAATGATTTAATGGCCACCTTTAGGAAGTGCCTTTTGCTTTATTGCTCTCTTTCTCTTCCTTTTTTTTTTTTTTTTTTTCCTTTCTTTTTTTCCCCTTTATTTTATTTTTTATTTAAGGAAAAGAAATACCATGTGGACTCTTCCCTCGTTTTCCCCTCGCTCTCCCAGCTCAGCCACAGCTTGAACTTGTGCTCTTTGCAAAGACTCCCAAAGTGCTGACAGGTGGTCTTATTGATCAGGACATTCTGAATTGATTGGTTGTGGAAAAAATAAGCAGAAAAGCCCTAAACTAAATATACGGGTGTTTGCAACTAACTCTGAGTTCCTTCCCACTGCTCCAAACTCCATCCTGAGCTCATTCCCAGTGCTGCTCCGGAGCAGGGCTGGAGCTCCCATGGTTAAACTGTGCTGACTTTCCACAGAGGTGTCAGGAATTGCCTGGAAAACTGGTGGGATTTTCAGAGCTACCTGGGGCATCAGCACAATGTTCTTTATCCCACTTAAACTGTCAAAACTCCTCTAAAATGCTCCCCCTTTGCCTGCTCAAGGAACTGTGCAAAGCATGGGAGTTGCTGCTGATAGTCATTGATCTTTCAGAGCCAAATGCTGGATTTTTAATATTTCCCCAGAATTACAATTGTCTTAAATTTTGGGAATTAATACCAACGTTTCAGTCTTGCTCTCCAATTTGCTTTGAGAGTCAAGAAAATCCCACAGACTTTGGAAGTTTGTATTTTACTTCTGGACCATCTGTGACTGAAATCTGAAGACATTATTTCATTTTCTAGATTTTTATTATCTGAAATTCCAAGGAGGAATAAAGTTTTCAGAATGTTTTAGCTTCAAACAACCAGTGTAGAGACAGTTTACAATTCCAGAGGAATTTTAGACTGTTTTTTAGGAGTTTGTGTATCTTTTCCAGGGTTACACAAGCATTAGAAGCCACAACAGTCTCACAGGAGTGATTGAGAAACTATGGGTACAGTATTTGTAGGAGATTAATGCACATAAAATTTTTTTATAGGGATGAAAAACTGTAGAAATTGTATATGTAACCCCTAAAAATTGAGTTGATTAAATTTGTCTCGTTGGAATCTCCATTTTTCTTCCTAAAATATTGGTAATGCACGTGCTCTTATTGAAGAATTAAGTCATTTATTTCTTATCTACAGTGCACTGAATGATTTGTACCTCTTGGAATGCCACCATTTGCCCAGAAATCTGAGGAAATAAATTAAAATCTAACAGCAAACTGAAATCAGGAGGAAATATTTAAAGTTTGGAACAAAGTGCCACGGCAGGAAGGAAGGTTCAGCCACCCTCCTTTAACACACAAACTGCCAGAGTCAAACTCGTCGTGTAAAACACCAGCAGGAGCACAAAGATTTCAGGGCCCTCCTGGAGGCTTTTCAGGGTGCCCAGAGATAAAAAGAACATTTCGGAGTAAATGACTTGTATCTTTTCAGCCCCGTCTCGAGTACAGTGTGGCAGGATGATGGATGAGACGAGCCTGCAGCAGCTTCCTGACAAATTAGGGATTTGGACACATGTTGGATGCTCGGAGCGTTTCTCACTTGAAAGGAGGACTTGCCTTTCAGGTGCTGCCTCTGCTCAGGAGTTTGGGAATTCAGTGATCTGAAGGACAGCACATTTCTGGAAATGTCATCAGAGCACACCCAACAACCTGTGTTTCCCCAGTGCTACTGTCTCATTGTGTCTACAGAGACACAAGGGAAGCGCAGGAGGGATGCCAGCACAAAAAATCAGGGGATTGGATATTAAGTCCAGAAGGGGGGACAGGATGACTGCAGCAATATCGTCACTTCGTGAGATATGGAGCCTTTTATTTACTCCTTTATTTATTTTTGCCAGTTATTTGCTCCTGCCATTTTACAGCTTTGTGGATTTGTCTGTCAGTGGCATTTTGACAAAGCGGTCAAAGCAGAATTATCACACCAGCTCTGTTGTCTTTGAACACAGAACAACGGAAAATACAGATCTTTGGGTTAAAACAAAAACAAAAAACCAAACATGTCACAAACCTAATCTACAGGGAAAACTACTAATCCTAATTTCACCTGCCCTGGTTTAGGAGCAGCTCAGAGAACTGAGCAGGACTTGGAAAGTCTTGCTGCCCTCCTCTCTTTACCTTGGAATGGAGACAACCCTTGCTGATGGCTTAGTGGCTTTGCATAAGCCCAAGTGGCAGAATCAGATCCAATATTTTATCACGGAGAGGGAAAAAAGAGGGAAGAAAAGGGCATTTTGCCCCCATAATGAAGCTCGGTGTCACCGATGTGTGCTCGTGGGCCAAAAACACGCCCGTGTTTGGAGAGAGCGCCGCTGCAATTGGGGGCAGTTCTACGGAGGGGAAAAATAATGTGGTTTGTCATCAGTCTCCCAGGGTGGCACACAAGGGCTGGCTTGTTGAAATGCTGTAGGTTGTATTTACAGAGAAAACAGGGAGCCGGTGCCGTGCAGGGCCCTACCAGTCCCAGGGGCTGCCAGAACCGTGGGGAGGGCTTGGATCAAAACCTTGCAGGAGAATCTAATCCACGAGGGAGCGGAAATTGCTCTGCTCCTGCGAGCAAGATCAAAACCCCAACAATTTAATTATTGGGGAGTTCTTTGTGAACGCAGACACGGACTGCTTTGTGGCAAGAGCTGCCAAAGGGCAACAATTCCTTGTGATGCTGATTTACAGAGCTACAGGCAATGGGGAATGAAGGGTGGATGCTCCCAGCCTCGGGAAATGCTGCAGTGGAGGAAGATGAGGTGGTGTGATGCTGCAGAGGCAATGCTGGGGAGAGAGGGGACACAGCCCCGAAGTGGGGACACCATTCAGAGGCCAGGCTGGAATCCAGGCTAAAGCACATTTTCCTCTGGTTATCTCGTACAGAGTTTTCATCAGGGTAGTGCCCTTTCTTTTCACTTCCCTGTTAGAAGTACCTCGTGAAATGATGAATGGTTTTAATTCCATGCACGGAAACACAAAGTAGAGGGCCAAAATGGTGCGTTCTGGAGGGATTTTTGGCTAAAACTATTCATTGCATTTGGCTCACAATTGTGAATACTATTGATGGCCTTCCTACTTTCTTGTCCTCCCACACTATTATTTTTTGGTTTAGCATTATTATTTGGTTTAGTATTATTTTTTAGAATGGTGTTATTACACGGAAGCAAAAGGCTCCAGCATGTGGAAGACCTTGTAGCACAAAGCCAGAGTCCTGCTCGAGGTGCCTGAGGCAGAACTATCACAGCTACCCCTGTGCTGACTGAGGCCAAAAGCAGAGACACAGGAGATGTTTCTGCCTCTCTCTCTGCCCTGTGGAAGTCTGGCGGCTCCTCTTTGGCTGCAGGATCCGTTCATTCACAGTCCATGGAGAAAGGAGCCAGGCAGCTCAAGAGGAAGAGCCATGATGCTGTACGATCACCCTGAAATAAAACCTGTCTCAGACTGAAGATCTCCCAGTCCTTGCAAGTCTGAGCTGCACCTCCACCTCCCAGACAAGAATATCCCCAGCCTGGCTTTCCCTTGGCCGAGTTCTCCTTGCAACTCACGCTGTGTATTTTCTTTTTAATCTTGTTATTCTGCAGAATTAGAAACACCATATGAAAGGTAAAACCCTCCCCTGTAGCAAACGGCCTCATTCTGCAATTTGACCATTTTTCTCTTTCACCCAAATAATTCTGGAGGAGATTTCAAAATAAAACTGAATCTACCTCTTATTAATATTGCCAAATGAGTCACCCCCACTCATAGCTATAATACATAAAAGGAGCATTTTCCTTTGCTTCCATAAAAATATCCAGAGGGCAGTGGCAGGGAGAGTAAATTGAGAAGACCAAAGTTAAACAAAACCAGTCTCATACACTTTCTGCAACTTCATTGTCTGATTTGCCTCTCGCAGGGGGAAAAAAAACCCTGTAGGTTTGCACTGAACAAGTTCTAGAGTTAAAGAAATTATCATAAAAGCCCAATGGCTATTCAAAATAGCTCACAACTTTCATATACAGATTAAATTTTCACATTCTGCCTCCTTCAGACCCTCGTAGGCAGCTGCTGGGTAATTGCCTGCAATGTCACCCCAAAATAATTTGAAATTTGCCAACTTTCAGGTTTGCTCAAAGTCCAAATCTAGGCCAGATTTCTGGAGTTTTATTACAGAAGGGGAGAGGTTCATGTATCGAGCTCACTTGCCTGGAGTCCTCAAAATTCCAGGGAATAACTGACTGGCCTGCTGGCTCTAAGAGTGGAGTTGAATGTGGGGGCTCTCCAAGTCTGAGCCCTCCTTCCATGTGATCCTGTTAAATCAGGGGCTTCTTCAGAGCCCCAGAGATCTGGGATTTGTCTTGCAGAGCCTTGTTCACACAAAGGGAAACTGTGACATTTCTTTGATGCTTTACTTGCTGAATATTGGAGTTTTCAGTGGGCAGGATCTGTTTGCAGACCTTGCATTCCACTGCAGCTCCGACACTGCAATGAGAAATAAAAAAATCAGGACTATTAACGTGGGTCATTGCACTGGTTTTGCCACAGAAACCCTCCGATATTCACGATTTTCTTTCCAAAGAGTCCTGTATTCAACTGAGGGGAAAAAATAAAATTAAAAAGGATTTTCAAAATGAATCTGGAGTTATTGTTGTCATTTTCAAGTTAACTGGAGGCAAGTCTTTTGCTCAGCGACAGCCAGAGAGCCTCGGGCTTGCACAGCTCCACTAACTGGTAACTTTGGGGCTGCTTGCATGAATGTACAGAAATGTATGTTAGGGATATAATGTAAGTAAAAATCTGTACAGAACAGCACCAGGATAACTCAGCAATGATGATTTTCTTTTTCACAATTCCCTGGTTCCTTCAGTCCCAGGTGAAAGTTTTCCAAAGCTTTTCACATCTACAGCATCCAGTGGAAATATTACTATTCCTTGGCCAGGTCAGGAACCCGGGTTGTTCCCATTGTGAGCTGAGGAGAGGTGGGAATGCTGCCCAATTCTGGGGTAAAACCCTGATTTCCCTTAAAAGCTGTGCCATAAAAGCAATTCCAGCTGCACAGGAGCTCTGTGTGGGTCCTGGGAGGGAACCCCCGACACCCATCAGGGCTTTGCTCTGCCCTGGGTTTTACTTTGCCCTGCTCTGGGTTTTACTTTGCTTTGCTCTGCTCTGGGTTTTACTTTGCCCTGCTCTGGGTTTTACTTTGCTTTGCTCTGCCCTGCTCTGGGTTTTACTTTGCCCTGCCCTGGGTTTTACTTTGCTCTTCTCTGGGTTTTACTTTGCCCTGCTCTGGGTTTTACTTTGCTCTGCCCTGGGTTTTACTTTGCTCTGCTCTGGGTTTTACTTTGCTCTGCTCTGGGTTTTACTTTGCCCTGCCCTGGGTTTTACTTTGCCCTGCCCTGGGTTTTACTTTGCTCTGCCCTGCTCTGCCTCCCATAGCTTTTCACCCACAGAGAACAGTTTAAAAAAGGAGTTTCTTTGGTCTCCTGGAGGACAAACCCCTGTCCACCCCCATCCCTCGGGGCTTTGCTGGTGCGTGGGGGCATCTCAGCTCTGAAGAATAAACTTTCTGCCCCGCAAGCACAAGATTTGAGCAATTAGGAAAAGGCCAAAGGCTCAGAGAATTAGGGCAGTAACGGTGGGCGCTGGCAAAGCAAGGTAGGATTCACATTTAGGTTTGTGATGTTCTTCAGCTCCAGGGAATGTGGGAGTTTTCCAGCAGGTCAGAGCAAAGGAAAGGGAGAAAAGAGGGAGGAAGGCAGAAAACTGGGATAAGTAACACTAAATATACTTCTAAAATAGCTGGTATTAAACAGTAATTTATAAAAATGTTTTAATGGCATCATAAAATAGTCACCATATAAAACAGTTGTTCTTAAGAGGACCATGAGTGGCTGGAGATATGAACTATAAATTCCAGCCCTGTTCAATCAGTCCATTTTCCTATGGACATAATTTGGAAAAGCATTTGGTCATAAAATGAGCATTTTCCTGCCTGTTTATTTCGATCAGAATGAATAGACATGTAGGAACCTGCAGGCACAAGACAACGAATATCCTGGGTTATCCCACAGCCTCTAAGAGGACCAATATCTGCTAGAGAGGCTTTTAAAATGAACCTCTGGGCTTCATAATGAATTGGTTCCCATTTTTAGTCTCCCAGAGAGTTTCTCAACTGTTTCATCCAAAGCCCACTGGAAACAATGGAAATCTTTTAATTTCCAATGTGGGATTTTGAATAAGACCCTGAGTAGTCATGAAATAAAGGAAGCTCTATAAAAATGAAGCATAAATATGCCCAGAAATCATTTTAAAACGGTTCAAAATTTCATGGAGAATAAGATTATGTTTTCTTCTACAGGATTTTTAAATCCTTTTATGGACTTCATAAGCAGGAATGTGATTTCCCATCAGATGTCAGAAGCTGGCTGGAAATGTGTGTACCAAAAATCTCATTTTCTCTTATTTTCTGTGAGACAGAATGCCCGTCATTCCAGAAGGGAGATAATAATTCTGCAGGGATTCATTCTGATTTAGTTCCTGGCTACAAAACCACTCTAAGTGATCCTGTTTGTCTTTTCAAAATCTGTGAAAAATCCGTGACAACCAACACTTTTAAACACATTTCCAGAAGTTCCTGACTCTGATTTAAAGAGTTTTTAGGGGTTTTGTTTCAAGTGCAGGACTCAACATGGTGCCACTGCAAAGCCTCATGTTAGGAGATATTTTTCATTTGATTTAACACGTTTTCACTCATCCTCTGTCTTCTTCTCTCTGATCTTCACATATATACATACATACATATATGTATGTATATAAATAATGTGTCCTTCTATGTCTGTGCATCCACATTCTCCTTTTCTGAAGCTTAGAAATGCAGCCCCTCCTGGTTCATGCCAACAACAGTGTCCCTGGGGAGAGATTTCAGCCTCAATCCCCCAAAGACTTGTTTCCTCACTGAAGTAAATGATTGTATTATTATTTCTTCCTCTGTGTTGGAGAAGGTGATGAGATCATTTATTGTTTTTAAGGGTTAATAGAGCCCGTCAGGGTCTTTTCCCCTCGGCTGCTTTCACTGCTGCTCCAGGATCAGTAACAGCTCCGTGATGCTAAATCAGACCACACTTTCCTGAAGAAAAGAAAAGGCAAAAAAGAAAAAACTTCGCAGGGAGAGAAGAAGCAGTTCAGTCTGGTTTAAAGGAAGGGGAGGAGGGAGCCAGGGGGAACAGGGACTAACTCGGGAGAGAAAATAACAAACTTTAAGTCCTGAGGTCTTTCCTCTATATTGAAAAGGCAGTTTGGAAAGGAAATTAGTAAAAACAAACAGAAGGTGCCAAGGTTTCTTTATCATACCTGGAGTAGGATATGCTAAATTCCACAAGCCCTCGCCCTGGCGCCTGGTGCTGCCTCGGAAAAAATGGTACCCACGGCTCCATAAAATGATCTATTGGGACTTCAAAGTCGTGGCAGCCCCGTGTGGCACAGGATGTGCTCAATTAATTACGTGATTTTTAAATGACAGGGGTTGGGAAAAGTAAAAATAATAAAAAAAAAGGAAGAAAAAGAACATGCTGAAGAAGAAGGGAAAAAAAAAGGTTTTTAAAGAAAATAATATTAGGGGGGAAAAAATGGGAGAAGTAAAGTGAAAGGCCTTGTTGTCTGTGTGCCAAACAGCAGCAGCAGATAAGGGCTGGAGTTGCTGGGGAAACTCAGGCCCGGAGGAGACAGAATCCAATTTCAGAAACCACAAAATCAACATAAACGTGTGCAAAAATAAAAAGGTTTGTTTGGCAAGTAATGAGGAGAAGGCTACCAATGTATAAAGCAGATGAACCGGGGTGACCTTGGCCAACTTTGAGCCGTAATAATGACGATGTCCTGGGTAGCTCTGGCACCACCAGGAGCCCGCCCTGCCCCACTGGTGTCACCTCAGTGCCAACCCTCCTCCTCCCTCCCCTCCATCCCTCGCCCTCAAACAAAAAGAGTGAGGAAGGAGAGATATTCCTTAAAGCCCTGCTATAACCTCATGGTGTGGGTGGGAAGGGACCTTAAAGCTCGTCTTCACACCACGGGCAGGGACACCTTCCACCAGCCCAGGTGGCTCCAAGCCCCATCCAACCTTGGACCTTGGACACTTCCAAGGCTGCAGGGGCAGCCACAGCTTCTCTGGGCACCCTGTGCCAGGGCCTGCCCACCCTCCCAGGGAGGAATTCCTTCCCAACATCCCATCCAACCCTGCCCTCTCTTTTTGCAGCTCCTGTGCAGCGCAACAGAGAGCGTGGCCACCGCAGACCCCTGGGGACTCTCCATGAGGAAAAAGCCTCACGACGGAGCACAGAGGGAGGAAATGGGAGGAAAACCAAAGCCGAGAGGTATAAGAACATCCCCCGTTGTCACAAACGAGTTGCACTTTGAGCCCAATTCCCTGCAGCCTTTCAGAGAGCGCAAGAGCAAAGCGTTTCTGTGTCACCGGCGGAGCTGAACGAGGGGTGGCTCTGTGGGCACCCCCTGGGCACAGCGTGGGGCATGGCTGGCCCTGACAGGGGTTTTCTCTCCTTGCCTTTCCCAAGGCTCGCCCTGTCAGCGCAATCCACAGCTGAGGTGCCTCCCTTGCCATCCCTGGGCCAGATTTGTCACCTCGCCTCTAATGTCCCCAGCGAGAGGAGCGATGCCAAGTTCCCACACTGGGGTCAAGCACAGCAAATACCAGGAGGGTTTGTCTTCCCTTGTCACCCGGGTGCCTTTTCCAAGAGCTGCTCCTCTTGCAGGCGTTTTGTGCCTGGCCGTGCGAGGCCGAGGTGTGCAGAGCAGGACAAAGGGCAGGGGCGCAGCCAGCCCGGGGAGCCGAGGGATGGCGCTGGAGCAGGCACAAGGCTTGGGAATAAAGAGGTCTGTGTTCCCATCCCACGGCTGGCAGGAGCCTGCTGCGTGACAGCGAGTGAGTTATTTCGGCCCCGGCTTTCCAAGGCGCCCACAAGTTCTTGGATGCGTCGTTTTTCTGCGTGGTCCGTTCAGCTCCCCTGCGTTCGGAGGGACCTGGTGCTCAGAAGTAATTACGGCCCGAGGATGGAACTCGCTGCTCCAAAAAGGAGACGCTCGTTCCCCGCGGGCAGACACCAAAAATTAGTGACAACTCCTCTGCCGAGGGACAGAGCTTGGGAAAAGATAATTACTCCTTCTCCCCTGCACATCTGCACCAGGCCAAATATAATGAAGGCCTGTATTTTAATGGGCAGTAATGTTTAATATTTGACATTAGGTAAATATACTTTCCTTGCCGCTAGAATAATTTCATACAGATTTAGGGTGGAGCCTTGAAAAGCTGCTGGGTAATGGAGTTCCAACCCGGCTACGCTCAAGGCTCGGACTGTTTGCAAAGTCCCACCCTTAATCTCTGATCATTAGGAACTCTTACCAGCCAGTAAATCTCTGCCGCCACCGCCTTTTCAATAATGGTTATCCCAAAAAACCCAACACCTGAGGTCAGATCTGAGGAGTTCCTGAGGACAAGGGGGATGTCACACCTCCCCACGGCCCGGGGGGAGCCACAGGGAAAGTTGCTGGTCCTGCAAAAGCCTTGGCAATGCAGAGCAGTGGAAAAGGACATAAAGAGCGAGCGTATGGAGCTGAAATGTAAATAGCAGTTCTTATGAAATATGGCTCCGAGTTTGTCCGTGCCCGACAACAGTTCTTGAAACGTATCTGGATATATTGTAATGGCTTTTTTTTTTTCTTTCTTTTTTAAGTACTTTACCAGCCTATCTGTGGCAGTGCAGTGCATGTCAGCAGCAGTGTTGCATTTAAAATGATAGATATTTTAGAATGGAGCCACAAATCTTTGCAAGCTCACAATCTACTTCCTTCTGTAAAACGGGGGTGATGGCAAATGGAAATTTACAGTGAAAGGAGTCGGGTGATGCTCAGCCTCGATGCACAAACACGGAATTCTCTCTTTGAGGGGGGATTCTCCTCACTGGTCTCAAGTCAGCTGGGACAGACCCAAGAAAAGGGCTTATGGAGGGGATGTGCTGACCCAGCTGATCTCAGCCAGGAAAAACACCTTCAAAACGCTGCTTGGTGCACAGGGACACTTCAAACCGAGTAAATGGAATAAAGAACTTAATAAATAGGGTCAACTTCCAAAAAAATAGAAACTGTGCGGGATTTTTGTGCATCAAATCAACTTGCCTGAAGTGGTACCCAGACTGCAGCAATTTGAAGGTCTGGCTTTGGTGGGATCAGAGGGAATCCGAAGGAATTCCACTGTCAATCCAGGTGCAGCCACGTGCTCAGAGGGGCTGATGCTCCCCCTCTCCTGTGGCTCTTTGAGGTTCCCTGTGCCTCTGATTGAAGGGAAGTGGCAAAATGTAGGTTTAATAAGGCAGTGAAACCCTTCTCTGTGCTTCTCTTACCCTCACATGGCTCAGCAATAAAGTCTGGAGCATTTTGGAACAGGGTATCAGGCACTGAGGGTGGGTTCTCTTCCCAAACTGTGACCTTATTACAGGGCACGCCAACATTTTCTGAGAGATCTCTTCTCCTATTTTTCTGTAGAAGATAATAATAATAATAAATTATCCCAAAATAGAAAAACAGAGCCTCCTTAAATCACAACATTGAGAACCTGAATTGTTTTTCAAAAGAAAATTAAATAGCCCATTAGATGATTTATTCTCTCTTGCTACACATGCAAGGCAGAGCTTATTTTTCCATTCAAATTTAGCTGCTCTCTGAGCACCAGAAAGAAAAATGCTTGCAAACACCACATTTTTTAGGACTGGTTGAGTTGGAATAAACTTCAAGTATCACCTTTTAATATTTAATACATATCCCAACGCTGTGCTGTCTCATTAGAGGTTTATTTCCAGGGCTGTAACAGCAAACAGAGGTGCTGCAGCTGCCCCTGCAAGGAGCTGACTCAGCCCCAGGAGCTGCAGTGCTGGGTGGGTGACTCGGGTGGGTGGTGGGCACATTTTCTGCCCAACATCTCACACCATAACAGCACTAAGCTGAAAACCAGGCAGCAAAACCAGCTCTGCTTTTGCCGGGGTTCATTAAGCAAGACAAAATCAACTTGTGTCTGAGACCTCACAGGTTTCTGCAGGCAAATTGTTCCCATTGCCAGCACCTGAGAGCAAATTAAGAGCAATTAAAAGGAGCAGCTGTGATTTCACTAAGCTACTCCTGTCACTGTCATGTGCATTCCATTTTAGGCTCATTAAAAAGTATTTTGCCATTTAATTTTTTCTTTCGCCATTTTTATTTTAAAATAGTTAAAACACACATTTGGAAATATTTCCTGAGGTGGACACAGATGAGGGTCTGTGCATGGGTGTGTCTCTGCTGAGTGTGGCTCAGGTCAGAGCCTCTGGAGGGGAACTTGCTGCCACTTATTCCAGGAGCTCATTTGCATGCACAGAAGGCTCAGAAAAAAACAGGGCTTTGTGCACAGCATTTGCTTTCTTGTGTCTATCAGAAATACAAATAAGAGAGAAAAATTCATTATCTGTCCATCTTCTTGCCTGAAACCAAGCAACAGAGTCCTAGTTTGACTGGCAAACACTCCCACAAACCATGTCCATGCTCGGGTCTCGTGAAGGCTGCAGTGAAGGATCTCAGGTCAGGTGGAAATGTGAGTTAATTGTGCTTCCCTCAGCTCTGCCTCACAGGCAGGTGATGTGGGAATGACCATTTCAGTCACTCAGCATCACACAGGAAATAGGAATCCCAGCCTAGAATATTTCCTAAGCAACTTCCATTCCATGAAAGACAAACTCCCCCTCTGCAGCCTCGCACTGTCAAATCCACCTTCCCTCCGCTGACTTTTCCCTGCTGTCCCTGGACATTCTGCCTTCTCCCATCTGCATCCCTGAACTATCTGGATGTGCTCCACCACCTGTACCTTCCTCTCAGGACACTGAGTAGCCCCAGCGTGTTGAATGCTTTGGGTGCTGGTGGTTTCCTTGGGCCAAGGAGGGGACGTGTGTGGTCAGTGGGAGGTGGGATTGGCCTGGGTGTGGGGAGGGACAAAGACACTTTCCTTGGATCTTACCCATCAATTGACCCACCCCGTGTCCTCGCCAGCCTGTATTTTCAGCTGGAGCAGTCCCCCCTCGCTGCCCAATCCCAACCCCTTGGTGAAAGGGGAGACAAATCCCATCGAGGGCAAAGCTGAGCACAAATGTCCAGAGGGAGTTTGTGTCGGTGAGAGGCATTCGCAGTGACACCAAATCACTGCCCAAACCCACCTTGTTGGGGACCAGGCAAAGAAGAGCTGGGGGAGGTCACAGGATCATGGAACCATTAATGATGGAAAAGACCATCAAGTCCAATGCTCGACCTAGCACCGCCACCACATTAAACCTTGTCCTCAAGTGCCACATCCACATGTTTTTTTGAAGTCTAGTAGGGATGATGTCTCCACCACCTCTCTGGGTAGCCTGTTCCCAATCATTACAACCTTTTCCATGAAAAAATTCCATGAGATACGGCCCTTGGCACTACAGTGGGTGACCAGAGAGGAGACAGGAGCTCCTCTCTGGCACTGGAGGAGACACATGTAAAGAAAAGTGGGAGGTGGTCGAGCCCCCCCTATGGAAATGGGAAGGAGAGATCAGGCTGCAGTTCTGAGCAGGAGCAAGGAGAGGATGGGGAGATCCAAAGCCACACATTTCAAGGAGTCAGGATGCCAACTGCATTTGTTTTGAACACCGCAAAGGTTAAAAACCTTCCCAGTGTGTTGGACTGGGAGGTACCACCCAAGGAAAAAAAAGCACATGAAGAAATAAGGCTCACACCCACCAGTCTGACACCAAATGTGCTCCGTCATGCTGAGGGAGTGGGGGGAGAGGGAAGGGAAGGGAAGGGAAGGGAAGGGGCTCCCTCCAGCCCTAATAATTGTGATGATTCATCGCTCCTCATTCCCAGAGCTCTTTGGGGACAGGAGCAACGGGATCGTGGTGCTGCCCTCGGGATAATAAACAGCCCTGGTAAACAGGCTGTCCCTAAATGTTCACCTCACCCAAATAACATGAGTCACAGATCCCACCCCACGGAGGTCCCCAACGCTCACTGCGGTGGCACCACCGGCCGTCCCTGGGGAGGGGAGCTGGGAACAGTGTGGGAATTCTGCACGTGGGTGGAGATGCACACACACACACACACACGGACACGCACACACATGGAACACACACACACACACGTGTGCAACATGCACACTCGCACGTGGACCTGCGTAGAAAGGGCTTTTTTGGGGTGTGAGGGAGGCAGGGAAGGCACCGTGCCAGAGGAACGACACTAAGCGGCGCGTTCCATTTTAGGTGTTGACAGTGGCTAATAAATCCAGGCCCTACCTAACGTTTACAGGAACATTATAAAATAAGTGAAACGGCGTGAGCTGGTTCCCAGGGCAACCAGACAAACACAATAAACAGGCCTCAGAGGCAAGAGTAACTTACACCATCCTCCTGGGTCTCAAATATATCACTTTACATTAGCCTCCTGGCTGTGGCTGCTCCTGAAAGCTCTTTGTTTTATTATTATTACTTGAAAAAAAAGAAAGAAAAAAAGAGAAAAAAAAGGCTGGTATTTTTTTAGTGCAGATCGGCGTGAAATCGAAGAGTTCCTTTGGTTGCTTGTCTTTATAGCTCTTTTACTGCACATTAAAGCTTCTGTGAAAATAATAACGACTATTAATAAATCTTTATAAAGAACTGTGTTCCCCTCCTGCAGAAGAATATTATTAATAAGGTGTCCAGTACACAGCACCTTTGCTGGCCCAATAAAAACTAGTTTTGAGGGGTATTTTTCCTCAACACAGATACAGGATTAACTGTCAGATATATGGGGTGGCTTGGGCAGCTTACTCCTGACTCGACAGCCTTCCTCCAACTTCTTTTGTAACCAGACTGTGGGTTTGGATCTTGCTGTCACTAATTTTAAAGGAATGTTCTGGACCCAACCAGGTCTTGCAGCTCAGGCTTTTTAAGTCCTGCCACGACCTGCGCAAAACAGTGACATTTAATTCCCCTAAAAATCAGCCAATAAATCTCTCTTCACCTGCACATGGTGGGACCATGCATGTATCGCATCAACATCTGCAGGTACGGTCCCTAAACACTGAATTTTCAAAATGAGACTGTCCAAGAACAGGGATAAGGAGCTTCATTTGAGATGGGAGGAGGAAGGTGAGATTTGCAGAGAGGCACAGGGGTTGGGGAAATGATGTGACAGACCGGGGAACATGACCTTAGAAGCTTCTCAGCTTTTAAGACCACCCACATCTGATTTATCCCCTGATGCCTCATCAGTGCTGAAGGAACCAGTTTTTGCAGTTTTTCTCTGGTCCTGCCCATCCACTGCTGCAAACCTTGTTGTGCTTCAAGCTCTCTTATTTGTGCTTGTTGAGCCACCTTTTTGTGGTTTCCGTGGCTGTTTTGGCTTGTCCTGTTCCAGGATGGGCAAACATGGGGAGGCTCCATCCCGGAGAAGTGTCCTGCTCATTCGAACTGGGAATAAACTGGGTGAGTCAAAAGCAGCACATGGAACATGTGAATGTGGGAATCCTAAAAGAAGCAGCAGGAGTCATCCAGTTCATTCACCTCCACTCCTCCTGAGCTGTCCTGGCAGGAGGGAGCAAGTCCCGGTGGCCGGGGGGACCTGCCTGGAAGCAAGGGGGTGCCAGCCAGTAGCCCTAAACCTTCAGCAGCGCTTCAGCAGTGACTGGAAGCCTTCCCCATGTGTTATCCAAGGTTTTCTGCACAGGAATGGCATTTGGAGCGTGGATCCCAGTCTGGCTCGCAAGCCAAGGGCGAGGTGATCACATGCTCCCCATTTCTTTGCCACGTTTAGTTGCATCCTCTCCAAAGTGCCACCGCGCAGGGGCTGAGGTGGAGGGACCCTGCCAAAAATGAGCTGCTGGCCCAGCCCCAGGGGTGGGAACATCCCCCTCCGGCAGCGAGCAAGGGAGGCAGCCTGGTGTGTAAGAGCTGAGTAAAGGCAGCGCTGAGAGACTGGAGGTGGCTTTTCCCCCCTTAGTTTATGATCTAATCACCACCCTATTGATGACTAATTAGAATGAGTGAGGTCCAGATGGCCGGAGTCTTTAATGAGGCCAATTAAGGATCCAAATGTTTTCATACAGTTCCCTTTTTCCTAGAAAGACTAAGCAGCAATGGAGGTCCCACCTTCTGCTCCAGACGCAGCCCAGCAACACGATCCTGGAGGGCTTCAAAAATAAAAGGCAAACGTGATAAGGGAAAAACCAGGGCAGGTTTTCGGCTGGGAGGTGCCATGTCACGCCTCGGGCTCCAAGATTTATGCCAAAGTCCATTCCTGAACACCTTAAAACTAAAATCCTTTATTGGTAAGGCTGTCCAGCTTCACTTTCTCTGTTTTATGGGTTTTTCTGCTGCACGCTCTGCCCTCCTGAGTCATGGTCATGAGGAGCCGAGCAGCAACACTGTGACCCAGAATTTCCTATTTCTAACCTGAGCAGGGAGTAGCTCACGAGGTTTCCACCCTTGTTTTGCAGGTTTGCAACAGGGTGTCCAAGCAACTGCTTTGGAGTGTTTATTTGAGCTGCAGGAGCTTCCTGAGGATGTGCTGTCCCGAGGGCTCTTTCTGTCTGGCCACCTGAGGTTTGCAGGACATTCATTCCCTACGTTACAACACCACCTGAGGACCTGCTGGGCTTTCAGCCTGTTTCTTTTCACAAGACTCCCATGAAAACACTTGCATTTTACAGGCTGGGAATCCAGGGGGGAAGGGACTTTTTGTATTGCACAGGAGGCAGAAAATGAAACAGAGAGAACCTCAAATTTCCAAACCCAGGCTAGAATTTAGGTGCCAAATCAATCTTCTTGCTATTGCACTTCATGGGCTTGAAGGAAGAAAGACTCCAATTCTGCCACAGGTCAGATATGGGGGCACCTTTACTCTTCTTTTGAAATGCTCATGTATAAAGGAAGCCCCTTTAAAGTGCTTTCTCTGGACACATCCAGATGAAAAACTCCCAGACCTGCACCCAGTTCTCCTCCCAAGCGACTTTAGGGATGCAAAATTTGTCTTAGTCCTGAACTGGTCTGAAGGCACACAATTGAAGCATTGTTCTGCTTTATAAATAAATAAAACTTAAAAAAAAAAATTTAAAAAACTCCATTCTATTCACCAAACATTTGGTTTTTACCAAACAGGTTCTTGTTTTTAATAATCCAAAATTAATAAATCATTAAAAATAATTCCATTTTAACATTTCCCACACCAGAGTAACTCCACCTGGCCCTCAGCGTGGTTTTGGGGGAGCTGAGGACCTGCCTGAGATGTCCCAGGCCTGGAGGCTCCTCAGGTGAGCTCTTCCCTGGGAAATGGCAGCAGAGGAATGCTGAGCATCCCAAAGTGTCCGAGGGCTGCTTGGCCAGGAACACGTCTGAGTGTGCTGGGCTGGATCAGCCGCGGGCACTGTGGGTTTGTGGTGTGTCTGGGTGGAACAATAGCAGCCCCAGCCTATAGGAGATTTCCCGGCCGGGTGAGGCTAATATGGATTACATATGTTCCATGAAATACCCTGGGAGCTCCAGGAAAGCCGAGCTGGGGCTGGAGGGCTCTTTGTGGGAAGTGATTTCAGCGTTGACAGGATTCACAACTACGTGGCAATACAGATTTGTCCCCATTATCAGAGACACGGAGTGGAAAACTGACCCTTCCCACGTGTCCCAGGAGCTTGTCCCAGTCCTGGTGAGGACCATGCAGTGACCACAGCTGTGGTGCAGAAGACAATGTTCCCTGTGATAAGAGATCTGGGTTGTTAATCTCCTCCCTCCAAAATAGCAGATATAATAAGCTTTAGGGAAGTTGATGTTCTAAAAAGTTGATTTGGCTGCTAAAATTCCCAATGTGATTCAGAAATGATTTACAAGGACCCACTGGAAGCATCACTGTAGTTTTCAACCTGTTACCAGGTGAGGGGCAGGAAATACCTGTGACAATGAACCTCTTCCCCAAACTCCTTAACAAGCTAAATAAGTATGTCTGGAAAGACACCCTTAGGCTGAGCTGAGGAGACCAAAAGCCCTGCCTGATGTGAATGCAGTGGCACTTGCTTACATTTAGGATAGAAAAATGGGAATAAAATTGCAAATTTCTTCGTTGAGTTGGTAATTTCATGCAAAACCTGCACCTGGCAAATGGGCAAAATGAAGCTCTGGAAGAAAATACCCAACTAGGTTGTACTTCTGGCAAAACAGAGGCTAATGGGTACTAAAGGAAGCAAAGAACCACGGTGCCCACCTGTGGGAGCAGACAGAGCCTCGGAGGAAGCACGAGGCCACTTTGGGGCAGAAAAGTCTCCTGGGAATTTCTGACGTGTTTTGGGGATAAGCCGAGGCAAACAGAAAAAGGACTTTAAACACTAACAGTGGGCAGGGTAGAGACAGCCCAAAACCCCAGAGGTTGAGCTCCCTTTGTAGTTATTTGTGGTGCTGGGTAGGGTTTCACTCGTGGTTTCTATTCTTTCCCTCATCCTGAAAAAATGTGATGAATTCCGTAAGGTTTCTGACTGGCAATCAGGTCCAGCACTGCAAAACCAACCGACCCTCCCCATTCCCGCAGTCCCAGCTCCAAACTGGGCTCTCAGTGCTGGGCACCCAGAGACCCTCAGGGTTATCCAGCTGGGGGGAAGTTACCAGGCCTGATTTCCCCATTTAGTTCATTCTTCCTTGAATAATTTCATTATCTATTTCATGATTTATTGCCTCATTTATTCTGTTCTTCCCTGACATCTTTGTCTGGATATTGTCTCTTCCAACTGCCCGCCCTGTGTCCCAAAGCACTGGAACTCCTCCAGCTCAGTCCCTCCCAGTCCCCACCACGATTTTAAGTCTCCAGGAGCTCCTGCTGCCTTTTGCTTCCCCACAGTGGGAGATGCCACTGCTGGCCAGGCTGCCAGGTGACCTCCCTGTGCCACTGCCTCTGGATTTGCAGACTTATCCCCTTCCTCATCCTGCCCTCGGACACCAGGACACAGAGCAGAGCCTTCCTCCACCCCCTGCTCCCAGGGAAGGCACCCTTGGGAAGGCACCGCTGACACCTGATGTGAATGCAGTGGCACGTGCTTTGGTTTAGGATAGAAAATAGGAATGAAGTTGGAAATTTGTTTGTTGAGCTGATAGTTTCATCACCCCAATGTTTTGGGTCCATCATGGCTCATCTTGATCAACCTCCAACCACAGCCACCTCAGCTACCAAGTAGTGATGGAAATGTCACCCAATTCCCAGGAAAACTGCCCGTCTTTGGTGAGATACCCCACGTTATTCCCTATGTTAATGCATAAAGGATGACATAACACACCACAGAGGAAAAGTCGCTTTCTGTCCACTTGTGTTCATGGTCCAGATCTTTTTCCAAATGCATCTTTCCAGCCATAATTTAATAACTTAGAACTGAGACGTGGAGCTGCCCATAAGCCATTTGCAGGGCTCTATTTACTGACATTCCCAGTCACTACACCCCCAGGTGTCCCCAAAGCCAGCGCCCTGTGTGTGTGGCAGGTTGTGGGTCTCCATTCACTTCCCGGAGCCCCTTCCAGCACCAAACCAGCTCCCTGGGCCATTTCCCTCAACACCCTCCTGGCAGCTTCCCCGCAGTGCTCCCGGAGCTCCCTGGCCAGGCTGATTTTCAGGATGTTCTCCCTCAGGTTCCCTTGGAGCCATCCCTGGTGCAGGTGCTCCATGCTGGAAGCTCTGCTCCTCTCTTCCAGTTCACTCTGGCCCTGCAGCATCGAGCACAGCATTTCCTGCAGCTCAAAGATGCTGATTTTCAGTAGCAGAAGATCTCGGTCAGTAATTTTTCACACCTCCAGCAGATTAAAGCTTTTCTCCACTAAGCAATCCTTCCTTCTTACACTAAAGGAACTTACAGGCCTGAAGGTTCCAATCCTCTGCAAGCATGCTCGGACCAGCATCATTTTAATCAGAATTTGACATTCAGATCCCTCGGGCAGCTTTGGGGATTGCGGAGCAGTCGCAGCACTGGAGCCCTGACGAGGGGCTCAGTTATCCAAGTGGAAATCAGAGCCTGATTCCATGAGAGCTCTCCTCAAGCAGAGTTTGTTTGACAAACCTGCAGCCATCAAACTGCGTCTCCTGCGCAATGGAACACATGATCCATTCGCCCCCAGCACTCCCAGCAAATGTCAGGGAGGTTTGTTTTTTTTTTTATAGAAGGAAAACTTCAGGCTCGGGTTTGAACAATAAAATCTGGTTTAGTGCGTTTCCCTGTTGCCAGATTAATGCTGAGTGTGCTTTGCTTTGCTTCTCTGTTTGGCTTTTATGTGTCTAAGTTTCCTAAAAAAAAAAAAAAAGAAGAAGGAGGAGGAACAGGGAGGGAAGATGGAATTTTTTCCAATAAAGTGATGAATCTTAATGATAAATAGAAATGAAGAATCTGTTCTCTGGGGTGCCACAGAAAAGCAAGAAGTTCCTACAAATTTATAACAGGATAAGAGAAGGAAAAATAACTGTCTATCAACTTCCATCTCGTTCCATAGAACTTATTTAAAGAAGAATCAATGGATAAATAAATAGTTCATTAGACTACCCTGAAGTGTGTTATTTAGACTAGATTTATGGAATGTGCAGAGCAAAGTCTAATAACTGATCCCACTAACCCCCCTCAGCACTCCTTCCTGGCCTCTTTCCCACTAAACAACTAGGACTGGCCTTTGACAGAAACACTGGTTTTTAAGAAAATTAAAATATTCCAATCTAATGTCTTGTTTTCTGGAGAAAACCAGATTTTTCTTAAGTAAAAAATATGTCCTGGAAATCATGAAATGTTTTTGTCTTTACTGAAAGCTAAAATGTTTCATCAAACACCTAAAAGAATCTGTTCAGAAATACAATGTCCATGTTTCTTGGAAGGGTGTTTCAGTTTCTCCTTTGGGGTCTGTAGGTGACTGTCCCTGACACTTGTCCCCTCCCGGGATGACCCCCTTCCCTGCCAGGAGAGGGGAGATGGGGCCTGGAGGGAAGGGATGTCATGGGATAAGGTGAGTTGGCCCATGAAGGAAAACTGCTTTAATTCACCCAAACTGCAGCTCCCACAAAGTCGGCAATACCAGCCTGGAATTTTTTTTTTTTTTCCAAGAAGTTAAAATTCAATCGGTTTTAATTCAGCCAATTAAATAATGTTCCTTTGACTTCCCCTCCCGTGACCCCCAGCAGAATTTGGTAATTTGGAGCCTCAGGAACATCTGACAAGAGGGAATGGCACAGAGCTGGCCTTGGGTCCTGTGCTGGAGGATTTATGACTAAATGAACATTACAAATGGAAAGTGTCCTCGCACGCGCCTCTCACGGCTCCTTTGCATGGCCAGTAAAGTCGGCACATCCAACAGGGGCTGGAAAAAACGCCCTCATTCGCTCGATGCTTTCTGCTCCTACACCGTTAGTCTGATCTTCCCTGGAGTTCCTCTGCCACAGAAATAATCCCCTGCACGTTCTGTAAGTCACCCACTGCACGTTCTGCAGCTCCAACACTTTTCTCGTCTTGTAAACAAGTTATTTCGGGGGATCTCAGAATTTTCCTGCCTTTTGATTGGATTGGGGATTTTTCACCTCCTGTCCTGAGCTGTCCCAAAGTGGTTATGCAGGAGCAGCCCCCGAGATCTCTGGCTGGGCTAAATGTGAGGTGCTCCCCACCGAAGGCTCTCTCCCCCAACCCCATGGCCACAGGCTCTGGCAGGGGGTCCCCACCTTTATTTTTGGTTTAAAAGGGGGGCGCTGCCAACCTGTGTGCGTGCACTTCTTGTGTGTCTGTGTGCCATTCCAGCGCCGGAGCGCTTTTGGATGACTCCCAGGATTTACTCATTATCACTTTAACCACTATCCACAAAGAAGGGGGCGAAGGGTGAAACATCCAAGGAAAATAGTTCAAATCTTATTACCAATGTTTCGACAGGGCTGCCTTGTGTTTACAGCAAGGGGTTCCCGCTGTGAAAGAGAAAAAAAGGTGGGATTTTTTTTCCAAAAGGAGGAGGAATCGGCTTTCTACAACAATTTTCTGTAGATATTCTCTGGAGGGAAACACTGCACTGTGGGGAAAAGGGACTTCTGAGCAGAGCAGGACAACAGGAGGGTTTGGACTAATCAACACACCCTGCAGGAGGTCAGAACTCACTGGAGACACGTTCAGGAGCTGTATGGACCTGGAGAAAGGAAAACCTCAATCCCTACACCTCTGGTTTATTTTTTTGATTTCTTTTCATGGGAAGCTGAGGACATTGACTCTTACCTGTCTGGCAGTGAGATGCTGAACTGAATCTGACTCTCAGAGCTGCAGATCAAATCCTGCAGAAAAGTTTGATATGCTCACTTGAAACTGCCAAATTTCAGGGATTTACACACAAAATTCAAAATATCTAAAATAATAGCTATGTCCAGAATAAAAGCTGGATTGGGACAGTGCACTAAAAGGCAAACATGACAGTAACCTAAAAGGAACAGTGTGGCCTTCACCCTCTGATTGGAAAATCAGTGCACATGCTGGTTGGGCAATTCACTAAATATTCCAATAAACTGGATAAAATTCAGCCTTCCCACTACAGACTCAGAGCAAAGTGGTGCTTAACAGAGTGACACTGGGAGCTGTAGCACACCTGGAAGGTGACATCTGTCAGTGCCAGCATGACCTGGGGCAGCAGAGCAAGAGCTCAGGTTCTCCTTGGGCCAAAACAAAAGCCGGAGATTGGCATGTCCCTGTTGGCTCTCCAAGGAGCCCTGGATTTTTGAAGGGCTCCCGAAACACAGCTCAGCAATCACTTTCCAGCCAATAAAGGGCAGAGACACAGATTCATAAAAACTTTCTGCATCTCATAAAATGTAACATGCAGTTGCCTAATTAGAAATTCAGATCTTCCATGTACTTGGACGGATGGAAATGGAGACTCCCAATTGCTTGTTATAAACCACAATGTACTGGGCTGGTTTGTTGGGGTTTCTTTTCCCCCAAACCCCCTTCCCATTCCTGCTCTGACATCTTTTCTCTTTTTTCATACCAGACTTTCAAGCACGAAGCCCAAGCCACAGGCAGGTTTGTGTTTCAGCCTCAGGTCTCCTGCCCATTCTCTTACTCATATAAAATGGTGCAATTAATTTATTGCAGTCTCGCCACAGTTGTTTTATTCATCATCACTGCAGAGCTCCCGTGAAGGACGCCCAGGAGAGGCAATACCATCTTAACAAAACCGTCCTGATGAAAGCAAGCTGAGAACCCAGGGAGAGCCAGTCAGCTTAGACACCTCCAGCATGTTTCTGAGATGGTATTTCTTCCAATAAACCATTCTTTGACATGATGATGGGTAGAGAGCCTCGGAAGGGAAGAAGCCACACAGTAAACAGATGTGGGAAAAATCAGGGAGGAAAAGCACCATTGGCAGACAGCAGAATTAAGTTCCTTCATCTATGGCAGATTCAGTAAGAGGTTCACTTTTCCCTCACATGAGGGTCTGCCTTGAGAGGATGGGCACATCCAATGAGGAAACGGTCAGTGCTGCTCCATGGGTGCTAAAAGGCAGCTGTGGAGGATGTTAAAGGCACAGCTGGGTCCTGGGGTTCTCCCAGACTGAGTCTGCAATGTAATTTTGATCAGCTAAGGCGACTTGATGGGTACTGGCTACTCATGAGGCTATTCAAGGATTTACAGGAGAAAAAAGACAGACAACTCTCACAAATCAGCGCCCTGAGCAAGCTGGTGTGAGGGTAAATAACCTTTTTCATGAAACTGAGAAACATTTTGTTTTACTTTCATTGACATAAGATTGGGAAACAAGTACACATGTACTTGGGCTTTATGGCTGTAGGTGTTCATGATGTGTGTGAGGCTAAATCCTGGTCTGCCACCAGCCTCACTCCACGATTTCTTAATGCCAAGTTGAAGTGCCAGTAGGGGCACTCTATATTTTTTTCCCATTTTTTTTCAGTCATTACCTGAAATCCTCTGATGTTACACTAAACCTGGGCCATTGACAAAAACCTGTTATTCTGCTTCCAGCCTATCTCAGTAGCCCATCAGTTTTTACTGGAGTACTTTTTAATGGCTGTGTAGAACATTAGAAGGGTCTGCATGTTCAAAAAAAAAAAAAAATTAATCCAAACAACCAGCTGAGATACAAAACTGGCCTGTCTCACTATGACATAGTGCCATGAGGTTCCCAGACTGCTGCTAAGAAAACAGAGCCTGGTGCCCCTGCCCAGCTGTGCCTCAGCTGCCAGGAGATGTTGCAACTGGGCCTTCCTGGCGCTGCCTTTATTTACCACAGTGGCATTGAGTCCATGTGAAGTGGCCCTTTCCATTTGGGTTGCCTCAGCCAAGGTCATCATTGCGTAAAGCATGAGCCCACAAATAGCAAGTTCTTGCTATTTCTGAGGAGAATTACTAGTTCTGTTTGCATCAAGGACTGTGAGGAATCCCTGCTACACTTGGGACGTGGCAGAGCTGACTTAGTCAGACTTTCTTGGATTAAGGAGTAAGAGAGAAAAAAGAGGCAGAACGATGAGTCACTGCTGAGTGAATATGTGCTCTGAAGCTGCTCATGGAAATAAAGCTTAAAAATCGTATGCTGGGCCTCTATATACATTTTTCTATATATTAATATAGACATGAGAATAAATACATGCATATCAAGAAAGATTCAAGTACACATGGAGCCAGAAGTGTTTGTCTCTGAACAGATAGCACCAAATTCCAGGTGGAGCTGAGAATATATCCTGAGATATAACACCTCAGTCTCTGAAGGAACTGCACAGCATACCAGCACATGCCCTTGTGCCTACTTTGCAAAATATTAGTGCTTTAGAAAAATCAGTTATCATGAAGAAATTCCCAGGTCTCCAAGATCACATTTATGCCGAGGTCCTGAGCAGGGAGATTCTGACTGTCGGACCCCATTGGTGCAATGTCATCAATCAGAGGATAATGGACAGGAAGGTGGGTGGCTGCCGATAGTTTTGGCTCATTTAAGATAGTTTTGGAAGGCTGCCAGATTGTGTGGAGAATTTTTGAAAAGTTTTAAACAATACTGGCTTTACAAGGTCGTAAAATACCGAGGTGGCTCGAGTGGGTTTCAGAGTGGCTGTGGGCCAGGAAAACCTGAGGACTCCAGTCAGCTGGAACCCGGGCTCAGAAGTGTGTCTGGGGTGCCCGAGGTCAGCCCTGGCACCCAGCTGGGTTGATGCACCCCCTCAAAGCACACGATGTCCACGGCACAACCTTAGAGACTCCACCTTGTGCCTTCATGGCTTTGCTGCTGCAATTATTGCCCCTTGGTAACTGATGGAGATGCCCTTCCCTTCAGTCTCAAATGTCCTGTTGTGTAATACTGAAATAAAACAGTCCAGTGATGCTCGGGCAGGGCTGAATGTTCCACCATATTTCAGGTTGAAACCCAAAGTCCATCTTGTCACAAAGGGAAATGATGTGACAAGAAGAACAGACAGATATCTGCAAGGAAATAAGGAGTACAATATTGGAATCATTGAATAGTGTGGGTTGGAAGGGACCTTTAAAGGTCATCTAGTCCAATCCCCTGCCCAATGTTCCAGTAATGTGCAAAATGGAGCCTTGCCCTGAAGAACATTTGATCTGGTTCAGTGAGCATGGCAGGACTCAGTTGAAAGTTGGACTTGATGATCTTGGAGGACTTTTCCAACCTTAATGATTCTGTGATTTCATAGAATGAATCATGGAATGGTTTGGGTTGGGAGGGACCTTAAAGCTCATCTCAGTCCATGCCCTGCCATGGGCAGGGACACCTTCCACCAGCCCAGGTTGCTCCAAACCCTGTCCCACCTGGCCTTGGACACTCCCAGGGATCCAGGGGCAGCCACAGCCTCTCTGGGCACCCTGTGCCAGGGGCTGCCCACCCTCTGAGTAAAGCATTTCTTCTCTACTTCTAATCTACCCCTGCCCTCTGTCACTTTAAAACCATTGCTTTTACCATTGCTTTTCCTTTAAAACCATCTCAGGAAGGTTATTTTGCACACTTGCTTTTACCACACAAACCCCAGGAGCAAAGCCTCGTTGTTTTAGGCCTCTTTCACAAATGGGATTATGCACGTGAAGGGTTGAAAACCCTTTGGAGGTCTGAAGAAATAAAAGGGAAGTAAAAAAGAAGGGGGAGATCCCTAAGCGAGTGTCTCTGGTGAATAACTCAGTGCGGCTCCACTCCCGGCCCCAGCCAAATGGTTTAAACGACAGACATTAACCTTAAACCTTAAACCTGCATTTCCAGTCAGCTCTGAACCTTCCCAGGCAGTTCTCCCAATATACCTACAGAGGAGCTGGGCCCTTAAACCTCCCGCTCACTTCATCAGCTGCACAGCTCTGAAGTTATAAAGTCTTTTTGTTAATAAAAATTACACTGTGATTATATAGTAGCTTTAAAAGCAGTAACGTTAGAAGCCTTTTCAAAATTCCCATAATACTAAAATAAAATATATGCTATTTTGAATTCCCAGAAATCTAATCTGTTCTTGGAAGCAACCTCCTGGTATATAATCACACACTGCTCCTGAGCGAACACACTCCACCTCCGATTCACGTTTATGTTGTGAGTGGCTTTTAATGACAGGACAGGGGAATATATTGTGGTTTCACACATACACAGATTTTACGGTCACTTATTCCTAACTAGGAGATAGAGAGACATAGCAGGGAAGGATTCTTTCTCTCTTCCAAGGTGCTCGCTCCGAGTACAGAAAGTGGTTCCCTTTATTGTAATGTAATATCTTGGAACCGGTTTTATATCAAGAAGGAGGAAGATAAAACAACTAATCCCCAGGGCTGGATGATGGGAAATTGTTTTAGGAGAGCTCCTTTCAGCCCTAATACCTGTGATTTGGGGTGACTGAACACTTGGTTTATTGTCTCACCGCAATAATTTACCCCATTCTTGCTCTCTCATTGCTCAGTGGGCCTGAACGATGTTGCCTCATCTTAGGGGGTGTGTGAGTGTTTAAGCAACAGCTTTACTGGAGCCAACCAGCCCACTGCAGGCTCGAGAGATGTTTCACTATAGAATCTGCTCCCTCTCAAGCAATAAGGGCTGGCCTGCTCGGAGTTTTTGCACAGGTGACACCTGGTTGTGGCAAGTGCCACTTTCTGAGTCTCATCAGCTCCTTTCAGCCGGGGGATGAGAAATACAGAAGGAGTGTGATAGATTGTCGGTCGGCGACAAGCTGTACAGAGCAGATAATCAACGAGCAGACACAAAACCTGGACTTCCCCAGGCTAACCCCATTTGATTCCCACTCCCCTTGGCAATGCTTTTCTTTGGCTCTCCATGGTCTGGGCAATGATGGTTTCACCTGGTTGGGAAAGGAGTCACTCAGACTTGAATATTTCTTCCTGTGTATTTTAATTTTCCAGCCTGACACAGAGCTGCTCAACCCTCCTGCCCTTCATTAGAAGCAACAATTAAGCTGATGGTTTTCCATGGGCAGTGGATGAAAGGGCAGTGCCTGCTGGTAGGGGCACATTTCAGTGCTTTATTTGTGACAGCTCATCCACTAAACTTTAGCCTTACTACGTGCCACATTTTACCCAGCCAAATTTGAAAAGATTGGTCTAAATATAATTTTTGAGTCAATTAAGCCTCTTCTTTCCATGCCCTCCCTGACATTACTATATTACAGGAATTTGCCTTAAAAAAGGCAATGAAACACGTATTTTTGAAGTAAACACTACCTAATTTGGTGCTGCTTTTGATTGGCATTTCAGATTTTCTTTTTTTCCTCTTTTTTCCTTTTTTTTTTTTTTATTTTGTAACCAGGATATTAGTAGCTCCTTTACAAGCTGCAAAAATAAACAAGAACAAGTAAATGCTAAGCTTTGTTTAGGAAATTTTTCCTTTTTCTCTTTGGGTTTCCATCTCAATGTCTGGGGTGAATCAGGGCTGATCCTGGTGCAAAACTCTTCTCCAAGAGATAGCCAAGCTGCTGGAACAAATGGTTTGTGTTAGCTGGAGAAAGACACTGAATCTAAACCATGTGCTTCTGGGTCTTGTGGTTTCAAATTGAACCACAAACACTCAGGCAAGCTGTCAGTCTCGATTCACAATTTCAACCAACCCTGCAGAAAAAAGGGGGGGCTTTGCCCACCAATCATGTTTTTAACCCTTCTGTGATTAGTGGGGTGGTTTAATGCTCTGCACCGAGAGGGATTCTGTTTCGCAGCAGGAGTAAGGAGACTGATGACTTGGGAAAGGAAAAAAGACAAACATTTGATGCAATGGGGATGAAAACACAGGTGTTCAGAATCCAGGCTCGGAGGGATCTCAAGGAATCCTCCAGCCCGAAGCCTTTCCAAGAGGCAGGATGCTACCAGAGCCAGCCCTCCTGGCAGGTGCCTCACCCACTGCCTGGGAGCCCCTGCAGGGCAGCTCGAGCTGCTTCTTACAGAGCAGCTCATTTATAAACTGCTCCACTGCTGCCTTTCCCGGGGAGCAGCTGTGAAAGTGCTGCCGTAGCAGAAAGTCACCTGTGAGAGGGAGCCCGGGACATTCCGCAGCCCACGAATGTGCTGGGCCACCTGGGCTAAAGAAACAGCCCCTGTGGGCTCGGGCTGGGCTCGCTGCTCTGCGCAGAGCCCCGAGGGACGGGGGGTCTGACGTAAATGCCCCGTTCGCCCCCAGTTGTGTCGGTCTGGGTCACACGACAGCGGGCTTAGAGGGTGCCACGACCTTAATCCTTCCATTGCCATTGCTTGGTCAAAACAGTTGGAGCACCAGGTCTGCACATGCCCAATCTCTGAGGCAGCCAAGCCAAGAAATCCAAGAGAAACATCTCGGGGAAGATGCCTGTGTGTTTTGGAGGACGTGAGGTGAGCTATTTGCAGGTCCTTCTGGTTTTTTCCAGCATGGAGGTGACTTACGTGCAAGGCAAGAACTGCTTGTCCAGGAACTGAGGCTGCTGGAGAAAACACTTGGGGATAAGCTGCATCTGAATTCCAGGAACCACGCTGGGTAAAACCCTGCTGCAGAGGGTTCAGGCACACCTGGTTGCAAGCCCAAAATGGAAATGTGTGAGGGTTGAATATTTCGTGAGGACATGTTCTATAACAGCATTGTTTGGGGGGATAAAACCCCCCCCTCTCTGTAAAGCCACGGTAAATCTATATCTCCCACCTCAGCACTCCTGAAACACCATAGGAATGTTTGTCTCCTAAAGTGCTGTATCATATTTGGGACATTTGGAAGACTGAGGGCTGAAGAAGGGAAAAAGGGGTGAGGGTTGGCATCTGTGACTTTGAATCTCATTAGTGGTTTACGTGTTCAAATGAGTTGCAGTCTCTTTCCTCCTCAATCCTTACTTCCCTGGTACATAAGGAGACAACCTGTTTGGGATCTTCTCATGGACTACTAAAGCTGTAATGAATCAGCTTGTACACAAAGTCCTCTGATGCTTTTCTCTTCAGCTAGAAGGAAAGCACAATTTTTAATTTGAAACTACTTCCAATGCAAATTTTATCCAGTGCAACAGGCCTGTTTTCAGCAGCTGAGGATTTACCCAAGAACTGGATGAAGAAATAATGTCAGTGTAAACTGATAACTTTAAGTAGTAAAGAAAGACTGGGTGCAGACATGAGACTGGCTCCCAAGTTGTAAGAAACTTCAGGATTTGAGCCTATTGAGGGGGAGCAGATTTGGGTGTGTTGAGCAGATAAGTGTGTTTGGAAGAAACTAAAATTGCTGGTTTGCCAACCAACCTGCTGAGCCGACAATGTTGCCCTTGTTGAAGAGGTTACTCCCATTACCACTTTTTCACTGGGAGACACCATTAATGACAATCCTAAGGAATTACTCTTCATTACGCTGATTTGTACAGCACTGCTGGTCCAGTTCCTTGGGGCAGCACGTGCAGGGACAGGCCGGTGGCAGAGCCCACTCAGCTGCCCCCGAGGAAATCCTGGAGCGGCTGCACCTTCCTTGTGCATCCACATCCTTTTAGGGATGTAAATCCTGCCCACAGCAGGCGGGTTGGAATGATCTACATGATCTTCGAGGTCCACTTCCAATCAAAGCATTCTGTGATTCTATGAAATGGAAGAGTGGCTCAGGGGGACAAAATGGGGCCAAATTCCACCCTCCCTGATACCACCTCAAGGATTTTCACCAACAGTGCTGAAAGATCTTTTCCATCCTAGCACCAGTCAGAAGGGAGGGAAATGGGAGCTGGGTTTGGGTGGGACAACAGGAGAACATTTTTCACCTTCTCACAGCACATCCCACACCTCCGTTAGGGACACCTGGTGATGTCCCCCCTGTTAAATGATTCTCAGGGATGTCTGGTCTGGGATTCCATCCATTTGGTTTAGCTGATGTACTTCCCTTCATTCCCGTGCCCTCCACTTCTAATCTGGAGAACTTTGGTGACTCCAAACCCAACTCTGTGCAGCCCAGTATAGTTGTGGATGAACAATGGTGCAGCCCAGAGCTGCCTCACACTGACACAGCTCTCAATGAACAAGGGCCATAACTCTTTAGAAACAGCCCTTCCAACGTTTCATGAAGGCTACATGATCCTCTACTTAATATGCACATGAACTGGGATGCCACAAACTTCCCTGGGGTTTCCTGAGGGCTGAAGTAAAACTTAATTATACCAACTGGTTAGACAGACTGTTAAAACTTTTGTTTCACATACACTTTTTATTCCCTCTTCTCCATTTTTTCCCATTTGCCAAAACCTCCTGAAGAGAAAATAGAGATTATTTTACTTTTTACCTTAAAGGGCTCCTTGTGTGCGTTAGCCTTATTAAATAACTGCCAGAGTATCTAATATTCCATGGACAGCACTGATGAAAATGAAGCATAACATTGGTCAAATGAGCAAGTTTCTTGCAGAGCATTGTCCCTAATTTGGTCTCCAGCCAGTGAAAATCCTGTACCATGCATCTGTTGGCTTTAGATGAGTCTTTGCATTTAAAGGGGTCTTAGAAAAGACAGGATTTCTCTTTTTTTTTTTTTCCCTCACTATCATTTTGAGCATGATCACAACCCTTTCATTTATACCTCCCTGAGTTTTTTGTCAGCCAAACTTCACTTGTCTCTGACTCCTCCTCCTCTCCTTGGTGCTGTTTTTTCTCCCAGCCATGCATGGAGGAACTGGCACATGTTGGGCACAGTAAAGTTCATCTCCAGATATTATCCCTGATCCAAACAGCCTCCAATCTTTACCGGTGCAAGACGCAGAGGGCAATGCAATTATTACACCTACAGTAAGTCTGGTAAGTCTAAGGAGGAAATCTGGAGCTTCAGTGCCTTCAAAGCAGCCAGTCAGACATCCCAAACCTCCCTGTGCCTCTGGCTGAGCATCTGCAGGCTGATGCATCATTAAGTTCTCCATTAATGATTTAAAGGGGAAAAGGCCTTTTGCTGGATTTCCACAGAAGGTTAATTTTCCCTTTTCTGGCAGATCTGCAGGGCCCTTAATGGTGGCTGGAAGGAAACGGCGCTACCTTTCTACACAGACTTTTCTGGAGTTACACCACTAATGTGAGGACCACCAGATTCTTATGTTTTACCTATAAGAAATTAAACACCAGCCATTAATAAGTCACCTACTGACGGCAGCTCAATTCCTTTCCTGTAGGGCTGCCAGTTGTTAACCAGGAGGTTCCATTCCCTGCCTTCAAACAGGGATTTCTTCCTCCACGGTAAAACATCGCCTACCTGAGGCACCAGGATCTTGTTCAGCATTTCGGTCCAGAAACAGCAAACAGAATCTAGCTGTGGCAAGCAGGGGGAAAACTGGAATGCCAAGGGCAGGATGGGAATCCAAACCACGATCTGCTGGAAATAAGGCCGGTTCCTGGAGAAGCCAAGAGTTTCCACCCTGTTTGTTTGAAAAGATTTCACTTGTCTGTGCACAAGGACAGGCTCAAATACAGACCCTCTGAGCAGCCTCCCTGCAAACCCTGTTTGACTTCACACCGCATGCAGATCAGCAGTTTAAAGTCGTTTTTCCCCAAGTCCTGCTGTCAGAGGATTTCTCGATTGCTTTCAGGCTTTCAGAAGTAATTCCTGGGGATTAGGGTTGTAATTCTGTGCAGAGATGAGGATACCAAAAAGCCTGGAGAAGCTGGAATAATGATGTTACGTGAGAAGGGAAGACCTCTCCAAACCTTTTTCAACAGCCTTTCAAAAAGGTCTTAATTTAAATTGTCTTTGCCTCATTCTGCAGCCAGAACCCCTGTGCCTCAAACAAGGGAACCGTCCCTTCTTTTTCCATTTCTTTTCCTCCTCAGGGTCTAAATGAGTCCCCACCAACTCACACAACTCATATCACACTCACAGCCATCCAGTAGAGATGAGATTTAAACCGGATCTGTAGTTCTGTAGAGCAGGGGTGGAAGGAATTATCCGTTCAGAGCAAAATGACCCATTAAAAGAAAACTTGGAATAATCCATCTGTATGGATTTGTCAGCATTGTGGATTGATAATCACATCAGCACACTGAGTGGAGCTGGAGGATCACACCTCAATTAAATCACACCTCAATTAACAAACCAGAGGAAGGCTGGGTGTTCAATAAAGTCCACAGGACTGAGGATTTGAATCAAACATCTCAGGGCACAACTAATCCAGAACATACTTCAGATTAATTAATTTTAATTAGGCAAAAGAATAGAAATCACAACTATAGTTAATAATTGAGTTCATATTTGTGAACTTTATTCCAGTAAAAGTAATTGTTATAACATTTCTCTCAGCACAAAAGAGGATATCTTAAGCTAAAACAAATGAGCAAAGGTGGGAAAATGGAGTCTAATAAATTTTGACCTTGCATGAAATTTATGCATTAAAAATTTTACTTAGACAACCAAACTGTTTTGGAAAGATTGGAAATATGAACGTGACACACTTTGCTACACTCTGGGTAACTACTCATGGACATAAATCAGGGTTTGTTTATTTAAAAATAAAGTATTGTGCTGTCCTTGATGGCTGGAAAGAAGGTCAGCTGCAAGACTGGTACAGAACCAGAGTTTACCAAAATTTGGGTAGGTAGAGAAAAATGGTCAGTGCCAGGTGTAAAAAATGTCATCTTTCATGTCAAATGAAAGCCCAGCTCTTCCCTCTCTGTGCTAAAATTGCTCAGTAATTGTTACAAAGAGCTGGTGATGGGCCTTGCCCAAAATTCAAGGTATTGAGCCCTCTGAGCCTTCAGGGGGTAAAGAGAAATCAGAATCCATTGAATTTTAACCTCCCAAGTAGTCCCTTTCCTACTGTATTTCCCCCAAACCAGGCAGCCCAAGCACAATCTAAAAGTCTAATTCCAGCTCTACTTAGAATGAATTATTTTCTTTCTTTGCACAGCCTCCTGTCTCTTGGCAAATGGTGTATTTCGATTATAAATTATTTTGGACTGACATCTTCTCTATACACATACAGACATATACAAATCTCTCTATATATGCTTATATTTTTCTGTGCACTGCCAGCAGTCCTTCAGTTTGGATTACACTGGTAAATGCAACCCTATTCTACCAAAAAGTAATATAAATAATTTTCAAACCGAAGCAAAGCCTTCTCCAGCTTCCACATGCAGATGATAAAAATAGTAAATAAAAGAGTCACAGCTTTGCAGAGCAGCTTCCCACGGGATCTGCTGCCCAGAGAATCTGTGGCTGCCCCTGGATCCCTGCAAGTGTCCAAGGCCAGGTTGGATGGGGCTTGGAGCAACCTGGGCTGGTGGAAGGTGTCCCTGCCCGTGGCAGGGGGTGGCACTGGATGGCCTTTAAGGTCCCTTCCAGCCCAAACTGTCCTGGGATTCTGTGATCTCAGGATTTCCAACAGTGGTACCTCTGGTGCACCATTTCTTTACTCCTTTACTCTGGGTGAGAAATGAAGATCCAAACCAAGAAGGAGTCTAGGTGGGGTTTAGGAGTCACAAATGAAACTGAGCGTACACTGCAAAAAAAAATGACATTTATATACTCTACCTAGAGATTTTTTTTTTCCACTATGGAACTATTAAAGTTTACTTCTTTTTTTTTTTTTTTTTTTTTTTAACTGCAGCTCTGGGAAGCATTTTAGTCCATTTTGTACACCTGCTAGCTCCATTTCATTTGTTTAAACACATTTTATAACTGCAGTTTATATATTTTTCCAAGAAAATAAAAATGCTAAAAATATAATGTGGTGTTTGGGAGAATGTAGGTGGGGGACTGGAAGGAACAAGAGGGCCTCATCTTGGCACGTGTTCCACTTTATGCCAACTGCAGCACATTCATCATTAAGCTCCTGGATGAGGATTTCCCTCTGTGCTCTCATTCCCACTCACACACACGTTTCCCCTTCGCACCAAAGAGCAAAATGGACCATGGGGCACAATAGCCCCATTGGCCATGGGTGCTGCTTTATTGCTAATTACAGGCTTTGCCAAGGTGTTGCTGCGTTAGCCTTGAAGCAATTTTCTGCTCCATTGGTAGGATATGCCTCAGCCCCTTTGGTGCAGTCATTGCTTTGGAGACAAGCCAGCAAGGGAGGATTTCTATACATTCAATGCTGCTGTATTCACCCCATGGAAAATCTTTACAGGGGGACCCGAGTGGAGAGCACAGATCTTGAGATTAGTTTTTAAAAGGGGCCTGTGATATTCCTGTCCTTTAAATGGTTTCATTTTCACCAGCCTTAAGGCCCTGGTGTTTATCAGCTCCTGTGTTTGAGCCAGTGGCTCACAGTGCAGCTCCAATACAGCATACTGTGTATATGTATGTGTGTGTGTGTGTGTATATTGTATATAGAATGCAGTTGCTATTCATGACAAGCAAATGAGAAAAAATATGTTTAGTCCTGAACCTTTCCCTCTTCTTGAAAGAGTTTAGAAAGGTAATTTTCAGAAATAGTGGCTCCTTCCAGCAGCTGATGAGATGTGTTTACCCAAAGCCTTTTATCTGATCCTAGAAATACAGAAGAGCAAAGGAGCTTTGGATCCTTATCAAGTCCTCTGTTGTTACAAGGAGCACATCACCTTTCATCATTTCATTTCAACAATGCAGTGCTTATTATAGAATCATGGAATGGTTTGGGCTGTCAGAGACCTTAAAACCCATCTTGTTCCACCCCCTGCCATGGGCAGGGGCACCTCCCACCAGCCCAGGTTGCTCCAAGCCCTGTCCAACCTGGCCTTGGGCAATTCCAGGGATGGGGCAGCCACAGCTTCTCTGGGCAACCTGTGCCAGGGCCTGCCCACTCTCACAGCCAAGAATTCCTTCTCAATATCCCATCTAAACCTCCTGGTTTGGTTCCAGATTTATTATCTCCATTTCACAACACTGAGCATCATCACTGAAGGATCTAATTTAAAGTCTAGAAATGAACTTCGTAAGACTTGGGACAGAGCGACACACCAGTCCTCAACCTCTGCCTGCTGTTCTGAGCAGCCCCTAAGGCTAGACTGGTCACAAATAAAGAACCTGTTTCTGTTCTACGCTCTAGAAAAGGGAATGGTTGGAGTTACTTGAAGATTCATGGACCACTGTGGGCCTACTTATCTTTCAATATGAAACAGCTTCCTGCCCACTGCCTCTGTGACTTAAACAATTACATCATCTCACCACAGAACATGTTCCCTGGCACAAAGAGATCTTTTCCCTTCTGAGGGAGTTGGTGTTCTTCGGCTCGAGCTCCTGACTAAACCAGCCAGCGTGATTCAAACCTGCCAAGTGACACATTAGCATAATGCATAAAGAGAGGGAGTCTCCAGGCCCGACTAACACTGATTTAGCTTGGCATTAAGTATTCCCTCCTTCAGGCTCCCTTCCCCCAGTAAAAGAAATCCATGACCTTTGGTTTTCTTTTCAGTTCTCCCCCCTGGAATACACGTGCTCTTCCCACACTGGTCCTCCTGTTTTCTGTGGATGATGGGAGAGGCCTCTCACACCTGAGTCCCACCTGAGCCTCCTCCTCCCGATGCCACTCAGGTGAGAGCTAATGAAATAAAGAGGAACCCAAACCAAACAAGGGCATGTTTTGCCCTCTCTATTTGCAGAGGAAAAAGAATAGCCTCAAGACAAGAAGACTCCCTTACGGCCAAGAGGGCTGACAAATTCTTGTGGTTTTCTCCAAAAGTCAAACCAAAATCCAAGCTCCAGCCAAGCTGAGTCCTGGCAACCCTGCATTGCCTGGAAATGAGCGCAATCGTATCCTAATAGCTATTTGGATTATTGTCCCTAGGAGTGATCTGCCAACCAGTGCTGGAAACAAGTCTGTATTACAAATATAGCATGAAGTCTAATCTGGAATACATTAAAATGTTATTTCTGTAGCTGCCTTTTCCCAAACTTTAAATAATGGCTAAACCATTTATCAGCTTTGGAGGAGAAAGGTTGTGTATACTGTACTTTTAGAGCAGAGATGAAAAAAAGAAAATCTTCAATAAAAATATTCTCCACTAAAACTCTGTAATTTCTGGTCCCTTGTACATTGCTAAAATTATTACCAACCCATTTCAGATTTGCTGAAGGGGGCATGGAATGAATATAGTATAATATAATCTAATAACCAAACTGTCTTTCGAGGCACCTGCTCCAGAACTCTACTGACATCACCAAACGCTGCGAGTGGTCAAAGCAGCCGGAGCTCCCCGAGCTTTGTAGGCTGTGCAAAGAGCACTCAATTCCTACAAACACCCACGTGAACCACCAGCACACGGCCCATCTCAGGGTCACACAGCACTCCCTGCGCCGAGGGGAGGGTGTCAGGGGATCGCTGGTGCTGTGCTGTCTACTCGACTTCACGACACCAAACACCCAGGGATTTTCTGCCCACGCACAGCTCAGGACGTTGTTTTGTTCTCAGGTTTCACTCGGTACATGGGTTCTCCATCTTGGAGACCACAGTTGGACTAGATGATCTTTGAGGTCTCTTCTAACTCAATTCATTCTGTGTTTCAATAATTTTGTCCCCGTGTTCTGAAGATAATGATTCAGATGGGGCTGAGTCACTCCCTAGAAATATCTCTCTTTCCCTGGGCACTGCTGAGGTGGTTCAGGTGGCCATAGTTTGGAAGGTTGAAGGTAGCTGGGATGAGTCACATGAGGTGACTCTACGCTTAATGTAAGCAAAATTCTTGGCTCTGGGGGTGATGAGTCCCTAGCACAGGTTGCCCAGAGAAGCTGTGGCTGTCCCATCCCTGGAAGTGTCCAAGGCCAGGTTGGATGGGGCTTGGAGCAGCCTGGGCTAGTGGAAAGTGTCCCTGCCCATGGCAGGGGCTGGCACTGGGTGGGCTTTAAATATTTCTGGGATCCCACTTAAGGCACAGAGAACATCCCCAGCACCATAATCAGGAGAAAATACCAAAACATGTTTTTTATACTTAAATCTGAATGGCATCTTAGGCATCAGAGCCATTATAACACCATGCCAGTTCTGCACTTGATTTAATTGGTGAGTCCTCCTGTACCTCAAGAAGAGTATTCTGTGTTTGATGGATGTGCTGAGACTGTTGTATTTCAGTCCCTCCATTTCTCTGCCTTCTTTTTTCTCCTCTTGTTATATCTATTAAAGTGATTTACAGCTTTTTCATTGTTCTCCCTGGAGCTTGGCCAACTCTCGAGATCAAACTCCAAAAATGTTCTCCTCAACAAAACATGAGGGTGATCAGAATGAAACAGGACCTGTGGAAAAGATTTGAATTGTGGGAAAGGAAATAACCCCATCTCCATGGAAACGCATTCGGGTTTTCCAGTTGCTCCTGAATAAATGAAGGTTGTGTTCTCTAATTCCTAGACTTCAATTCCAAGCACACCTAGCCTTAGACTACCTGGGAATGCTGTTAAAAGCATCAAGGTTTCTCTGAGCAGTGTTACAGTTCCACAGCAATGCTTTTGCTTGTTCTTGTTTCATTTTTTTGTCAGGAAATCACCATCTAAGTTCTTCAGAAAATGTCTGTGAAACACACGCAGCCCACAAGGAGCTTGTAAGAATTAACTGCAGTGCCCGAGTTTCTGCTCCTGAGTTTCGAGCCCTCCTAAGCCCTTAGGAAGCCCTCGAGCACTCAGCAGTACCCAGCGAGCCCCATGTGTGGGACATTAGTAAAAAATACTTCGAGTTTTCAAGCTTGAATTTCCACACTGTGAACACCCAGCCAAGTGTTGTGGGTGCCCCATCCCTGGAAGTGTCCGAGGCCAGGATGGACCAGGTTCGGAACAACGTGGTCTGGTGGAGAGAAGGGCTGTGAACCACATGTGGCCATGTCCAAATTCCACAGAGATATTTTGTGACATTTAACTGGGATAAAGATAAGACCCTCCGAATTAATTTTCACTCAACATGTGAACAGGTCTGAGAACATTTGTCTTTAGCACCAGCAAATCCCCACCTTCAAACTTCTTTTTTATTTACGAGGAGAGCTTTATTTTTGGCGCAAGATTAGGACCTTCTTTTTATTCTGCATCCTTACCTATTAGCCATTTCCAAATTTATGAAAACAAATAACATAATCTTTAAATTCTGAGAAATGAATGGTTCTGTTCTGCCTCAGAATTCTTTGCTGGGCTTCAGTAAAGTACTTTTGGCCTTATCTGTCTTGGTATCAATGAAGTAAGGATTGGTCCACTTCCCTGAAGGGGTTGTGAGCTCCCTATTCCATTGCAGGGATCCCACAGCTGGATTTGCAGACAAGCATGGATAATAATCTAAAATGTAAACCCTCTTAGATAAGATAGGAGGCCATGGTTAAAAACCCTCCTGGGAGTCACCTTCTGACCTGTGGGCAGGACTTTTTAAAGCAAGGTCTTGTCCATGACAGGAGGATTTTCAGGGATGCTTGGCATGTTCCTTCCCTGCAGATTCGTGGACACTAAGGATGTTCAGCACAGTCAGTGGGTTGTTTGAGGGCCACCTTCCCAAGGTGCTGAGCATTGGACACCTCACCTTGAGACCCCAGCTGAGTCCTGTTGGCATTTCTCTGCCAGGTCCTATCAAGCCATTTCACTTTGCATTGCCATGAACGAGGCAGCGACACTTCCACTTTTCTGGCAGTTCCTGCCAAAGCTTTCCGATGGATTCAACAGAGATGGATTGTCCCTGGCTGCACAGGCGAACAGGTAGAAGGTGTTTGGTCTTCTTGCCCTGTTCCACCAGGGCCCGATGGCTGTGTGGATCAATAACCCCTGTGTTTTCAGGCCGTGCCTATTAAAGGTGGTGCATGGAAAAAAACTAAGAAACTTTCCCTATTTATATCTGGAACTTAATGAAGTGAAATTATCACAGCCGACAGGCGCTGGTGTTGTAATTCAGAGCCATGGCTTGGCTTAGAGGGATCTGCAGGCTGTTTTTATTCCAAATAATAAAAAAAAAAAGAGTGAAACCTAATCCTCTAATCAGTTCCAATTTACATATTCACGGCTCTTATTTCCAGCCTTCTGGAAGGAAAAAAAAAAGATAGTGTTGGAGTCACGAAGCGATTATTTGATTAAGTAATTATTAATCCCAGAGCGCTCCGATTAATTCCGAGCAAGTTAAACAAGCAGGTTGGAGCTGGGCTGGTCACCTTCACGCCATTGTAACACACGGGGTAAAACTCGAGGAGATATATTTTTACCTGCTCTGTACTGAGGAGTTTTGTTCACTGAAGGTCTCCCTTTGGCTCCCAGGGGGTTAATACTCTGCTAAATGAAGTGTTACAAATTGGAGTTTTATCTGTGGCTAACTGCAATACCAAATGCTGATCTTTATTTTCAGGCTGGAAACTCCGTCCTGGATCTGTGAGCAATTCAGTTTTTACATGTGTAAATCTTTTTTTTTTTTTTTTTAAAAAAAAAGGAAGAAAAAAAGAAGAAAAACTCCAAATGTAATTTTTAACACATTTTTCTCAAATGCCCTGAATCTGTTGTGTAGATACTGTTGTACCTGAGAGTGCCTCAGAGTAGGGCCTATCCACTGATTTCAAGAGCTGAGAGATGCACTTCAAAATATTATTTATCTTCTGAAAAAGAGAAAATACTGAGAGGAAACAAGCCTGGAACTTTTCAGGTATTTTGGTGTTCGAGTATTTTGTTCTACCATGCTGAAATCTCTTGCAGTTGGTTGCACAATCAAATACACAAGACCTCTCCTCAAATTCACCTCAAATTAAAAGCTGGTTTTCAAACAGGGCCTTTCTCAGTCTCTCCATTCCTACACTTACCCCTTATCCAGAAAAAAAGATGGGAAAATAGAAAGATGATGTATCATATAAGCCCATGATAAATAAATCTGAAGCATAAGGCAGCTTATAAGAGAAGGTGAGCAGCACAGTAAGGCAAAGCTACACCAAAACCACCTCGAGAACCTCTTGTTGCTATGACCGAAGTCAGTTCATGGCACAAGGGTAGGTTGTACTAAAAAGTAGAGTTAATAAATATCTTGAATGTTCTAAAACTGCTGATAAAAGCACCAGGTGACTGACCAGGAACCCTCAACGTGGTGGCTGTGTCAGGTCAGTGGGTTGTGGGAGTGCCCAGGGAATTCACTGTCCATTGTTTTACTGCTTAACTGTGCCTTCTCATCTGAACTCAGACCCAGAACCACCATAGACAAGTGAGGACTATTTGCAATCAAGAGTCTTCAAGCAGTGTGGAGTCTGAGCCTGGCTTTGGGAGGGTTTGTTAACGAAATACAATATTCATAATGAACAGTTCTTCCCACAGGGATTCCTAACAACCAGAGTCTTTCCATCAGCCTGGTCCAGCAGTAATCCCTAGTACCGATAATCCCTAGCACCAAAACTCAAATCTCCTGATTAAAATGAGCTTTAAAATTCCCTTCACAATTTTTAAGCCAGAAAAAAAAATGTAAATTATCTTCACTAAAGTTGGCTTTGACTTGTTTTGGTTTGGTTTTTGTTACTGCTTCTGGATTTCGATAAAGAGCTCCCAACTCAGTAGAATATTCATCACCATGCAGCCTGAGCATGGCTACAGCAGGACTAAATGTTTGGTTCCAGGCAATCCTCATGGTCAAAACTTCCTTAGTGTTTTCAAAAGTACTGACCAAAGCCTATTTCCTTTGATAGAGGCCACTGTGTTCCAGCTGAGCACACGGAGGGATGGGAAAATGTCAGATGTCCTACTGGGGGGAATTCAGCGAGGATGAAGCAGCAGAGGATGGGAGCAGAGACCCAAGGCTACAACTCCAGTAGCTCCTCATGGGCAAGAAGGGGCAGAGTCATTATGGCAAAGGACACCATGCAAAGAGTGAGTAAAAGGGGTGGGATGTGAGGCTGAACAGCTCAGCTTTTGAGGGAAGAAAATATTCAGAGGTTTTGTCTGAGGAAGATGAAAGCTTTTGTTTTGAGTGAAATGGAAAGTTTTGGGTCTCCTCCTTCCCAGTGACGTCTCTGCCTGTCATCTGTGGGGTGTTTCAGTGTCTTATGGCACAGCATGAGCTAAGGGCAACTGAGAGCTGCTCCCAGAGCCAAAATAATGAATTCAGATTTATTAATCAAAAAGCAGCCCAGAGTGCCTTAGGAATGACAATAAACACACAAAATCAACCTTCTTCCTGGAAAATGTGGGTATTGATTTCTCTTTTTCCTTCCAAACCTTTTGGGCAGCTCTGTGTGAGTGCTCCTCCTGCTTGAGAGCTCCCCAGAGCCCCGGGAACCACACTCTGCTGCAGGAAATCCTGGGATTCGGGAAGGTTGCAGCGGGTGTAATTTGGGGCAGACTGTAACATGCTACAAAATCTGTCTGCAACACCATGGAGTGTGTGTAAGGAGGGCTGGGAGAATGTAACCAACAACCTCACTCACTTTCAAACCTTGCCAAGCTTAAAGGAAATCACTGGTAAATGCAGAGATCTCCAGAAAAGCAAATAAGTACTTAAAACGTGGTTTGATTGTTTTGTTCTGAGACCACGAAATGTTCCTGCTCCTTCGACTTGCTGTCGCACTGGGGAGACGCCATCAAATCCAGAGAAGAAACTCACTGGCCTCTGGGCTGGTATTTCATCCTGAAAGGGAGAGGTAAATCAGGGCATCATTGAAATGCTGCTGCCAGGAGCTCTGGAATATCGGCTGCTGCTCCCAGCTGAGCCTGGCCCAGCTCCAGAGCTGAGGCATCACTTCATGACACCCCAGTCATACATGTCCCACGCTGGCTGGGACCACCCATCATCTTCTGGAGATCTCCTAATGCAAAACTTCTTCTCTTTGGCGTTTGAAAAGATGTTTTTCAGGTTCTGATCTGGCAATGGCTCCCTGGTCTTATTTAGCACGAATTTCTCTGTGTTTGACAGGCAAAGGTGGCCAAATAACACAGATACTGGCTTGTTTTGTTAACCACTGGGTCAGATCATTGAGTGCTCAGAAACATTTGAAAGCCCTGTGAGTTTTTATGTAAACTCTGGAGGTGAGACAAGCCTTGGGAAAGGCAGGTAGAATATCCACTACCCACTTCAGTGATAGAAGGGCTGAAAAATTAAGGAAAATGTGTGTATATGGCTCCCTAAAGTCTCATGGAAGAACACTATGGAACCTGAGATGTGGAGAAGGACTTGGATGGCACAAACCAAACCATCTTTACCACAGGTACTTCCCCAACACTATCTTGTGATGAGATCACGGCAGCTGGAGACTGAGAAATCAGATGAGAACAGGTTTAGGTTTGCCTGGTGCTCCATGATGAGCAGAACTGGGAGGGTTCCTTCAGCCCAATCCCAAAGTAACGTGTGTGCTGCTTTAACCTTTTTAGTTTAAAATCACCTCATGCCTAACAGGCCAAAAAAGAACAGCTAATAATCTGAGAGGGCAGACTAGCAAATCTGTCAGCCTGACAGATTGGACCAGCAAGGCCAGCATCCTGTCTCTGAAATGCTGTCAGTATCTGACACTTCAGGCTTAGTTGGGGTAATAAAACATTCTCCTCAACCTTATGTAACATCTCAGCCTGGCAAAGAGGAGATTTAAACATTGATTGCTTTCCACTCCCCTCTGTCCCATGAATGTGAATCTGACTCTTTTCCAAAATGAACAACTCTGATGAGCTGGAATTGGTTTCTGGGCAGGATGGGAAAAGCTCCTCTCTCGGTACTCGTTCCTGGATAGATCTGCTAAACCTTTGCCTCCTAAAAGGGGGACTTGAATTAGGAGACATTAAACTCCATCCACAGAACTCTGGGTGCCCAAGGACACCTTTTCATGGAAGGTGGAAATGCATGTCGTAAGACTTCATGTCTAGTCACTTTATTTTTCCCCATCATGTCTACTTCCTTTATTTTTTTATTTGTTTAAGCTCTCCATTAGTTTATTAGCTTGACAGCAGCCCAGTTAATTAGCCGGTCCTCCCTCCCCCAGCACAGGCGGCCTGTGAGGCTCCCCAAATGCACACAAAATTTAGTGCTGCTGCCGGGGCACTTCTCAAAACAAATAAAAGATTTGCAAACCAGTCACCAAGCATCCAACATAATTAAACTGCATTTGTTACTCTTTCTGCCCCGCACACAATCGGGGCCTTGTACGGCGCGAGCACTCCCCAAATCAGGCTGTTTTTCTTCTAGAGGGAAGAGTGCCAGGAGTCTCACCAGCCCAGGTAACATAAGATCCCAAGGAGCAGCAAATGGACAGTCCCAGCCAGAGTGAATGGACTGTGGGGAGATCTATATGAATGCGAATATCTATAGATATATGCAAACATGCACAGACAGGGGACTATAGTTCTGCAGGGAAAAAAAAGCAGTGGAAAGACTCCTAGAAATTACTGCTGCATGCACAGGTATGTAAATGACTCTGGAGTCTTGCTGTCCACCACCTCAATCAATTACAAGGTTATTCAAGATAAAACAAACACCATTTCAATTAACTGCACATACAGCAGTGGTTAGAGGCACACGCAGGGAAAAGGAAGTGGGAGGAATTTTTGGAAAATGGAACTTTTTTTCTACTTCTTCTGGAGATATGCACAAATAGACGTTGCCTTGAGGTGCTGTGAGCAGAGCCATGAATGGTCTTAAAAACTCCAGCCTAAAGCCATCACGGCCTAAACTAAAGACAAAATGGGGAGGAGGGGGGGAATTGGAAAATAAAATGAGTGAAAATTTAAACATCTGCTTGGTTTGTACTGGCTCAAATCGACTATTTGAGAGGAAGTAGGAGCAGAAATCGGGGTTGATGCTCAAGGATCTGTGGTTCTCTTGGAGACAGGACCTAGATGACAAGTCCCTCAGCAGTTCTGTGTGAGCGCAGCCTCCTGACCCGGATGCCTGGGAATGCTGATGTCTTGCAGAGAGAGGACACATCTGGGTGACAGAATCTGACAACAACCTGCAAATTCAGTGGTGGTTTGAGAGGACAGAGGAGGAATGAGGACACAGGGACCAGACAAACAACATCAGGGTCATTTTCCACCCATGCCACATACTTTTGCCTAACCCTGAGCAAACCACTGTACCTCTTTCCCTCATTTTTCACACTTCTGTGCAACAGGCAACTCCTCAGCCTTTGGCTGTCTGATGCATTTACAATATGAGCTTTACAGTCCACTCAACAGAGGCTTCATTCTCCCTTGGGTCTGTGTGTGCCACCACTGGCCTGTAAATCAGCTCCTCTGACCATAACCCATCATGTCCTACATGACCAGAGGCATCCGGCCCCCAAGGACATGCCTGGCTGACAACAGGGTACATGATGTCTGGCATATGAGAGATAAAGTGAAAATTCGTTCTCTGTCTTTCTGGGAATTGGCTGAAATTATATTTTGATTGTTATTTGTAAATTGAAATTATGGACTAAGTGTTTCTGGTCAAGAGGGCTTGCAGAGTGTTCCCCTGCAATCCATACAACATTAAACATGAGTTTTACATGATTCTTCTACTTCTTTGGCTGATGCAGTGACAATTATGATCAACTGACTTTTTGAACAAAATCATTCTTTATTAACCAAATATTTCCAGATGAAATACACCAAGGCCAGGAGATAGGAACAAAATTTATCGTCCCAACACCGTAAATCACCGTCCAGCCTCTTGCTCGTGGTCATAAGCAATAAATTTATTGCAGTTGCACAGTTTTCATCAGTGGCTTCAGCCACAATAGCTGACTGTGAGGCTGCCCCAGCGCCGTGCAACAACAAGGAAAAGCAGGTGTATTTGTTGGCCCCCACTTGGAGGGCACTGGAATTCTGCCACACTTCCATGTCTGCTGTCACATCACCTGAACTGATACTTGTGACAGCCCAGAAACACCAACTTTCTCACTTATTGTGGTCCCATCTAATGGGCAGCAACTTCTTGGTTGCAAACTCCAGGTGTCATTCCTGTCAACCTTCTCTTTCTGACTACAAGAAGTGAAGAGAATCTTGAATTTGGGGAGGAACTGAATCAATCCCAGAGCTGAATTAGTGTTCCTTCTGTAAAGACTCAAACCTCAAACCCCTGGCATTTAAAGAGGTAATTGCATAGGAAGATGAGGTTCAAATGGCCTTCATTTCAATGCTTAATTAAATTCAGAAAAATCCACTCTTCCTGAACCCTTTTCCCTTTGCAAAATGTTTTTTCCTCCTCTCCAGCAGACTCGCTGCCAAGAGCCACCCTAAACACACAGAGCTCCCTGCTCAGCACAGACACAGCGTTGGGGGTTTTGTGTATTTCCCAGGACTATTAACAGAGTAATATAACGAGAAATGAACTGAGGTTAAAGAATTCAGTACCTCGTGTATTTTCACTAAAAACACTGACTGCATCAGGGGAGCTGCCAAGAGGAGAGTTTAATATCATATGAAAAGGAAGAATTTTCATAATGACACTTGGCAGGGGCTGCATCCCCCCATGAATGAAGCTGCTGGGGCTTTCTCTGCTGCACTCTCCTGTTCTCTCTGCCCTCAGCCTAACGGCAGGATGAGAGATGCTCATTTTGAAGTGACAGGGAACCACGGGAATGAAGACTTGGGCAACCCTCCAGGGGCTGAGGGACTCACCCTGACTGTGTTCAGGTACCTCACCTCGGAAGGCATTTTGGGAAAGAAGCTTTTCAGGCTGTGCTGTTTCTGTACAGTCAAAAGGCAGAAAGTGGATCCAGGATGCTCAAAATTGCCTAAAAATTCTAATCTGTGTGAATCTTTCTTGGTTTCCAGATCCAACCAGTGGGCCAAAACAATTACTTCCTTTGTAAACTGATTTGAGGCTTTTTAGTAAGAACGGCAGACCTGAGCCTTTCAGACCCTTCCAGCTCCAAACAAACCAGCTGTAAGGATACAGCAAAGCCCACGTTCTGCCTCCTGTCCTTTGATATCTGGTGACTCTTCCTGAATTGCCCAATTCTGACTCTATTCACACAAGCACTCCAAGAGTGGCTGGTGTTATATATTCCCTCACAGAGCTGTTTGTTCCTTTATTTCTCACCACCATTTATTTGAAAACTTCATGCCCTAAAAAATAGAGAAAACAAAATAGAAATGAATGGCTGGACAGGGACAGTAATGTTTTCTATAACACAGAACAAATGGTCTTGATATGTTATGGCTTTTTATGCAGTTGACTCTGGTTCTCAATGATGGGTTGATTCCAGATGGTTTTATCATTTTTATTAAAACCTTGGAGTCAAAGTTTTTCCTGACTCCGACCAAACAGCACAGTTTTAGGTGGAAGAAATATGGCAAAACTCTCGTGTGACAAAGGCCCAACACCAGGAAAACAATTCCCAGTGGGGAGATGGAAGAGCAGTGGTGGAATTCCGCTCTTCCCAGGTGACGTTTGCAAATTAAAACAATCCCACCGAGATTTTGGGGGGCTCGATACCCGCCCTGGGGGAGTCGCCCCAGCCCTGCAGCAACAAAACTGAGCACAGAGAGTTTGTTCCCACTGACGCTCCGGGGATAAAATCAGCAGAAAAACCCACCCGGGATGAGGGTTGCAAAACATCACTCCCCCTCAGAAGGGGCGCGGGGATAAATGTGAGGGATGAATGTCACTGCTTTTCCACGTGCAGCCTTTTAAAGCTGCTCTGAGGGAGATGTGATGGGGCCACCGGAGCCTCACTGAGCCCCCCTTCTTTACTGCCCTCTTTTTTCGGGAACAAAACGAGGTGGCCCGAGGGAAGGGCGGTAGCGAGAAGCGGCCCCACCTGAGTGTGCCTTGGGAGGAAGCCTGCTGCCTCGGATTTTTTAAAAGGGGGGAAAAAAATTATAATAATAGAGCCGAGCCAAAAGCACCAAGCGTCGCCCGGCTGCGGGAGCGCCAGGGAACGCTGAGCCGCCCGTGTGGCTCTTCCAAACACCCTCCCCTCGTAACAGTTTGTTTGTTGAAGCGAAATTGGCCCACTGGAGTGAAATTATGCTGCATTCATATGCATATACTTATGTGTGTGTGATTGTGCGTGCGTGTGCAGTTCTCTCGGGATTTGTCGGCATGTGGACTATCGAATGCGCTGAAGGTGGGGGGGGGGAATTTACGTGGGGTTTTAACTCAGTTACAATTCATTTACAGCTGTTGCAAGTCAGGTATAATTCCTCATAATTTCGCGCAGGCCCCCGACGCGCCTCAGGCCGCACCAGGCCTCGCCGTTGCCGTAGCAACTGGGCGCCGCCCTCCCATTGGTCCGCGCGTGGCTGAGGTGCCGCGGCCCAGCCAATCAGAGGCCGGGGTTTCACCACCCGGCAAAATGGCAGCGGCGGGAGCTTCTGCAGGGCCCTTGTGCAGAAACACCACCGTAAATAACATCAATAAAATAAATAAACACGTTAAATGCCTGGCCAAGCGCTTTGCAGCCTCAGGTCGGCACCTTTGGCGTTTTGCTCTCTTTGGGTGTTTTCCCCCTCTGAGTTCATTCCCGTGTTAAAGTCCCCCATATTTACCTGCAGCTGGTCTAGGCAGCTGATGAAATAAGAGGAGCCCAGCGGGTTTTTACTAGAATGTAAACAAAAAGAACATCAGAAATGACTATATATTTGAATGAGAATTGGAAGGTGGAGGGTTGGGCACTGAGTGTATCCCAGGACTGTTAGTTGCATTACTGCCATTCCCAAAATCCCCAAAGGAATCACCTTGTCATTCCAAGGACTGGGCAGGAACAGCAGGTCACATTTATAAACTTAAAGATGCAGTTGGATCCCAGTGGGATTTTTCCAGACAGTTCATAAACCCAGGTTGTGAGTCACCACCGGAAGCTAACAGGAGTACGGCCTGGAACTTATCTAGGTGCTTGTCATAAATCCTGCTCTTTCCATATTGACACAATTAAATGCATAACATGCTTTTTTTAAGAGCAGCAAGGCGAGCTCTGAAATGCTCTGTGCCTCTGGAAAAGTGTCTGCTCTGGAGCACCAGCTCAGGTAGGGTGCAGTCAGGCTGGGGCAGAAACGAGGATTCTCCCTCTGTGCCTCACAGCAGGCCTTCAGTCTTTCCATTTTTATGGATGCTGATGTTTAGACCTCACATTTCAGAAGCTGCCTCTGAACCACCAAGGCTGGATTTTCACTCCCTCTGTTCCCCGGAGTATTTCCCTGCCGAGCACCTGACCGAGACATCGCTGTGTTCCCGGCACCCTTGGCGAGGAACCGTCCAAGGAACCACCTGGAAAACGCAGCTCTCAATCCACCCTCTCAGGGCGGAGAGATGCCGAGAACGCCCGTCCCTGCTGTCTCCTGTTCCTCTCCCTGCTGGTTGCCCATCAGCCCCCTCGTTGTCCGTCACTTTTTCCAGCTGCAGGAGGGAGTTGTCGCGGTCCCTCCTCCCGTCCTCCCCACCGCTGCTGTTCCTGGAGCCCACGGTGCTACTGCTTGGCACGGCTCCGGCCGTGACTCTGAGCCCTGCCCAGCACTTCCCAGGAAGGCCTGGCTTCCCCTCAGCTGGAAAACCAGCGTGTCTGTCCCTCCGTCAGGGACAAAATAAAGTGACTCAGCTTATTTTTGTTTCCTCCAGCTCGTCTCCCAGCAAACACCCCGGCAAAGCGGAGCTGGTGTGGTTTTATTTGAGACACGTTCTTTGCTTACAGCCGTGATTTTTGTTTGAATGTTAATTGTTTATTTATCAGTCCCTTCTATGTATGTGGCTGGATAAAGAGCCTTTTTGTTTTGAAGCGTCCTGTGAACTGCAGGAGGAGCAGGGGAAGCTCAGTAACTCCTGGTGGACTGAATAAAACACAGTCAATGATAAAAAAATTATAGAAGTTTGGAGCCAGAAGGAAACAAAGCAAACGGTGTAGCTGGACTTCCCACACCAAACCTGGGTTTGGGTGTTTCCTGACATGTTCTTAACACCTCCAGGTATCTTCCTTAACATTGTGAGATGGATCTTCTTAATGTTCCACCCCTGTGAGAGCGAGAAACTCTTCACTAACTTGGCAAAACTGAGCATGAAGGAAACAAATTGCTCTGAAGTGCCTTCCTTTAGCTTAAATAGATTAGAACTAAATGTGTGTTGTGAGAAACAGGAAGAAATTGGAAGTGCTGGGTTTTTTTCTGGAATGCTTTCTGGTCTTTTTTGAGAACTTAAATTGAGAACTTTAATGGTGGCACCAGTCTATTGGCTCTGCATGACGTTCCTGGAGCATAACTGAGCATCAGGAATCGGGTTCATTGTGGCAACAGTTGAACAGTAGCATGGAATGGAATCCTGCATGACAAGATTCTTCCTTACAGATTTCAGAACCTGGATACAGAGGGAGAATTCAGGCCCAAAATAAAGTCTTCCTTACCTGAGCTGAACATTTTTCGCTCTCAGATGAAAGTTATTGTATTAAATTCACTTGAGACGCCGTCAATAAGCCATGAGTGGCTGGGAGAGGAAATCCCAGTTTATCTGACTCACCATTTTTGTGCAAATATTAACTTTGGCTGATGAACATTTCTCCTGATATCTCTTTTCCAGATCTGAGTCTCAGAGTACATTGTCTTGGCCGTACTGAACTGTAGCCTTTGGTTATCTGAACACCTTTCATTTTTAACTGTTTTATTGAAAGGTAAAGAAAACACAGTTTTCCCCATGACTCTGCTTCTGATGATGCAGTATTAAATTCTGCACCAGTGGAAAATTTAGATTTAATGATGGCAAAAAGCACAATTCTGAGGATTTAGTTTTCTGTGCTAACATTAATGGCAAACCCTAGAAGGTGGCAATCCCAGCTTCCCAGGATCCACCTGCACTTCTATCCCCGTGCTCTCACTGGTTTATTTTGTCAATAGGACTCCTTGGAAGAAGAAACACTGGTGGACACCGGAGTTGACCTCCCAGGAAAATGTTCATGTTCTCTGTCAAAAAACTCTCCAACTGGATTGTTGTTTCTGTTCAGAATTAATCACAGGTGATGAGGAGAGAGGAAACTCATTAACAGATGTCCATATATTGCCTGTGCTTGGTTCCTGATCATACAAACCAGGGGGTCGACACCTGCAATAGAGGAAAATAGGAATGCAGAGCTGGAATCCACAACCACATGGAGACACCTAACTTTGAGCATTATGGGGGAAAAAAATAGGACTGAATTTGGTGAGCCATGGCTGTTAAACATGGATAATGAATTTGGACTCCCTGAGAATTCTAGAATTGAAATCAGTCACTTTTTAATTTGTTCTTTTTCAGGTCTCTTTCATTCTGTCAGTGTTGTAAGGTGATAAAGGAAACATCTTCCCAGGGCTGCCCAGCCCCAGGGACACTGCTCCAAGGGCATTCCACAGGCTGCTGTGGGACCTGCAGCATTGCACAGCTCCAGACAGAACAGCAAAATGAACTTTTCCAGTTGGGATGCCAAGCAGTATTTTAGGGAGGGTGAATAGAAATAGCCCGGATTTGGACAGTGTACCAGGGTTAACACCCAGACTCTCCCAAAATGTGCCCTGGGATCCTTAGTGGCCACAGGTGGTCAGGAGCTGGGGTTTGGCCTCTGATAGTGACAGATTTTCTTCATGATGTCAACATTCCGCTGTGGTCCCACTTCCCACACTCACAGCTGTGTCTTGGGGATGCTCAAAATAGCTGATTTTTTTTTCCCTATTCTGTAATTCCTTTACAAAAATGGGTAAAATAAACTGTTGGCCAGATAAGGAACTATTGCTCTGAGCCAGTATGGAAAGGAACTGGGAAAAGCTCCATGAGCAGAATTAACAGCAAGGCAGAATTTCCGGGGCATCATCCGGTAGCTCTGCCTTGTTTTGCTGGTTTGCTTAACATTGTCATGTTTTGTTTTGTTTAATTTTGGATCCTTATTTCATCTTGGGTTTTTTGACTGCTAGACTGTTGCAACTTCCACAAGTTACCAAGTCCCTGTGCACATATCTTATCTGGGTTTCCTAATTCCCCCTATTAGGTGATGTCTGACACCTTCCTTGGGCAGATCTGGCCGTCTGGACACACCGTGAGTCACTCACTCGCTCTCCCCCCACACCTTCCCACCTCCCTCACCCCACACTGGGGGGAGACTGTTTTCCTCAGGCTGTCACAGTCCATTGGAAGGAAGGGTACACATGGAAGAGTGGCTCGGGTGACAATATCGCTGGTGGAAGGTGTTCTGTTCATTCTTCAGGGGGGAACAAAACCTGAGGATGCAGCTTTGGACGAGGGAAACAGGCAGCAGATGTTGTCAGGTTGCTGAAGGGGTGGTTCTGTGTTGGAAGGGGGGTTTGCAGCCAAAATGTGCTCTAGAATGAAAGTCACTGTCTCCAGAACAAGGGAATTACTCCAAATATCAAGCAAAGAGGGAGGACCCAAATGCTGTGATTTCACCCATGTGTATCTGCTCCAATAAGATTCCTGATGATTGTTTTCCTCAGCCCTGAGGCCCTGGACACTCAAGTCCCTCTTCACTTTCTGGTCTCCAACACCACAGAAAGCCAAGATAACTTCACTGAGCCACTGCCTGGGCCAAGGGGCTGCATTAAAGCCCTGGATTGCTCAACAGTAGCTTTGATGCACCTCGAGCTGAGCCCATCCGCAGCCTGGGGCTTGTAATTGCATTCCAATGGGTATCCCTAATTCCCCCCGGGTGGAGAGAACAATCCTCTGAAGTCAGTCTCTCTTCCTTTGCATTGTAACTGCTGGCCAGTGACCAGTGTTTGCTGACTCCAGTGACTCATTTGCAAGTGTGATGCTTGGCTAAATAAAATCGTTTCCAAGAACCCCATCAGCATTAATCATTAATTAATGCATCGTGTTCACTGCAAGATGTGATTGCCCATGGTTGGAACCGAGATGGGAATAAAGCAGATGCCTCAGACCAGACTGGAATAGCCCATGGCACAGAGAAGAGCTGGGTTGCCCCCATTCCATCCCTGCCAAGTGATCCACGTCGCTCGGCAGTGGCAGGGTCTGGCATGTTTCCCTGCCCCAAGGAGTTTGCAATTTGAAGAAGTGCTGCTTTCTTCATCCTGTTTTTAGAGCTGTTCCCATGTCAGTCAGTGGGATGAATTCCCATCTTCCTTTTATTGACATGTAAATGGAGTTTGTCAGGACTTTGCCCAACCTGCACCAGGAAAGTTTCATTCCATGGAGCCTGCCAGGTCACAGGGATGCGTTCAAGGCTCTGTTCTTCCACCTTTCACCCTTGGAATGCACTGAAATGATAATTTGGGAGGCTGAGTGGGGGAGAAAGGAGGAGTTTGAAGGAGGCTGACAAAGGCCAACCCTGGAATCACAAGGGTCAAAGCAGCTGCTGTGAGTCCTTGCTGGTGGATTTATGTTAAATATGAAGAAACACTTAGTATGGGAATAAAAACTACCAGGATCCTCAGTGAGTCTCACAAAGTGGGCAATTAAAGTATGATTTGTTTATTACAGGAAGGACAATTAGGAATTAATTGATGGTTGAGTTGCTGCTGCATTTGAGAGCTCCAGAGACTCTGTGTTCTGAATGGCCTTTTAACACTTCCCACATAGTTGTTAGATCACAAGTAAAAATTGTTAATGCATTAAAATGCACTTGGCCTCAGTGTATTTTCCAAGAAGTTTCATTTTATTTATTAAGCCAAAAGAAATTGTAACTGTCAATATTCATAATTTCAGCCTTTAAAACAGTTTTATTGTGGTATCAAGGGTGATAAAAACATCTTCCGGAGCAAGAGAAAGAGCAGGAGGGTGATGGAAGTCTTTAGTTCCCATAAATACAGTTTCTATAAAGTCTGGACACCCTGGGCGGATGCCTTGGCTCAAAAATGACCTCCTGGTTCCTTCTTTTTGTCTTGGTTTTTAGCTGGAGCCAGGAGAAGGATCCCAGCAGTTGCCAGGTGAATGAGAGCTGTACCCTGGCAGGAGGCCTGCAGACCCATTACTGTTTTGTAGATTAAAATAAGGACAGAGAAAAGGGTGGAGAGGGAGAGGGAAAGAGAAAGGAAATAGCAAAACACTTTGTTCTAATTCAGGTGAAAAAGTTCATCTGGGTGTCCTTACAGACCGTCTGCCACGTACAGGGTGGAGGAGGAACACACTCGTTCCATCCATGTGCTGTATTCCCCAATTATCCCTGTGTGCCAGCCTGTAGGAACAATCCCAACCTGCTGCCAAACTCTGCGCCTGCTCACACACCATTCCCAAGGGGATGCTCAGGGAACAGCTTGGCTGCCCCGGGATCAGGCTGAACTTCCAGCCCGGCCTCCCTGGAGCTGCTCTGTCCTCACAGTGTGGGCTGGTGGTCACAGGGGATTGGGGGGGGCACGATTTTGGGGTTCTGTTTGTGGCGCTGTGACTGAACTGCTGCAGCTTTGGCCCCAACACTTGATCTCTGGCTCAGGTTCCTCAGCCTTAAACCAGGGAGGATCCTGACTGGCCATATCCAGTATCTTATGAGAATTATGCCATTATAAAATCCATCTGAACTTCCCTAAAATATCTACATTCTGATATTTCTGAAGCTTATTGGAGAAACCCTCTCTCAGGGCTGCCTTGTATTTATTTGACATTGTTTGTGCTGAGTAAACTCCTTGGAGACAAGGAGCAAATTCCTCGGAGAACTTGTGGTCGGATCAATTTGTAGAGCTGTTTCCATGTTTTCTGATGCAATAGAGTGTAACAATGCTGTATCCCAGTAAACATGGAAATGGAGCAAGGAAAACATTTCTCAATCGACTTCCTAAAAATACTGCTCTGGATGGGGAGGGGCTCGAGTTTTATTCCGGGAGCTCATTCAATCCCTCATCGGTTTCCACAGTGTCTCAGATTTTACTTAGTCTTATATTTCATGTACTTATAGATTGGGAAACAGAGTGTTCCATGGGCCAAATGCCCACGAGCGTGACATGCAATAACCATTATGGAGTCAAATGCGCATATTCCTGGGTGGAGAGGTGCCAGGCATGGCTGGAAGCACACTCAGGATTTGGCACAGTGGGCAGATCATCAAGGGTGATCCTGGGAGGGGCTCTCTTGACTTGGAGTTTGAATATTCTGATGCGTTGTTCTGTAGGGGGGGAAAAGGTGATTTCTTTAATGTGTTAGTTTGGTATTCTGGGATTTTGGGGTGTTTGTTTCGTTTTAATTATCTTCCTCCCCCTCCTTGCCTGAGGACTTCTCAGATGGAACCTGACGAAAACACAAGTCCTTGCTGAGTTCCTGGAGAGGAGGGAGGGAATGAGAGGATACCAACATCACCAGAGGAGCAGCAGCGGTTGGATGGGTTGTCAAACTCATTCCAGTGTCTGTGTCCACCTCCTTGCATGACACAAGTTCCTTCTCTTTGGTTTTGGAAACTGTGTTTTCTTCGTCCTCATTTGACAGGACCCCAGACCTTGGCCCTCCTTGCTCCTGGAGAAACGCTGAAGGTACAGCCACGGGAGGAGCTTTCTGGGTAAAGCCAAGTTAAATCTTCAGAAGTCCAGGTTCGTGGAAGCAAGCTGGATCCAGGCTGCAGGTTCTCCTAAGAGTTAATGAAAAGAGTATTAAATATCCTTCAACCTCCCCGACAGAGATTGCCTGGGATAAGTATTCCCTGAATTCTCATTTCCTGCTCCTATGTATTGGGCCTGGGCTCGCACAGTCGTTCAGGCATGAAACACTTTGCCACAAATTTGCAGCCCAATAGGAGCAGTTCTGTTACAGGTCTATTATTTGCATAATTGGGTGCTAAGGAAAACAAAGCTTACAAATTGCTGATAATTGCACAATGTCAATTATATGGGGATAGGTCAGAGGTGGAATAGAAGGGTGAAGTCTCCAGGTGTGTTGAGGTCAAAAGCAAGTTGTTATTGAGGGGAAGCTTGTTAGGGGTAATAGCTATCAGAGAGACTCCACTGCAGCCTGTTAAAGCCATGTTGTTAAATAACAGGTTGCTGCAGCATTCCAGGAGAGAGGGACCCCTGCCAGGGGCAGTTATTGGTTAGTGCTTCATGTGGTACTTGGAGGGGGGCTGAAAAAAGGCACTAAAGAGAGCTGGGAACGCTCTTGTTGTATAGCAAGTGGCACGGGAGGGCTGTACCACAAAAACTGTTACAGAGTGAAGGGCCCAAAATCATTTTTGTGCCTGACCAAAGTGAAAGTTGATTCCCACAAAAATCCCCATGGCACTCCAGGTGGCCGGCAAGAGACACCTCCATTGGCTGAGTTAAGGCTTGAGAACCTGAGGGTCAGAAGGGACTGAACCTGTACTGATGCTTTGGAGTGATCCAAAACCCATTGCACTTAGCTGGCTGCTCCCTACTAGAGTTGCAAAGTTCCCTGGTATTTAGGAAAACGAAAAAAACTGTGGGGAACCTGAGGAATTGCAGCTCTTTTTAAAATGGCCTTGGCTTTAACCTCCATATTGTATTGCTTCAAAATCCTCTCAAGAACTTCCTTCTGTAAGTGCAAACCAAAGTGCCAGGGTGGTTAAATGCAGTCCAGGGCAGTAAAAGGTGTGTGTGCCCCCTTGGCCAGGGAGGGGGAGCAGCTGTCAGGGACCGTGTCAGGCAAACACAAGGGCACAGGGGGGACCTTGCTGGGACATGACCCTTGTCGTTCTCTCAGGGATTCTCTTTCTCTTCTGTCTTCAGTTGCTTTTCTGTCTTTAACCGAACAGCAGCCAAGGCAGGAGAGGAACTGTCTGACAAAGGTTTCATTGACACAAGGGGATGATTTTTGTTAGAAAGCACTTCCTTCTCTGATGAAAGCTTTGAAGTGTCATCTTTGTTCTTTCAGCTTGTTATTTTTTTTCTCTTTAAAATTGAAAGACAAAATACTTGAAAGTCATCTTTTAATACAGGCAGAATAACAGGGGCAGCAACAGAAACCCTTCATTTGAAAAGGTGTCATCATGCTCAAGTAATGTATTTGAAATATCATTTCTAATCCTTGTTAAGCAAACAGTGCCTTAAATAATTGAAAACTGCTGGTTGCATTTTAAAACATGTATAATTTACTCTTTAAGTTGTCGTCTTCCTTCAGTGTGTATCTCAGGGTGCCCTGTCTCTGCTGACTCTGATCTCTGTGCCTCTTTCATGTGGCTTGGCTTTACTATCTGCAAAAGGGATTAATGGAAATGAACTCCCTGTAAAGGACAGTGAATCAGCATCCAAGGGTGCCATTGGAAGGCAAGGGATTATAAATTAAGTCTTTTTTTTTTTTTTTTTTAAGATCTGAGCAGTCAGGTGAATTTTGGGTGTCTAAAACCTGAAATCCTAAATTATTTCTTTTTCTGCTCCTTCACACCAGGCCACCAGTGCTGTTAATCCTCTGGTTTGGAGACCTGGTTCTCCACTGCGGAGTAAATGGAACATTCACTGTTGGCTTCATTGGTAGCAGGGTCAGATCTGGTTCAGACACTGCAGGATCAGCTCCTAAGACAAGTCCTTGAGGTTGCAGGTGAGGAGAAAGACACGTGACAATCCTGCCAGCAATGGAGTTACTGTTCTGAATAACTCCAGCCCAGTCAGACCACAGAGATCAGCAAAGCACCAGAGACAACTTCCTGTGGTTTGACACTGTAATCCTGCAGTGAAACATGGCTCTGTTAACTCTTGATTTACTCACTTCCCTAAAGAAAGCCTTCAAGTCCATGGTCTCCAGGCTGTTATTATCCACCCAAGAGGGCTTCCTTGGACTGGGCAATGAAAGTTTCTTGGCATGGAAGGATGGATGATTTGAGCAGTGCAATTCCTTTTGGTGCTTCCAGACTTAGTGAACAGATGAAAAGCTTTTTGACACACTCGCCAGTATCTGTGTGAAAGCACAGCAAAGCTCTGTGCTGGGGGAGGTCATGGGAGCCTCTTCTCCATCAGGAATCTTTTCCCTCTGGCAAACACATCCCAGAACCAGGCTGGCCTCTGGGTGCTGCCATCCAGCTGGTTTTCCTGGGATCCCTGGCAGGATCACCAAAGGGTCTGGCTCTTGCACTCACCAGCACATGAAACAAAGTCCTGCCCAGGACCAGCAGCCTCACTGGGATGGGGTGGGGTGGGGTGGGATGGGATGGGATGCACTGGCCATCCCAGTGACCTGGAGTGGCCTGATGGTTCATTCTCCAGTGATCAAAGACTGCTAAACCTGAGCTGATCGACCCCGTCAACTGATAATGTACCTAAAATCAGAGAAATTGTCACAATAACTTCATAAACTGCCCTCGTGGAAATCCCTTAAAATGCAGACAGGCCAACTCTGCCTCTCCAGCCATCCATCTGCACTGACACCTTATCCCATCTCCCTGAGCTTAACAACGGAACTGGGGGAGGTTTTATAAACTGGGAGGTTTTCAACCAAACACTTGCCAGAATTTCCTAAATATTTTATAAAAGTAGTAATAATAAAGGAATATTTTCAGTGGTGGCTGTTGCTGATGGGAAGTCCATCTCATTTCTGCTGAGCTGAAGTTTCCTTAACTTTCATATTTGGGATAGTTTAGAGGTCAGTCTTTATGATCTGTAAAGAATTACAGTTATTGGGATTTACAGGAGGAAAAGATAATTCCTTTCCTCTGTTCCTCCTGCTGCTCCTCTCCCTCCTCGAGTACTGCAGGAGCAGAGGAAATCAGCCCCAATAAAGCAGCCTAAACACTGTTTTTTTTCGAATCCCCATTCTTAGCATAAGCAATGCTCAGCTGGGAACCCAATAAAACCTTTGAACTGGTAATTTGCGCCCATTCTTTTAAAGCCTTTTCCCATTTTAAATATTAGTATAAAAAGGGGATTTGAGGAATCAGGATCGCCAAAGCAAACATTTGACACGCTGTTATATTAGACCTATAGAATATAAAGCTCAGGCACATGAACCCAAGCTGCTGCTGCTCTGTGGATCCATGCTTACGTCTGCAGGAAGGACAAAAGTGCTGGAAAAACTGTTCCCCTGTCTCTGTGTGCCTGTACTCACTGTTGTTAACTAGGAGGAGGATTGCACCCAGTTGGTATGGCAACAAAAACTGTAAAAAGAAAATCCTCCTATTACAAGGCATGGAGGATATTGGCTGTTTTCTGTCCTTCAGCACAAACCCAGTAACACTGACACGCTGCTTCTTTGCTGTGCCACAGATATTTGTATTTGGGTGTTGTTGTGGAAACTTCCCTGGGCTGAGATGTTCCTTTGGGTTCTGGCTCTGAAAGGTTACAGGGATCCCACATTTCAGACCCAATCTTTGAAGTGTGTGTTTAACTTTATGGCCCAGAGCACAGAAAGCTGAATCCCCACACGTTCCTAGCACTCAGCTCCTGATCTTGGAAGCAGAGAGATGGATGTAAAAACTGTCATAGCAATAAACAAGTAGTTTGGTGGGCAGAGGGTTTAGTGAAAGCTGCTTTTCAACGTCTTTTCCTCCCTTTTTTCTTCTTCCTTAGGGGCAGGGGAGGCTCCCTTGGCATTTGGGAGCTGTCTCCCTCTCCAATTCCCTGGTTCATGAAGTCTATTAGAATTTATCCCTTAAGGTCTTTACTCCTTTGATAGGTTTGCTTCAAATTATCAGTGATTTAAAAACTTTGGGATAGAAAGGAATGGGAGAAGGAATCCATAGAGCACTAGCACATAAGCCTTGTTTCCTTAGGCATCCAACTAAAACCTTTCCCATGTCCAAGGTGAAAAGCCAGGTTGATGCTCTGTGTTTGTCATCTCGACTTGCAAATCCAACACTGTAGCTTTATGTTTCTGCTGGAAAGAAAAACAAACTGCAAACAAAGGGAGAAACCACAGAGCTTTGCCTGGAGCTGTGCTGTGGGGGATTGAGTAATTTCCCGTGCGCCAGTTAGAAATGGGACAGCCCCAGTCCCGGGACTGGGCTGGGTGGGAGCAGAGGGGGACGTGGTTTGGTGTCTTCTCCCTGTGGTTGCTCCTGACCCCTCTGTGTGTGTTCAGTCACATCAGCACAATGTCTGACAGGGAAATGCAGGTATTTCAGCTCTGACTTGAGCTCACAGAGTAGTTTCCAGGCTCCCTGGACTCTCCTCTTACCCGAGCAGTGCTCTGAATCAATCCCAGCAGTGGAGAGGGAAGGTGGGGAAGATCTAAATGAGCGTGTTTCTGAAGGCAGCATTTAGAAAAGCCCACCCAGGTAGCCAAGAGCAGAAAATACTGTTTTATAGAGGAATATCTTTGGTTTTCAGACTCTTCAGAACAAAGGAGAAGCTTTTAAATACAAATCTGAGGTTAATAACTGATACCAAAAAAATGCTGCACATGAATCATGAGGTTCTCCTCGGCAGAAGCACAGATTTCCCTGGGAATTAAAAAGAAAAATTAAAAAAAAAAGGCCCGTCCATGTGCACGTAAGCTGCTGGCCTCCCCTCAGCACAAAAATTAGACCCCATGTATCTCCCCATGTCTGTGTCCTGAGCAGGACACTGAAGGCAGAGGGGCCCAGTGGAACCTCAATTCACAAGTGTGTCGCTGTTTTTCCTTCGCTCGTGGCATAAATCATGAAAGGAAAAAAAATCTGTTAGCACAGAGCTCAGGTTTGTTTATTTTTTTGCCAGCTGCAACATGCTACCCTCTTAGGGGATCACGGAAAACCAGTCATGGTTTAGGCTGGAGTGACATGTCAAACCCAAACTGTGGGTCTGGCCCCTCTCAATGAATTACAACCTTGTCAGGAACCTATTATACATATAGACATACATATATGGATTTTTTATTTTTTTTTTTTAAATTAAGGTAGGGGGTTTTTATCAAATCAAATACCTGCACAGTAAATTATATTTCTGGTGCCAGCCTGGCTCTGCCTCTCCCTCCCCTGCTCTCCCTCCCTCAGCACCAGGACACAGGGGGCTTGTTTGAGGAGGGAGTGGTGGGCAGCTCCTGTGCTGCGGAGGAAGCGCTGTTTGACCTTGCCACATGTTTTGTTTTGGAATATTTACCACAACATGGCCCAGCACTGTTGCCTTAATGGTAAAAATATTCAGAGTGCAAGCGTGGAGGCCTGGGGTGGTGGGTGAAGGAAGGAAGGTGAAACAGTAATAGGGTGCAGCCATCAAAGATGTTTGCTCATCTGTTTTCTGAACCAAGTTTGTTTTGTTTATTAATAGGGCTTGAAATGCCAAGGGGAAAGTTTAAGGTGAACTAAAAATGCCATATGTTCCTCCGCTATGGAGTCTCCTTTTGTACTTGCTAAAATTAGTTGGGTGCTGCCTTTTCCCTTTTTATCCACCTCCTCCCTCCAAGGAACAGAAGCGATTGTTGTTTTAGGGGAGGCCCGAAAGCTCAGCAGATTAAACCAGTGAGAGTTCACTGGAGGTCTGTTTAATCATGGCCCAGCAGTTTCTTCAGTCAGAGGCACAAGCTACTGCAAAATAGTCTGCACAAAAGTTTAAAAACTAATTAAGAGGCTTTCACCTCGTATGTTTTCCATGGAAGAAAAGGGGAATAATTTTTCTCGACTAACAGCACCTTTTATGCCCAACTCTGCCAACAGCCATGAGAGGTTTCTGCTGTCATTGTGACCCTGGAGGGGAAGAATTCCACACAGGACAGCGTTAAATGGATACACAGCATCCCTGTGCCTAATAGTTTGACATGGAGGGGAAAAATCTGTACCTGGTTAACAATCTATCCACCCAACCACTGGCATCCAATCCTTCCTTTGTGTGCTTCCAAGGAGCATTATGGTTTGGGTTTGTAGGACTGGACTCAGAGCACACTTAGGGAGGGGTGGGTTCCTCAAGGGCACCTCCACAAACCGGGAGCATTTCTGCTCAGAGAACGAAAATCAACCCTCCTCCTAATCCTGTCTCGTGCCTGTGTGGGCACTGAGGTGCCGAGGGAGCTGCACGGGGCTCTCGTGCTGCAGGATGGAGTGCAGGGCTGGGGAACCTGCCAGCGTCTGCCAGCCCAGCACTGCACTCACCCCAGTGCTCCCACACAAGGGCTGCTTATGTAGGATGGGAGGGGAAGGAATGCTGGGGGGAAACACCAGAATTCAGAGGCTGTTCATGGAATTGCCTGTGCTGGACACATGAGAGAAAACAGAAGACACCAGAGCAGAGCTGAAGGACAGAGCTGACAGACAGAGCTGACAGTCCCTGGCCCAGGAAGGGACATTGGGATTGTCTTTTCATTTCTTCATTAAAAGGGTTGTCACTCAGTGGAAGGGGCTGCCCAGGAGGGTGGTGGAGCCCCATCCCTGGAGTAGTTCAGGGAATGACTGGCCATGGCACTGAGTGCTCTGGGCTGGGGGACAAGGTGGGCATCGGGCACAGGGTGTACTCTGTAACCCTGCAGGTCAGGCTCAAGCACCAGTTGGGACTGAGGTCTTATCCAGTCTCCCCAGTAAATGGACATCCTTGAGGGGAGGGTGAGCCCAGCCTGCTGAGGGCACAAGGAACAGCTCCTGCCTCACTCCTCTGGTGCCTCCTTGTTCTCCCTGCTCTGAGGGGGCAGGAATTAGTCACTCCAGGGAATGGCTGGGAGACAAAATATTAATCATGTGCAGCCCTTTAATTGCATTATAGCCCTTATTAAATAAGGTACAGGAGAACGTAAAGGTGGCCTTCTTCTATTTGTGATGCAGACATTATGTAAATTTATGTACCTGATTATGCCAGTCTTTTGAACCCCCTCAGGTTTCGGAACAGTTTCCAAGCTGTCCCCCTTGCTCAGTGTGGAATTCTTGGGCATTTGGTTCTGATTTTGCAGTGGGGCCCATTAAACCCCCAGTGTGTGTCTGTGTGTTCTCCCCTTTCCTGCAAGCCGGAGACTGAATCTGGCACTGGGTTTTCTGGCTGGGTGAAGAGAAGTTTGTTTCTGAGGTGAAAAATTTGCCTTTTAAATTTCTATGTAGCTTGTACCCAGATTATAATTCTCAGCCAGGGCTGAATACCAAATGACCCTGTTCCTCATTTCCACAAATATTCTGAAAGGCAAAGAGCAAGGCAAGGGAAAATACTGGCCCAAATCCAATGCTGTTAGAACCCAGAATCAATGGCATTTATGCAAAGGTTGGATTTGGCCTCTTCCATCTTTCATTTAGAGCTCTCAGATTACCAGAATATAAATATTGCCTGATGCTCCAGAGCTGCCCCAGCAGATTGCTCAAAGGCGCATCTTTCCTTCTGGAACAAGGCAAATATTGTGAAAGGAAGTCTCCATGAGAAAGGCTGGAAAAGCTGTTAGTAACTGTCCTTGATATTGTATGTTACAAGGTACTTGTGAAGACTAAAGCTGGGAGGATAAATTCCAAACATGACAAGAAACTCCTCTTTGGCAAGAGCAGAACAGTCCACAGTGGTTTTTACATGATGCCTCATTAGTAAAAGATTTTGTCAACCTTAGTCCTTCTGGTTCCATGCAGATAGACCCATGTAGTATCCCAAGAATTTTCCAGAACAAAGAAAAAGAAGTAGTTATGAACCCTATTGTAAGAGAGAGGCACTAAATGGAAAATGCACTGAAGATTTTTTCCAATGCTCTTGCAGCTGAACAAGATTTATTTGACTTCTCCTGTGAATTCTGGATTATTCTCACTCTGTTCATGTGGTGGACAGTGGTATGGAAACAGCTCTGAGTTTTTAATTGTGAAATAATCATCTTTACATGTGACACCAAGAATGCTCCGTGTCTGTGCCAGGGGAGATGTTGATGGTGATCCCTGTTGGAATGCCAGGCAATGTGAGACATCCTTGCAAACCCATCCATGCTATTCCATGCCCGGAGCACCAACCAGTGACATCCTCAGTGTTTGGGTGCCCGTTGCCAATTGTTCACTCACAAATGAATCCCAAGGAGGTGACACAGCAAAGTAGGGACCAAGCACATGCCTAACTTCCATTTTGGAATCCTTGCTCTCTGGGATTGAAATTTAGAGATAAACCGTATGGATTTCAGCTGTATCCCGAGAGATGCAATGTCCTAGTCCTGTGGAATACCAGTTGTGTGTAACACGTGGTTGTTATTTCTCCGTTAGCGCTGCCAGTGCTGGAGCTGCTGTTCCTGTGTCATTCTCCTGACACGTCGTTAATAAACAGGGAATTTCATACCTGATTTCCGCACTGTCATGCTGAAAACCACCTGGGTCTCAGTTTTCATCGACATTTAAAATGAATAAACCAAGAAGATGTGGACTGAAAAGTGGTGGTTGTGTTTGAGCTGGGATCGGTCTGTTTGAATAATGGATCAATCAGGTTGGAATGAGAATCCTTGCTGGGAGGATAAAAATAAAACTGGAAATTCTGAGGCTCCAGATGTCCAGTTGTTGTGAGGATTTCACAGCAGTAGCTTCCCCGTTAGGAACCCTTTCCTAAGCAGGGACCTTACCCAAATCTTTGTTGCTTCAGTAGGATATGCATCGATCCCTCATTATGTCTAATCCCATGGAGATGGAAAACAATTTATTCCCTTTTGTAGAGGCTTTTCATGGGTTTGAAGACCTGACGTGTTCTTCCCGCTTTTCCTTACTTTGGCTGAGTAACTCCAGTTCCCTCCACTCTCCTGCGTCCCATTTCACAGAACCCCTGACCTGGACTCCCTAATCCAAATGAGTTTTGGAATCGCTCCGTTTCCAGAAGCTCTGACAGGAGGCTGCCTTTGCCAGCAGGTGTCACCATAAGAGAACGAGAATCTCCAGCTCGGAACGCCGCCGCAGGAAGGGCGGATTCTGGCCCCGCACCTTTCTTTCCCTGCTTTGCATCCCCCTGGAACTCCTTTATTCCAGACCGACTTATCGCTGGGTTAGAAAATAAGTATGTCCCGAAAGCAAGAGACCCCCGAGCAACAAAAAAACCCACGGCGAGCTCGGCAAAGGAGCCTGGCGAAGCTCTCGGGGGGCGCTGCGGGGCGCTGGGTGAGGCTTGGGGGTCCCCGGCGGCTGCGGCGGGGGGAGCGCAGGCGGCTCTGCCCCAGCCCATGCCCTGCCCTGCCCTGCCCCGCTCGCAGCCCCCTCCGGCCGCGCTGGGCGGGCGGCAGCTCCGCAGGGAATCCCCCCGAGCTGTGTCCTGACCTCTCCCTGCAATTCAGTCGGTGGGTATTCGTTGCATAAAGGGAGTGTTTCCTTGTTCTCCTCCTCTCTCGCTCCCTTCAGCTCGCAGAAGGATTGGAGTCCCATCCCTCCCTCCAAAGCAGCGCGCAAGTGGCCGAGGGACTGTCACGACACAAGAGGCTGCAGCAGTTGGTTTTCTGCTCAAGTTCGTCATTTTCTGCATTTCCTGCACGAGGTTTTAAGGGTGGTTCTGGCTGAATTGGTGATTTTTGTGCGATCCTGGGTGGGTGCAGGACCACCTGCCCCACAGGGGCTGCAACGAGCCAGTGGAAGGGCTCGAGACAGCGTTTTGGGATTTTTCTTTTCTTGATTAAACCAGCAAGCGCTGCGTAAATATTGGAAATAAAACCCGCTGCAAACTGAAGGATTAGTATTTAGCTCTTTATCTAAATACACTCCATTCCCCCCCCATCCCCTCCCCAAAATAAAATAGCGTTGTTTGAAATTTCCAGAGAAGCTTAAGGCCTAAAGCATTGGGTGAGATGTAAATTTCTTAAAATATTTATCCATCCATAAGTGGCTACATATTTGACATTATTATAGGGTTTCTCAATGTTCCATTTTATTAAAAAATATTTATTTGGTTTCTAAGATTACTGCTTCTCTGACCACAGAAAATTCAATTACCGAAAACTGCAGCTATCAAATTGGTTGAAAATAAATAGCCTTTTATCCAAACCTGGCATGGGCTGGTTTACTTTTAATACGTAGCCATAAAAAAAGAAGCTCTTTCCACGGAGAGCCGGTTGGTTACAGAGCAAGAAGCCAAGGAACACTTTGCATCATCAGGTTTTATTTAAAATAAGGGAGGGAGGGGGTAGAAAATAAGTTGTTATGAGACTAATTAGCTGCTCATTTTTCTCTTTTTAATAAGTGGCAGAAGATCTCTCAAGGCGTTTGTTTTGTTCTGATAAGTCGGTCTTGTTTCACAAGGGTGAACAGATATGCAGGTAACAATCCCAATTCTTGGAGCACCAAAGAGTGTTTCCTACCTGTGGGGTTTAAAACAGGCAGGGAGTTTGCAAATGGCACAGAAATTAGTGCTGGAAGGGCTGCGAGAGCAGGTTTGTTGATTGCTTTTCATCTTCAACAGCGTGGATTCCATCACATCTCAATACAAGGCACCGCAGAGGTTTCTAATGGAGCAGGTTCTTGAGTGTGGCTAAAATGTCACACCTTCTGTGACACAGATGTCACCCACCGACGTGGTGGATGTCTGCTCGCCCCTTCAGCCATGACCCTCTCTGCTCTGACAATGCTTTTGCAAAGGGGAAATGGAGCAGAAGGGCACAAATCCAAAAGGGTGACTGTCCTTTCCAGCTCTGTCCAAATGCTCTGCGCTGACACTTCTCCTCCTTTGATTTGTGAAACAGCCCCGTTGCATTTCCAGGCTCTTTGCTCGCCTGCAAAGACCCTTCCACAGCGTGTCTTGAGGACACCACGTCTTTCAGCTCGGGTCCCAAAGGCATCAAAGGCTGGAATGTGAAACATCCCTGTCCTGTCGTTGGCCAGGGGCTGGGCGTTAACAGGTCCTGTTGGCAGAGGGGCCAGGGAGCCCCTGCCCTGGGGATCAGGGATGTGCTGAGCGACGGGCCTGCCTGCCTGGAGAACAAGGGGCACCAGGGCTGCTCCAGAGAGCTGTCAGTGCCAGCCCGGCATGAAAAGCCACCAGATCAAAGCTGGGACGAAAGCAGAGGGAGATAACGCCATGGGCACGTGGCCCTTCCAGAAATGCGGGTGGGAAGGGACGCTGCCCCTCGGCCCCTAGGGTGGATGTCCCCTGCTTCTGAAGAACCTGCAAGGGGGGCTCAGGAGTTGGGGAGATCATTCTAAGGGAAACAGAAGAGTGTCAGTATTCAAAATCTAAGGGGTTATTGCTTTGGAGAGACAAAGGGAATTTGCCCTAAAAGATCTGTGGGAAAATTCATCAACTGCTGAGACAGGTAAAAATATTCCTGTGATTCCCACTGGGCATGTGGAGGAATCGCAGTTATAACCATCTCCTGGAAAACTGGAAACACTTTTTAGTTCCTATTTACTGAGTTTTCGTACTTTGGAAAGGCACGGGAGGAGGATTACCTGGAGATCTTGGCTAGAGCAGGTGGGTCAAGACAGCAGCTGAGACCTCTTCGGAGTTTGCCCCCTTTCGGTGGCCCGTTCGTTCCCCCACCCGAGTCCTTCCAGCTGCTGAGCAGAGATATCGCAAAGGGTTACGCTGCAGAGTTGAGCAAAATGAAATAAAGCTTGGGAAGCGCTTTAAGGAGATTTTGTGAGGAAAGGACTCCCTCAGGTTTGAAGAATAGCTGGCTGCTGTTCCCGGCTGTGGTTTCGCAGGTCTGTACACACGTCCCATTGTACACAAAAGCCGCTTATTTGTTTAAGGCAGTTGGTGAGTGGATTATGTGACACGGAGTCATCCAGAGAGATCGCTCCAGCCCGAGTGGCAGGGCAGGAAAGAGCCTGAACCTGTATTTTAATCTCTTTTCTGATGTGATTTCCCAATTGCATCAGGAGGCGAAGTCTCTCTGAGCGTCAAGTCTGATGATGTGGGAAGATAATCCACCCCAGGCAGAGCGGGCTTTCCAGGAGCCCTTTCCCCGGCTTCCCTGGAGGAGAACCAAGTCCCAGTGCTCCCTGCAGAGTCTGGGAGCTGCAGTGCTGCTGAAATGTAGGTTATGGATCAAATGTAGTTTGGGTATCTGTAATGGAGCCTGCACTCAGAGCCGGTGGAGCAGGAGCTCAGCCGTCAGTTGTCAGCCCATAAAATCTGTGTTACCTTGCTTTCTTTGCTTTTTTTCCCCCATTGTTCTTAAAGCGGTGGCGTGAGGGAAGCTCGTAAGATTGGGAGCAAATGAAAATAGGAAGATGTAATTTTCTGTTGAACTGGATGACTGCGAGAAGTGATGCCCCCACTGTCCTCCTCTTGGGGCTCAGTCCCAGCCTAAGCTGCTTCACTCTCACACTTGGCTTCTGTCTCCTGAACAGCATTAAAATAACATCACTTGCATGTTGATCCAAAAAGCTTGTATATTTATATATATATTGAATGTCTGCTCCTAGATAACGTTGCTTTGCTCCTGTTAAAAACTCTGCCTTGAATAAAGAGCTTCTTTGGAAGCTTTTTTAATGTGAGTTAGGACTTAATGTTGCCTTGGTTGCAGAGACCCTTTGGGTTCCAGCCTTCATTGCGATGCACACAAACAACACATTGACTGTGGCCCCGCTTTATATTCTCACTAAATCAAGGTAAAGTTTTTTTTAAAGCCCAATTCATATTAAAAAATTTTCCTGCGGGTGTGAAGTGATTTTGACAGAGGCACAGCTCACACGGAGAACCCTCCAGACTTGTGGCTTCAGAGAAAGAAGGGAAAAATATAGCTTGGGGTGGGGACAGGAGGTAGAAATAGTTGAGAGGACCCTTTGGTCTTTAATTCATGTCAGAAGAGCTCCAGCTGTCACCCACCACTTGTCCCAGATTTATGGATCATCTGTTTTGTTAATGCTTGTGGATCTCTTGCTGAACATAACCTTTCTGAATTCTTTTCTCCTGATCAAAGGTTGTTAAAGTTATAAATGTCCCTGTGATATCTTGAGGTTTTCCTAAGAAGGTGCATTCACGGAACAGTTGTTGGGGTAGTCATGAAGTAATATATTTCCCATGTATATCTGCACAAGTTTTGGAGAAGCATTTTAATTTTATATATATATTGAACAATCTGTGCTTTAAAAGAACCAGCGGATGAATTTCTGTGCTGAATTGACCACTTGGAACGAGGCCATTTGTTCATCTTCAGTGTTGCCTGAAATGCACAAAAGAGTCACTTTAAAATATTTACATTTTTGTCTTGAATTTACTCACAAGTAAAGTTTCTCAGAGTTATACCTGTATGTCTGCAGGCATGGAAGATTTAGGGTTATATGTGAAGAAGGTACAGCAAGACTTGAAGCTCCTGTAATTTGGAGAAAACAGCTCCTGTGTGCCTGCCGTGATTGACTGGCCTCTCTGCTGTAAGCAGGGCTGCAAAAGGAAGGAGCTTCATTATTGCTCTGAAATTCCACGTGCAATATTGTATTTCTGCATTCTTAGGCCGGACAAAGCCCGGAGGTGTCTGGAGTTGGTGCTTTGCCAAAAGCATCTCAATTACAAATGTAGTGTCTCACGTTTGCCTGGGCTATGAAAGAACCATCCACCAAAGGGAATGTCAGTGGAGGGATTTCATTGCGAATTCTGGAATGGTTTGGGTTAGAAAGGACCTCCAAGGTCCTCTCATTGCACCTCTGCCTTGGCCAGGGGCACCTTCCACTAGCCCAGGTTGCCCCAAGCCCCGTCCAGCCTGGCCTTGGACACTTCCAGGGATGGGGCAGCCACAATTTCTGTGGAATGTGTGATTTTAGGACACATCTGAACTGCTTAAACTTTTAACTGAGCCACTGCCATAGAGAGAGAGAAAAGTCTGGATGGCTCGTTCAGCTTTTGGGTATGACCTTTGCCAAGGATGGAGCGAGGCAGGAAGCTCAGGGTCTCTTTGGTGGCTGCTTCAGCACATTCCCATAAGGAACAGCCCTGGTCCTGTAACCTGGGGAGATTGGCTATGGGACTGGGAGAGTTTCTTGTTGGAATAGCCGAGAGGGAGAGAAAATAAACTGAGAAGCTGAAATGTTGGAGATATTTCCGAGGGACCTTCACAAGGGTTGGCTCAGCAGTAGCACAGGAGAGGCTGCCCCAGTTGCTTCCCTGGCAGTATCCTCAAAACATAAGGAGTGAGCATCCAAAACACAAGTGCATCCACAGAGGCGACGCACGGAGGGGCGAGGGAATGCAGATGGAGCCCAAACCACAAACGGTGCACCTTGATCGGGCTCCAGACCTCAAACAGCCCTAATTTAAGGGTTACCCAGGTACAGGTTTTTAGGTTTGCTCGTTATAGAAATGAGAGACCAACTCCGGCTCAGCCTCTGGTTGGAATACGAGGAAAGGCCGCAACATTCCGAGATCTCTGGAGCGGAGGTGTTAATTTTCATCCATTTTTAGAAAGGCATGATTATTGCTGGCCTAACTATTTTATTTTAAATGTTTTAATTGCTTGAGAACAAACTGTTTTACACAATTCCCAGAGCAGCTCAGCAACACTTTGGAAGCCAAATACTCTGGCAAGAGACGGGATTGATTTTTTTGTGTGTGTGTTAAAGCAGGAAAAGTTACCTACAAAGCACTCCATGAAATGCTAAAATGATGGCCTGCCGTCCCTTCCATCAGTCACCAGGAATTCATGTACAATTTCATCTGAGATCTGTATTTTTGGTACAAATTTGGAGGGTTTATTGCTGCTTTAAAGTACATGCAGATTATTTTACTTTAATTCCAAGTCACATTATCCCCAGCCAAGTCTAGTGTCATTTTACAGACATGAAAACATAGAAACCCTGTTCTCAAGTTCCTTATTACGGGATTGAGGCCGTTGTTTATTGGTGCTGATTTTCCTTTCTTTTCCTGACAGCAGCCATGGGGGTGAATGCACTGCCTGGGCTGCTTTTATGATTTATGTTCCTCCTTCAGTGTTTGTCTGTTAGTCTGAAATCAGATAAAGCGCCCTGTGCCACGTGATTTAAGTGCATGGATAGATGAGAGAAGAGAAAATAGCTGTAGCATCTAAGCTAATAATTCACAATTAATAGGCTTTGCATGTTCCCGAGTTTGGCAATATTCTCAGGGCGGTGGAAAATTTTTTATCCTCGTTTTATTTGTTCCGAATAACAGGATTTTTTTCAACTTGTTCTTGAATTGGATTAGACCCCGAGAAGCATTTCTGTTAAGTTGAGCCTGCAGTTTTCCTGTTGTCAGGATGACAGGATGGATCAAGTGAAGTACGTGTAAAGATGAGCAGGACTTGGATTCCATTTGATCTTCGGCAGCTTTCACAATGTTATCTGCAAAGCTTGGAGCAAACATTTTAATCTGTGGTGGGAAATCAAGAAACACAGGGAACAGGGGCTTGCTCAGAGCACAGATGGAGTTTCCAACCAACAGCACGAAGGTTTGGAGTGCTAAATTATACAGTACTGGGCACAGAAATCAGCAGCTGGGAAAATGCTCAGTGCCCCTTAAAATAAGGCAAAGAACAAACAAAGCTGTATCTTAACTTCTAGTATTAATGCAACTGTTTCTCCAGGAATTTTGCTAGAATTGCTTTAAAAGAATAAACCCCAGAGTGTGAATTTAAGGCGGGCCGTTGCCTTCCTTTTCAGAGAGAAACGTGAAGAAAAGGGAAACTAAGGAAATGTAGGAATTTTAATATCAGAAGTGGAGCTCTCAACCTCCTGAGTTTGTTTCTCTTGCAGTGAAAAGCGGTATGGTTTTAGGTCTGGTTCCAGAGTAGCTCCCAATCAAATTTTCAGGATTTTTCATGGAAATTTTCCAGCCTGGAAGTACAGAGGGAGTATGTACAGACAGAAAAGGATGGAAAAGGGGTGGTAAATTCCCTAATAAATCTGTCAGTAGGAAAGACCCTTGGAACCAGCACGGTTTGTAGCTTTCTCCAACTCCCACATCTCATCTTTTAACAGTATAAATAGCTGGGTTTAAAACTTGATTTCTCCACTGAAAATGTTGAATTTGCTGGCATAAGATGGCAGCTTTTGACATTAGAATATGGGGCCATTCCATTAGATTTACAGTCTCCAAGTCCATATTCCCTTGAAGATTAAACCTTCATTAAGTTCCCCCTTTTTTTCCCTTTATTTCCTGCCTTTTGCTCACATCACACTCTGACTTTCATAAGCACTCTTGGGTTTAGTGCTTTAATAAAAACAGCTTTGGTGGAGGTTTAAAGGCACTTCAGATTCTCTAAAAACCTTTTGGAAATACACCCCTAAATCAGTAATTCAACCTTCCTTCCCTATCCCCTCGTCTGCCATCATACATCTTCATTAAGATGCATCCAAAAGAAGGTAGTCTGTAATTTCAAGAGTTGCATCAAGGGCTTGATTTTCTTTTTCTCCCTATTTTTTTTTTTCTTTCCACCATTGTTATGACTAGACAGAGGATCATACTGAGTGCATTAGCCAGGCAGTGACTCAGGACACCTACTGCTTGGAATGCCATTGCACTCTGCGAGGAAAGGGATAAACGCAGCTCTCCTCCAGCCCTGAACCCCACTCTGCAGCAATATTTCTGCCACAGGAATACTTTGCTGTCAGCTCCAGCAAGGCAGCGTTGGGGAGCTGCGGTAGTTTGTTGTCAAAATGAAAAATGGTTCAGTGCAAAAGGTCTCATTGCTGGGATGCGAACAATCAAGGAACACTAAGTCAAGCATTTGACAAGGAACTTTGGTCTTGCTGTTAAATACCACTTAATATTGTCCTGCCCGATAATCCCTGCTGTTTAACAACTCTGCAGTCGTGGCCCAGGGATGGCATTATGCCTCTTGTGAAGGGAAAATCTCCGCCATATGTCCTGTGTTGCCAGCAAAAAGGAAAGACGTGGCTTTTAATATCCGAGGAAAATTGAGATGTCGCAAAAATAAGACAATTGCAAACACGTTATAGGCTTGGTTCTTCTTTGGAGTTTGTGTCCAGGACATTGAGGAGTGTTGCAGTTCCAGCTGAGGGTGGTAAAGGTGGAAAGCTGGGGAGCTTCCAGGCCTGTCCTGTTGGAAGTCTGTGTGTGCCAAGGAGCAAAGAAATGCTCTTTATTCAGAGTGACACTGGGAAGGTTCACTGTTATCACCTTGATCTCTACAGTGTCACCTGAAAAGTTCTTCCTGGTGGTACAGGTCGTCTCTTCCAGTTCAGATTTGTTGCCTTTGGGCCGTGACCCCTCCTGTATCTCTGCCTTAACTGGTCCTGCTCAGATAACCCTCTGAGTGCCTTGGGTCATTTTTCTCCTTGCCTCTCAATGCCTGATCCCGAGCCAGCCCACCTCCTGTAAGTCCTTTCTCTGTTTTGATTTGCCTCCTTGTTGGTTGGGTTGTTTTGTAAATAATGGCCTTTGTTTTTGTGAGTTCGGTCCCATTCTGAAGGTACATTTCTGCATTATGAACTGGGGATTGTGCGCTCTGGAGGGATTCTTCCCAAGGACGATAGAAGGTGTTGAGGCAGAAGATGAACAGATTATTGACCTGGAAGTCCATAGGACATTTCTTCATTTTAGCTTGGCTGCGAATCCAAGCTGGAGCCAGGAATGATGGTATTCCCACTGAAAAAAAGAAAAGCTAAATGGGCAAAACAAAGCATTTTTATTGGTCACTGATTTCCAGCTGGGAATTGTGTGGGCTAACAAAGAGTTTAAAGTGAAGTGCTATTGCCCAAAGAAGCCGTGGCTGCCCCATCCCTGGAAGTGTCCAAGGCCAGGTTGGACGGGGCTTGGAGCCACCTGGGCTGGTGGAAGGTGTCCCTGCCCATGGCAGGGGTGGCACTGGATGGGCTTTGAGGTCCCTTCCGACCCAAACCATTCCCCGAGTCCATGAATTTGCAATAGCAAAGAGTGATAGTTCTTTTCAGGGTGTGAAATACTGGAAGGAGAAGCCCAGGCAGTTAAGGAAGAGCTGGAAGGCAGCCTTTGGAGCAGAGCAGAGCAGAGACCTGACACAAGTGAGCTCTCTGGGTGACGCCTCTGGGCCAGTTCCCCCTGGCCGAGGGAGAGCTGAAAGCTGAGCCGGGCAGTTTTCCTGACTCCTTGCTGCTCCTCCATCAGGGCTGTCAGGGCAGGCCAGCATTGGGAGGGAGCACTGTGTTTACACACAGACCCCGATGAACCAAAGAACCACCTCCAAAGGCAAAGAAATTCTGGGAGAGAGGGCGGGTGGCAAATATTTTCCTCCGCTTGATGTGTCAGCGGGGCTCTGGCAGGTGCCCTTAGGAAAACACATCCCGAATTTCGGGGCACTCAGCACCCCCAGGCAGGGAGTGTTTCCCCAGCCCGTCCTTGGGGCTGTTCAAAGGGAAGAACAGCGGTGGCTTCGTGGGGTGGGAGGTGCCAAGGTTGGCGTAGATGACATTTTGATCTGGGAAAACTGGGAGAGGAACTGGCCAGCGGTTCCTACAAGGCTTGGAGAAGGCAGGGATTGGGCTAAAGCGAAAGCAGCAGGGAGAGCAAACTCTGGGAAATGGAAATAACAGACCTGGGGGAGCCACGTGCAGAGAAGGGCAGTGTGAGGCACAACAGCGTGGGCTGTGATGGCCACAGGAGGTGAAGAAGGAGCCAAAGTTTGCTCAAGTGCAGAGAAAGCAGAGCCCCCCGTGACTGTCCAGGAGTGGGGCCTCTGCCTGACCCTGATCCCGGGCTGGGAACTGCCCCCTATCCCACGGGAGAGACCAGCACAGTCACACACCCTGGTGCTGTCACCAGCTCTGGATTGCAGAAAATGTTTTAAAGAGATAGAGTGAAAACACACTTGCATCACAGGAATAAATAAATTGCAAATTTGATAATTTAATTAATTTTAATTCTGTAATTAAAACGTAATTATTTTCATTTGCATTGTTATTTGTTATTCATTTTAAATTCAATAGTAATTTAATTTATACATTTAATGTGTGTGCAGTTTCTGCTTTAGGAATCGGCAAATCCCTTGACCAGATTGACCATGTGGACACCTCCATATTTCACTGCTGTGACCTGTTGGAGGATACACTTGTTTGAAGTCTGAAAACTGATAAAGAGATAACAGGAGAGACTTTTGGTCCTGGTTGTTTCTCATTCTTTTTTCTTGGGAAATTGGTTTTGGAAGTTTTTGTTGGGGAAGAAAAAATCAGATAGCTCTTCAAATCTGTTAAGTCTCAGTCCAGAAAAGCAGATATTTTTTACAATTACTAAAATACTGGGCGAGATTAATCATAAAATCATGGAATGGTTTGGGTTGGAAAGGACCTTAAATATCATCTGGTTTCATCCTCTGCCATGGCCAGAGACACCTTCCACTTAAGGTCTCATATAATCCCCTCTGGCCTTGTGAGATCATTTCCATGTATAAAAAAATAATAATTCTGTCAGCATTATTATTATCATTATCATTATTTCCATTGTTATATTTTTATTATGAATTATTGCACCTCTCCGTTTAAAAACATTGCTTGCTGCCATGATTTCAGATACATGTCCCAAACCTCTGTTAAACAAAAGCATGTGCAAACGCCCTAAAAATGGAAAACAAGGCTTGTTGAACCCGGTTTTAGGTACAGTAAAACTCCATTTGTTCTTTAATCTAAACTTTTCCCCAGGCAGCCCTGGTGCTTGCACTGGCTGAGAACATGACTCAGATAAAAGAAAGCAAGTTAAAATAGTTTTCTCTCTGGAATTTGTCAGGCTGGAGCACTAGAGAGCTCTGTTTTGGGAACAGAGTGAGCAGGGAATCACTGCTGATTTTGCCATAAAAAAAGTAAATCATTGAATGAATTTAAAAGACTGAAGGAACAGACAGAATTTGCTGTAATCTCTCTTGAAAATTTCATTTAGTTTTCTAAATAGGTGAAAGAGTATCATACTTGGAGTGAAGAAAAGGCTAATCTTTATGGAGCAGCTATTCCTGTGCAACGGATAGTTAATTTGCTGCAGAAAGGGGGATTTTGTTGGGTTTTGCCTCTCCAGTGATGCAATCCCAGCCCATCGGCTCCACGGGAGCTCAGCTCCGTGTCGAGTCTCCTCAGCTTTATGGGCAAGGCGCTGCTTTCCTTGTCCAACAGCCCCTGAGGGACATCGAAATGGGGCTGCAAATTTATTGCCGCAGCTCTGCGAGGAAATGATCGTCTGCCAGGCTGAACAACCCAGCAGATACTGTGTCAGATATGTCATATCTTGTCAAGCGGCAACTCCCCGGCTCCCGGCGTTGGGTTTCTGTGCTCGGCCCGGGAGCTGCTCGCTGGTGTTGGGATGGATTGCTCTCCCTCCCTGTGCTCCAGAGGGGAAATGCAAAAGAAAATTGGGTCAAGGTTTGCCGTGCCAGGAGCTGCTTCTCTGTGCTGGAAGCACCGGGGGACACAGAGAGGGTCTCACCGGGAAAAGGGCTCTCTCTGCCCAGTCGGGGTGTTTGGGGGTACGGGAAAGAGGACACGGGCAAAAGGTGGGAATGGGATGTGGAGCTGGAAGGGCTCTGTGTCGGCTGGAGCTGGACAATAACTCATGCACAGCCTCACTTCCCGTCCTGCCTGGACCTCAGTGATGGTTGGGACGGGATGAGGTGTCACCACAGGTATTTCTGGTCCCTCAGACGGGGCTGCCTGTCCCCTGCAGGTCGGGACTCACCAGCTTTCCCAGTGCAGAGGAGCTGGAAGGCAGCAGGACAAGCAGCACCAGTGGCACTTCTGTATTTTTAAGCTAATAATTCCCTAAATAGTAATTTTCAAAAGGCAGGAAAGCAAAAAAAAAGCTCCCCAAACGGCAGAAGTGAAAGCTCCAGAATTACCTGTCTGTCTAGAGCCTCCCTCCAAATGCTGATCGTGGAAGAGCCTTGCGTTCAGAAGTTTGGATGCTGCTGGAAAGGCACCGTGGTGTTCTAGGAAGGCACCAATAACCATCCCAATTTCCCCATTTCTGCCCGAGAATGGATGTTACATTAGCAGATGGAGGGTTATTCATGGAGTGTGGTTACAAGCCAATTGAAATGTCTCACTCTGGATTAAAAAAATGAGGTTTCCAGGATCACTCTGGAGTTAAGCCCAAAGCTTTGCCTTTTGGGTTGTCAAGTCAAAGGTGCTTCGAAGCTGTTCTGGTTGTTCCCCTCTCCTTTCTGTCACTGACTGTGGAAACTTCTGTTCCTTCGGGATGTCAAAGCAATGGCCAGCCAGGGTGCAGAGGAACTTTCTCCTCAATTCTTCTTCATCAGCCTCTAATCTAATACAGTTTGCTCTTGAGGAATGCTTTGCAAAATTCTTGCGGTATAAGACTAGAAAACAGTAAATCAGAGTTCTGGGCTCCTACACTTATTTCTTTCATCTCCAACTATTCTATCTTCTAATTTTTCTCAAAAAAACCCACCAAACCCCAAAAAATAACAAAACAGAAAAATGTTTCATCATAAAAATGAAATCAATTTAAAAAATCAAAATTGATTTCTGGACCATTCCAAAATCTTGTTCATTGTCTGGGAAGTCCCTGTTCTTCTTTACCATCTGGCCAAGTGACTGAAGAAAAGCCATTCAGCCCATTTTTAGTAGTCAGTTTTTCTACTGAAAGGGAAGTGATTGGATCTTTCTCCCAAATGATAGGAAAACACCAGAGTTTGCTGGTATCAAAATCCCAGCAACGTGGTGGGAAAGGAACAGCTTTCTCTGTATTCTCTCAATAGTTATGGGCTCTAATGGTCACTCTGAATTCTATTCCCCATTTTCAACCAGATATTCAGGACTAGATCTGAGCTGGAACCCAACTGGGCCCGTCGCAGCGACGGGGGCCTGTGAGCAGATTGAGTCACCCAAATCACTCTGCACCTTGGGGTTTCACCATCAAATATAAACCTTATTATCCTGAGCTGCTTCCTGAACTGGCTCCTTTCCAGGGTTTTTCCTTGCCAAAATATTTGGCTGTCTGTGGGGACGTTCTCCATATTTTAACTTCCTGAATTGAAGTTAATGGGACCCACCTGGTCTGGTTTGGAGATGAGTCAGCAGAAGAGTCCAGCATGTTTAGAAGGAGTCCTTGGAAGTCGGGTGTGAGAGACTCGAGCCCAGGGGAGATGGAGAGCTGGGATCTGCGTCACTGAGACTGACAATCACCTTTGCTGCAGCGCTTCTTCCCGGGGCTTTATTGAAGTATTTGGCCAGAAATATAATATTTCAAATATCGATTGCATTTGTGGTTGCTACAGTTTGAGAGGGCAGTTGAGTAAAGACCCCGAGGTGAAGGCAGGTCTGAGCTGCAATGGAATTACAGGTTGTAATTTCTTTCTCTTCTCACCATGCCAGCTGAAAATGCTGCTGCTGACAGCAGTTCTTCAAGACTAGTTTTAACACCTCCTAGGTGGGTTTCAGAGCCTGTTCTAGGCTGAATATAAGCCAAGCCAGTGGTACCTAAACCCTGTCGATGCTTCTTGCTGCAGTCAGGGCATGCAGCCCTCTCATCTCTCTCTCTGATGGACGACAGGCACAGTCAGCATTTTTGTTCCTTGAGCATGCTGGATTCACATACAGAGGCAAAGTTCTGATGGATATTGTGGATAAAAGCAAAGCAAATCCAGCCTCCCTTTCTTAGCTGATGTGATGGTTGGTAATTAGAACTTCTTTGTCTCTTCCCAGAGAACTGGATCTAACCCTTTCCAGTTCAGATCAGTCATTGGAAGGAGCAGGATCCAAAGTGAAATCTTTCATTCCTGCTCCTTCCTTTCTTCTCCCTGGTAATTGAAATGCTAAAGCTGAGCCAAGACTAGATGAAACTCTTCAAATGTGTATTTGTGGTTTGCAGAGAATTCCCTACATCTATGTTCCATGTTTTTGACGGAGGAAAAAAATAAGTTAGTAGACGTTCCCTTGGAGGCAGTGAGAGGCTCAGCCCCAAATGAACTTCCTTGGAGGGTGAATTAGAAACTGTATAAAATGATTGATAGAAAATTGTCAATTTCTCTCAAGCCAACTCCAAAAGCCAGGCAGCTCTTTAGGCAAGGACAGGCCTCTGGGCAGAGGGGCTGTCCTCCTCACAGGCAGGAGATGTGAAAACCCTTGACTGTAGCACCAGGCTGGGGCACTGCCTTCGTTAGTTTTCACTCTATCTGTCAAATTAGCAAAGAAATCCTGTTCAGTTTGCAGCAATGACTGTCCTCTGGTATCCTGGAGGGAGCCAGCTATGAACAAATTGGAGTTAATAAATGGCTGTGCAATGAGGCTGAACTTCAGTTTTGTCTTAACTGGAGGATTTGGGGGGGGGGGGGGTTAAAGGTTGTGCCT
>VWZG01012802.1:169044-269434 GCA_013396735.1 Grallaria varia | reverse complement strand
GGGGGTTAAAGGTTTGTCCTGAAATGAAAGATACTTTTGTGACTTCAATTTCAAGCAAGCAACATTCTCATTCTCACCTGGGAATATTAGAAAAATCCAGCCCCAGCGCCACGGACGTATTTCCAGACAAGTCCTTGTTTCTAATTAAAATAAACAATGGATTCCTCGGAGCTACGAGATCCCCAATAAACCAGAATTTAAAAAAAAAAAAAAAAAATAGAGCGAGGGAAGATAATAGTTTAATTAATAGAGCCTGGCGCCCTTCCAGAGCACGCGGTGTCGGTTGGAGCGTGCGAGGTGGGGCGGCTCGGGGTGGCTGGCACCTGAGAAGAGTCTCTCATGACGAGTCTTGTAGGGAAATGCCCGTCACGCTCCAGCAAAGCCCGTCAGGTGTCTGGGCTGTGGCACTGGCGGCACCTTCGGGATACCTGCAGCAGCCTGTGTGGCATCCCTTGACAGGAACCCCACGGGATGCTCAGCCGAAGAGGCAGATTATCCCCTTTGTGCTGCCTGACTGGAAGGGAGGGGGGAGAAAACTCCAGCGCCCGGGTCAGGGATTCGGGAGGATCCCGGTGCTGTCGGGGCACGTCGGGCGCAGGAACAGGAAGGAGCTGCCATTGCCAAGAGGCTCAAAGCAAAAGGTGTCAGATCTACTTCCACCTTGCTTAGGTATCAACCAGTGGCTTCCAGTGAAAATAATTTCCCTTCAGACCCCTTTCCAGATTTCCAGAGGCAAAGGAGGTGAGTGTTGTGCCAACAGCACCAGCAGTACAGGTAGCCAAGATTTTCCCTGGGGAGAGGTAGGTGTGGGTCAGGGTCAAAGCTCCCTTGCCCTCTCTCTGCTCCCTCCTCTTTCCTCTGCTCCATTTAGACCTGTCTGTCATTTTTCTCCTGGTGTAACTGTTGGCGCAGACATTGTTTGTTGGAAAACCCTTCTTATTCCTTCCCCCACTGTCCCAGTCGGGAAGTCAAGCCAGTCCAGATTCGCTTCATCCAAAGCCATGGCTCAACTGGGAACTGCATTGCATTGGTCTGCTTTTCACTTTTGGCCAAGAATAGCCAAGCAATGGACTCAGAGAACCCAAAATTTAAACATGGAAGGGCCACAATGCCAAACTGCAGCCAGGGAGAGGCCGTCACTCCCATCTCCTGCTGCAGGACAACACGTGTCCTTCCAGCAGAGGCTGCAGAGTGTCCATGTCTGACACGTGGGCAGGTCCACCCGGGACGGTGGGAGTTTGAATCCCACTGGAAACCCGCAGACCTGCGTCTGCTCCTCGTCACCCTGAGCTCTGGTGTAAGGAAGCTGCTTGTGAGGTGTTGTGGTGGCCAAGGAACTGGGAAGAGCTGCTGAGCAGCTCCCCAAGAACTGGTTTGGTGGGTGTCTCCCTGGGGCAGTGCCGACGATCGGGGGGCAGTGGCTGGCTCTGCGCTGGGTGGAAGGGTGTGTGGCTCCTGCAGTTAATCATTCTTCAGGGGCACAGCGTGCACAGCAGAGCCAGGTGTGTCTGATTTCCCCGGGGCCTGATTATCTCATGATAACCACATCCTCTGAAGTTGATTTTCTGCTGTGTTTTCCCAGGTTTTTGTACAAAGGAATGATTTAGATAAACTGAATTGACCATAAAATTTACCAAGTGAATTCCAACCACCCGCCTTTTTTAAGAACATCAAGTAGCCACGCTCAGAGAAGTTTGCAAAATGAAATAACCCCATTTATACTTATAATTTTGTTCATGGGTGACCTCTCCACTGAAGCTTTACAGCCGTGCAACTTGGCGATCAGCCTTGTTGACATCAGGAAGTGGGTAAGGATTTGGGGAGGGTCATTTCACTTCTTTTGTGCTGCTTTTCAACAAAAAGAAGAGGCTTACTCACTAATGGATATGAGAGGAATTCAGCCTCCTTCAGATCACTCATTTAATTCCAACAAAAACCTCTGTAGACAATTTGGATACTATTATTAGTAGTAACACAGTAGTAACCACTCATACTCAAGATATGGATTCTTATGCAGCCAACCCTCCTTCTTAATTATTAGTTTTGCTTCAAAGCAAGCAGAAAAAAAGGAAAAAACCCACCCTGTTGACAGTGTCAGCACTAAGAGGAGAGCCCAGACTCCCGTGTGTTGTAGGAAATGTGACATTTCAGTTAATGTGTCTAAAAATAAAAGGGAAGCGGCGGAGAAAGTGCCTGTTACCTGCAGGTCCAGCCCCACCCCGGTGCATTCTTTGCCTGATGAGATCTTTTTGTGACAGAGCCAAACGCCACGTTTCCAAAAGCCAAAATGCCAGTCAAAAATGGTAATTTCCCCCCCATCCTCGCTCCCCACCATTAGTGCTGCAGCCGCTGACAATGGAGCAGTGAGAGGAGCTGGATCCTCGCCCTGGGAAGGAGTCTGGCTCTCCCAACCCAGAGAAGAATATCCATTTTTCTGAGGTTTGCCCTCCTCTGTAGAGCTGAATTTAGGGACAGGTCATTGCTTCTGTTCCCTGTGGATCATTCTGGCCACCCTGGATCTGCCCCAAGGTGGAAAACTGAGAGGAGTGTTCGGATGAGCTCTGAGCTCCTGTAAGGTGGGACCAGTTCAACATGGACCATCTCACCTGCCAGCCCTGGGGACGATGCATGTTCTCCATCAGAGCACCCCCTGAAAAAGGACCGGGGCTGGCCCTGCCAGGGCTCCAAAACCTCCCCAGCAGGACCTCTCCTCCTCCCCTTCCATAAACCTCGGGGGCAGATCCCACGTGAGATGGCCCCTTCCCACTGGCAGCTCCTGCTCCTCAGAACCCGTGTGGCTCCTGAGTCCAATCTCTGCTTCAACAACGAGCTGAGAAATTCTGGAGGAAACTTTTTCATCGTGATTCACCAAACCACAACTCTTTTTTTGTTGGTTTTTTTTTTTTTTTTTCAGGAATGAATCCATTTTGAGCAAAGCTTCCCAGATCCAGGGGAGCTCCTGGCTTTTGAGAGTAAGAGACACCTCCAAGAGACGGGGGGAATATTTGAGTTGGAATCGCCGAGGTCCCAAATGAGAGCTTTCACCACAGAGCTTTTATATGTTCTTGGGTGCATCTTTTCTTTTTCTCTAAAAAATTTATTTCTAATGTAGAGCAAAGATGTTTTGGAAATCCCAAACTTTTGTGGGATGGGAAAATTGTCAGGCGTCTTTGGATTTTATCCAGAATTCCCTTTATTTCCTTTTTTTTTTTTTTTGTAGGAATATTTTTTCCGAAGCATCACTCTTCTTGGTTTAGACTTATTTTGAGCTAAAACTAAAAGCAGATGGAGGAGATTAGGTTTTGTATTTTACTGGGGAAAATAATGAAATCATCAAATTTTCCTTTGAATGAAATTTATGGCAATGGCTGCAAGAATTGATAAGAATACTTTTATTTCTCTTTAAACTGCAATAGGATAATTTTGCAGGTAACTAACATTTTCAGTTTCCTAGCAAAAAAATTTTGCAGGTTGGTTCTCCTGTCTTTAACTTCCAAGCTGCAAACCTTCAAGAGCAGGTTCAGTGTTTTAACAGAATAAAGAGTCCTTTGGGTTGGTAACCAAGCCCTGGAGTTTGTGGCCCTGATACAGGCCTTGTGCTGTTGATGTTTTGGGATTTACGGTGGGTGCCAAGGGAAGCAGGTCCCCAGTGCTGCTTCCACTTCCCCGGGGGTGTCTTGTTCTACCATCCTGAAACCCGCCCTCAGTGTTTCAGCTGCTCACAGCACTGTGATGGTGTATTTAATAATAAAATTAAAGTGTTTCTCTCTGAGGGGTTGTTTTCTGGCCTGAAGTTGTTCCAGGGCAGGGTTAGGTTGGGTATTAGAAAAAGGTTCTTCCCCCAGAGGGTGGTGGGCACTGCCCAGGCTCCCCAGGGCAGTGGGCACAGCCCCAAGGCTGCCACAGCTCCAGGAGCGTTGGGATGATGCTCTGGGGCACAGGGTGGGACTCTTGGGGATGGTCCTGGGCAGGGCTGAGGGTTGGACTCCATGGTCCTTGTGGGTCCCTTCCAGCTCAGCACAGTCTGTGTGATCCTGTGTGGACTGACGAGTCCCAGAGCACAGACCCCTGGAAATCCAGGTTCAGGACTTGGCCAAACCTGTGTGGTGACATACCATGGGTGGGAAGGAGTGGAGGGAGATGAAAGCCCTGAATCCCCAAGCAAAAAGCTTAAAAAAAAAAAAAAAAAAAAAAAAAAAGGGTTGTCTTTTGACATTTTTCCTTTTTGGGCACTCTGCTGTGCCATCTCTCCTCTCCCTCCACACAAGCAAACAAACATGCAGTGAGTGGGGATCTCCTCGCTCAGGATGCCAACAGATGGCAATATTTTATCGTTACACAGCCAGACCTTCCCTCCTGAGCACTGCAGGGTGTGCATCTTCTTTACTGGGCCCTAAGGAGGTGGGGAAGCTTGTGCTTGGCTAGTCCTAGAAATACCTCTCTGCTGTGATCTTTTATTTCTAATGGGGATTGCAACTGCTTGTTCCAGGACCTGTCACCTTGGGGAATCTCACAGAAGTCTCTTCAAAAGCACTTGTGTGTCTCTGTGCAAAACCAAATAGTGTACGAGGCACCGGTGCCCCTTCAGGCTCAGAAACGTGTCAGTGACAGCCAAGAGCCCCCTGGGAGCCAGGAGGGCTGCCTTCAGAGAGGCTTTAGCTCAAACATGCCAGTTTTGTCAGAAATGAACCTCCTCAGTCCCTGCTGGTCACTTTTTCCCTGTTGTTGTGAGCAAACATTTGGCAGGGGAGGGAAAACAGATGGTCCTCAGCGTATTGTCCTGTTTACTTGTTCTCAGTTCACTTTGTGAAGTAAATTGGTCTTGTCTTCTTTCTCTTTGGCCAGGAATCCATACGTCTTTACAAACCTCTTTCCACGATCCTCTTCCCCTCCCCTTTGCCAGCAGCTGATGCAGGAACCAGCCCCGTCCTGCATCCTCCAACAACACACGGCAGCTTCGACCTCTGCAACGGAGGCAGGACTCCAGCAGCAAACCCACAGGCAAGAAAAACGAGACCACCAGAAAACCAACTACCATTTATTTCTTTTTAAGAGTGTTTCTTTCTTTCTCTCCCCCAGCAGACTTTCCCCGTGTTGAAAGGGATCCCCTGGTCACAAGTCAGCAGGCGAGGCTGTCGAAAGCTTTGACAGTCAGTGGAGTGGAACATGACAACACGTGGTAGCAGCTCACGGCGATGGAGGGGCCCTTCCCTGCGTGGACCTCCCTCCAGGAGCAGCCTCACGTCGTTCCTCATCCAGGCCCCCTCCAGTCATTCCAATCCCTGGCTTCCACTGGTCCCGACACTGCCCGGGGTCCCCAGGTTGTCCTTTTCCACAGGTATTGCTAAAGCAAATAGCACACGGTATTTACTGGGTGCAACCCTCTAAATCATATTAATCTGGCCAATAAAGTATTTATGGCCAATAAAGATTCCACAGTGGCGAGGCTGCTCCGTGAGGAGGATGAATGACGGACCTGGCCAGACTGTCAGAAGTCCTGGGAGGAAGAGGAGAGCAGGGAGAGGAAATGGCCCCACGAGGCTCTCAGAGGGCCCACGTGCCAGGGATGGGCACTTAGAGAACTTCTGTGAGCAATTTTTGACTTGTGAGCAAAACAGAACTGCAGAAATCATCACAGAATCATGGAATGATTTGGGTTGGGAGGGGCCTTGAAGAGCATCCAGTTCCACCCCAGTGCCATGGACAGGGACACCTTCCAATGGACCAGGTCCCTCCAACCTGGCCTTGGACACTTCCAGGGATGGAGCAGGCACAGCTTCTCTGGCACCCTGTTATGCTGATGTTTGGCTGTGGGGGCACAGAAAGTGTCATTATAAACCAAAGCACAGGCCTGTGTTTGCTGCTGGCTAAAGGCTTAATGACCTTGACTGAGGGAATGCAGATATCCATAAATGGGCTGGATTCCAGTGATTCTTCACCCATTCATCTCCTGGTGAGTTTATCACACAGGGAACATAACTAGGCCTTGGGGAATAGTGGAAAGCCAGGGCTTTGGGTGACATTCTTACCGTCTCAACCCTACCATGTTCAAGCTTTTTGATAAGTGTCACTATTGAAGTTCTTGTGGCTGTCTTATCTCAGTGATTGTTGTAACCCCAAAGAGTATCTGAGGAGCTTATCGGTTTGGGGATCTCTCAGACCTATCAGAAAGTTATGGATTGGTTTGATCCTTTTTTTTTTTTTTTTTTGGAGTCAAAGTGAAAAATCACCTCCCTTTACACATTAGCTCACTGGAGGAGATAGGAGGAAAATTAGGATCCCTAATTGCCAAGGCTGATTGGCATCTGGAGCCCTGTGAGTCAGAGGGTGTTTCTGAGACTCTGTGGAGACAGGCAGGCTCCTGGTACTGCTGACAGGTATCTGTGCTGCCACTTCCCAGGGATGTGCACAGCCACTTGCTATTTTTAGCTGGAACATAGAGGAAGAGGAGAAGGGAAGAGACATGAACTCATGGAACAGTTTATGAATTGTCTCTGACATTATGCTGCCCAGTCAAATCTGTGTCTTAGCCCACACGAGTTTCGCCAGCATCTTTCCACTCTGCCACCCAAAGGAACACTCCCCCTCTCCGGAGGTGGCTGAGTTAGTGTCAGGGAATGCCATCCTACAACAATGACAGCAGCACTGGCAGGAGAGAGGCCCTCTGGCTGCAAACACAAACAGATGAGGTTTTTTGTTTGCTTGCTTCTGGTTTTTTTCCGTGCTCGTTCGGAGGTGACTTTCCATTTGACATCTCTGGAAAGAGATTGCTCCAGCAGAACTTGTGCCTGGGCCACCACCACCCTCTAGAACAACAAACCCGTGGGGACGTGTAATCCTGAAGGTCCTGACATAGAAGGACACAAACATGAGCCAGGGCAACACCCAGCCCTGGCAGGGGCAGGTCGTGCCTCCCGTTGATCCATAGGTCTGGCAGCTGGATCGGCTGGATCAGCTGCATCCCTTTATACCAGCAGAGACATGGGAAGCCCCAAATCCTCACCCTGTTCTGTCACACAGCCCTTTGCAAACCGAGGAAACCCAGCTGGACTGGTCAAACTGCCCTTGGAATGGGATGGCTCTGGAACATTGTTCTGGAGCATCCCTGGAGCACAGAGCTCCTCAGATGGAGGAGCATGTCCGGCTCTCCCTTTGGAAGAAAGGAAGCCTGTGGCACAAGGATGGATTTTCCATTCCCTTCTGAAGGGGGTAGGATTTGTCGTGGTCACTCTTAAGTACCTCGAGGATTTGTGGTTGTCTGACACCTCGGCACACCTGGGCTGAGTGGGACACAGAGTCAGCTCCATCTGCCCCGTGGTTTGCAGTCCTGGCTTTGCCTTTCCTGAATTCCCCTGGAAGGGGCAGCAGCCCGAGCTGGAAGCAGAGAAACAAAACTCTCCACGAGCACAAACTCCTGCCTAAGCTGGTGTGTGTTTAAGTGTGTGCACACATATATCAACATCTAATTATAGACTTGCCTTTTTTTAATCATTTCTTATGCAGGCGAAGGATCTTGTACTTCAAATCACATGTTCTTGCATTGTATGATGTGATGGAAATTAACACCTTAATATATATATGAAAAACAGCTCCAATTAGATTTTTTTTTTCTTTTACTGTGTTTCCTGCTCCTTATGACTAAGTGTGGGTAATTATCTTGGCTCACTTTTTCCACTCCACCCAAGCTTAGAGAAAACCTGTTGCAAGTTTTCTTGAGATTTTGCTTTTTTTCCTCCCTTACTTTTTGTTGGTAGTTTTGCTAATTAAAAGGTTTGCAAATTGTTGTATGTGATAATTATTTTCATTCTAGTTTTGCAACATAAAATTAGATATTTGTGATGCTTTAAAGAAGAAGTCTAGGTCTCCAACATGACTGTTTTTCTTTTGCTACACAAATCACAAATTTTCCAAAAGCTTATAAAGAATATCCTTATATATGATCCTCATATAAAAAAGGATCAGACCAAATAATAATAGTAAACTCTGTTGTTGAGTTCTAAACAGCCTTCCTTTCTTGCCACTTTCTTCCAGTTTGGTCCCAATTCTGGACCTTGTAAGGTTTGTTACGATTGAAACATAAGGCCCCATCTACAAATTTACATCATTTTCCCAGAACAGCAGTGCCAGAGGGGGAAAACCTCTCAGCAGAGTTTTTCCATGTCCCTGTCGTATGATGGGCCTGAAGTGCCTCTGCTTGGGCAGAACTACCCCAAAACTGTGGCAATACCAAGAAAATTAAGAGTTTTTACTCTGTACACCGGCCAGTGTTTTCCTTAGTCACCCCCCTCTCCAGAAGGGTATTTTAAGAGCACAAAACTTGCTCTGAAGTGCTTCAGGGAGGTTTTCCTTGAGCCCTCCCTGGCCATATCCCAAGAGGAGACTTCCCAAAGCACCCGAGTGGCCAAGAGGATTCAATTGACTGACACTGGAGCTGATAAATTGAGTGTAGAAGAGGGATCCTTTTGTCTGGCGTTTTAAAGGTTCTTTTACCTTGTTCAATGATGAGCATTAACACGGTTTTAAAACATAAAAACAAAGGTTAATTTCTGTTGAATTTCTTTTGCTCCTCTTCCTTCCCTAAATGTCACCATCGTCCAGAGCATTGTTGGCATCTTTGCCATTCCTGCTTCCCAAGCATTCCCATCACTGGGATGAGCAGCAGGGCAGTCCATTAGAACTTGTGAACACGGAGCTGGTATCGAAGGCATCACTTGCTCCCATGGGGAGCGATTTTTGGCTGCCACAGAAAGTGTCACCCCCCCCAAACACCCCTCCTCAGGCAGAAAACACTCTCTCTGACCTGCTTTTTTTTTTTCTGCCTCTCTTCTTTTTCTTTAATTTGCTTTCACCCATGAAAACAATCCACAGGTCCCAGGAGGAATCCTGGTCACAAAGCAAGAGCTCCTTGAATTGATTTCAGTGGCATTTTCTTGTCTGTAGACCCAGACCTTTGGAATTATACATTTTCCCACCTTTTAGATGAAATCAGGCAAAATGCAGCAGTAAATTGTCAGATAATACCCTTCATTCATAGAACATTTCACACATAAATAGCAAAAAATATAAACATTGACCTCCGTGGATCAAATGAAATGGGTCTCCCAGGCATTTTCTCCTGACCTCTGAAACATCCATAACTTTTGTTTCTTTTCTCTAATAAATGTATTGTAACTTCTTAAAGGATTTGCTGTTTTGGTCTAAAGAGAGGCTTATTCTCCTCTGCTCAATGGCTAAACAGCTCTTATTTTGGCTGTAGAATCCTGTGGTGTTCAACGTGAATTGACTGTTCCACGAGTGCTGCGTGCAGGAGCTCAGGGCAAACAACAGAATATTCCACAAGGTTCTGTGTCATGATTCATTTGGGTTCTGGACACCACGAGTGAAGAAGCATCTTTAGATGACGATTGCTCCCTTTCACTGGTTCCAAATGTTCCTCAGAGCTTTCTCTCACAGGCAGCACTATTTTGATGTGTTGGTGCCTTCCTTGCCTGTGCCCCAGGGGCACAAATGGGCAACTCACCCAGGGCCAGAATAAAAAGCAGCATCAAAGCAAAATGATGCAGCTCCTCTCCCTGAATAATTAACGGATGACATTCCTGACTAGTGCAAATGAAGAATTTCCAGGAGAAATTAGCTTACAGTTTTCTGCAATTAATTGTCAAGCACAAGCTATAGCAAAATCAAGAGGAAAAAAGACCATGTCCCAAACATAATGTGGAACTCCACAGGAGGCTTTTGCCATTTTTAATATGGAGATAGTGAATGACTGGAGAGGAAATCTGGTGTTTACCTCCTTCTTGCTATAGCTGCTCATGCTCCTCCAAAGCATCGCCCTCTCAGCGTCTTCCCTTCACCACCTTGAAATGCTGAGACCTTTGTTAATTAAAAATCAGAGCACGCAAATCTGCTGCAGGATTGGGCAGAAAGGAGCGTGAGCTGGGCCTGGGGGGGTTCTGCTCTGCCCACCTTTGCTGCCCTGGTGGAGAGGGGCAGCAGGAATTCCTCAGCTCTTCCTGGAATCCCAGCCCCGTATCCGCAGGCTCCGCTGCCTCTGGGTTTGCCTGAATTCCCTCTGGCTCTCACTCTGGCTGCACTCAGCAGGGACCTGTTTTGTCTTGCCTTCCACCAAAATAATTCCCACAGACTGAGCAACCAGGAAGGTTCAGGTGCAGGTTACAGGCTTCCAGTCATCCAGAAAATTGACAGTCGCAACAGGAGATGGATTTGACTGTGTCTCTTGGAGAATATTTTTCCTCATGCATGAGACGTTCCTCGGGCAGAGGGAAATATCAGATCCTTTTGTTCTGCCACTTCCCGTGCTTTGTCAGCAGAGTCTGACAGATCCAGGGGAGATTCCAGCCCAGAGTGCTGCCCATGGCACGGGCACCCCGGGGTGTCTGCCCTGCACTCCATGGGTCTGGTGAGCCAGTGGGAAGCAAGAGGAAATTGAGAGGAAAAGAGAGTTTTAGGGATGAGAAAGAGGTGGGGGAAAGGATAGGTGCTGGTTCTGGTGGTCACAGATGTACCCCCCGATATTTTTATCCCCTATTTTCCTTTGAATGTTTGCTACCATTCCCTGACAACAAAATGTTCCTGGTGGCTGTTTGCTGGAGAAAAAAAAAAAAGGTGGGGAAAAACTCAACCTTAGGGTTGGAGTTTGATTCCATGAAAGAGCAGCGATCACATTTGCTAGGCAGAACCGAGTGGCTGTGCTGTTTTAGGTTCCACTTCATCCAAAGCCCAAAGGAACAAATCGCCGTCATCTTCCATTACCATTCATGTCAGTGAAAAGCAGATCTTCTGATACAGAAATGCCACCTTTGGGGCCCAAGCCCTGCTGGTGCTGCTCATTGTGCAGTGCCCCAATCCTGTGAAAACGTGCAGGATATTCCAGGCTCTGCCTTTCCATGGCTTGGCATGGATCGTGTGCTTTCCTTCCCCTTCACCCACCCCAACTGCCTCTGCAATGCAGGGGAAAATTCGGATCCCCAGGAGATCCAGAAGTGAATCCCAGGGCTGGGTCTCATTTGCCTGCCTTGCTGAGAAATGTCCTTGGTGCCATAAAGCTACAAATCCTTCCCTGCATCCATTCTGGGAAGCGGGTTCAGCGAAGAACAGCTCAGGGCCCAGGTTACACCATATCTGATTGTTCAAGCCTTAGTGGTTTGTTGAATCAGGATGTGAAAAGTCAGCTGAGGGAGAATAAAGGCCGGCTTTGGAACAAAGCTTCGTTGAGTGAGGTTCATTCATGAAGAGCAAACACAATTCTTCCTGGGAATGGATGTCGGTTGTTCTAATTCCCATTTTGTCTAAGATGTCAGACTGATGAAGAACAACATGACAAATACTGTCTGATCCACCACGGTGGGTTTTTCTGGGCTTCAGAGACAGAACTGATGTTACAGATTCCAGTTTACTGAGCATCTGATTTATCTGTTCATCTGCGTCATGTGCCAGCTGTAAAATGTCTTCTCTTTGAACAGCTGTGTTTCCTGAGGAATCATGGAATCCCGGAGTGCTTTGGGTTGGAAGGGACCTGAGAGGTCATCCAGATTCACCCAACTCTGCTCTAAAACAGCTCTTACAATTTTCTTCTTTTCCTCTGCCTTTGCTGTGTCTCCCTTTCAGCACATGCCTGTGACTCTGTGCACGCTCCATGTGATTCTGTGCACACTCCATGTGATTCTGTGCACACTCTGTGTTATTCTGTGCACACTCCATGTGATTCTGTGCACACTCTGTGTTATTCTGTGCACACTCCATGTGATTCTGTGCACACTCTGTGTTATTCTGTGCACACTCCATGTGATTCTGTGCACACTCTGTGTTATTCTGTGCACACTCCATGTGATTCTGTGCACACTCTGTGTTATTCTGTGCACACTCCACGTGACTCTGTGCACACTCTGTGTTATTCTGTGCACACTCTGTGTTATTCTGAATACACTCCATGTGATTCTGAGCATACTCTGTGTTATTCTGTGCACATTCTGTGTTATTCTGAGCACACTCCAGCAGCAGCTTTTCCCATCCCAGTGTCTGGGGGTTTATTTTTACTGACCTCAGTTCAGGACACACTCTTTTCTCACTGCATCCTACTCTCTTTACTTCTGTTTATTCTGTATTTACACTCCAGCTACAGGAGGGGAAATGAGCATCTCTAGAGATAAATCACCCCCAAAGAGCAATGCTGAACACGTGGTCGCCACTTCCACCTCCAGCTTGGTGGGGCGACTGGAGCAGAGCCCTTATCTCCCTGTCTGATGAGCAGAGGAGCCCCAAGGCAGCAAACAGGGCTCTTCCTCCCTCCCTCACCTGCTCAGACCTGCTGATTTTTGCCCTGTGACATGGGATGAGTGTCAAGAGAAAATGCCGTGCAGGGAAGGGTGTCCTTAACCCCAGGCACTGATGTGGATGGTGGGAATGGCTCGGGAGGGATTGGCCCTCAAACCTGCTGCTGCCCCGGAGCTCACGAGGCCAAACGCCCTTTGGTGTGAGGCTGAGGAGCCAAGCTGAGCCCTGGCAAGGAGCAGAGCCAAGAGCTGACCCTTCTCGGGCAGCCCCGATGTGTCACTTTGCCGTGATGCTGGTGGCATCACAACAACACCTCGTCCAGCAGCCACAGGACTTGTGGTGAGAGGTCAGGCCACGGTCAGGTGTCACGTGCCAGAGCCAGTGTCACCCCACAGGGCCTTCCTGTAACGTGGGGTGGTTTCTATCATGCAATGTTTTCACCTCTAAATACAATCCCAGATGAGGGCCTGACTCCAGAAGAGTCCCTGTGGTTTCCCCTTAGCAATTTCCACTGGCTGGAGCCTTTGGCAGGTGCCCAGGTCCCTGTTGAGTGACTGGGATCACACTGGACAGGACACGCTGGGATTGCAGTGCCAGGGGACGTGATGAAAAATCACATTTGCTATTAGGACCAATCACTAAAAACCAGTTTTCCCTCAATCTGACCAAGATTCCTGGCAGTTCAAAGGACAACATGGAAATGTCATCCCTGAGCCAACAGAAGGACTAAAATCAGACTAGGAGAGATTTAATAATTCACAACAGTGTGATTTCTAAAGTCAATTGTCATTGAGTTCTTCTCCCTGGCTGTGGTTGTGCTCCCTCCCAAGGACTGCAGAGGTGTTGTCCTCTGTGAACTCCAAAGTTTGTCCACAGGAGAGTTATCCCATTTTATTGGGGTATGTGCAGCTAGTAAACAATAAGGGATAAATAAATAATGCTTCCCTCACCCTCCACCTAATCTGGACCCATAATTGACAGCAGAGTCTATTTCTATTATGGAAATCCCAGAGCAGCTGGATTTGTTTATGCTTGAAAGGATTCAACACCATTGCTTTCATTTTGCAGACTTCCATTTTTCTATTCAATATAATTTTTTATTTTTTTTTTTTGTGGTCAAAATTCAAAGGAGCAACAAGGGAAAATCCACTCTGCAAATAAAGCCAAAGATGAGCAAAAAGAAATCCGTGCAAAGCCTGTTGCTGGTTTAGTTTTTAGAACCCTCATCTTGGTTTTTGCCACTGCTGAAGAAGCAGAAGGAAAAAGGAAAACGTTTATAGTATGTAGGAAACCTCAGGAATAATTTGAAATGCATAACAATAATTATAATGGGTCGATTTTTGATTTGTAGGATGGCAATTTGAAGCCTCACAAGTCTGGGGAACAAATGTGGGAGCCAGCAAGCAAAACATGATGGTTCTCTCAAAGCCCTGCCTGTTGTGACATGTTGCCTTTCTTGCAGCAAATCCTTCATTGCTATTTGCAGTCATTAAGCTAATTGTGGCAGGAGGGGAAGGGAAGGGAGAGAGAGCCCGAGTGCAGAGAGCCGAGGAAATTACACAGACACTGTCCACCCCCAGATCTGACTTTCCCCTTCCATGTGGTTTTGGGATACATGTGGGATTTGAGTTGTACTTGGAAAGCGTAATGCATGTACCAACATCTGGAAGGGTCATAATGGTTGCTGTAAGAATTATTACAGGAGCTGGGGATGAAATTTAGAGCTTTGCAGCCCATGCAGCCCCACAGCAGCTTGCTTTACTTATTGGAAATACTGGAATGTCCTGAACTATGGTTAAAGCAATAGGAAAAAGCAAATCTAATCAGGACAATGGACAAGCAGGATGGACACCGAGCCCTCGTGCCCAGAGCAGGGCTGGCGACTGAGCTGGGTCATGAAAAATACTGAGAAACAGAAATTTCAGCTCATGAATCAGTTTTAGAATTGGGACCCCTCTTCAAGTTGAGACAAGTCAAGGAGATGAAGCTTTTCAGTTGCTTCCACTCCTTGGGAATGCCACCATGGCAATCTCCTGGTTCATCCATTCCAATGGAAATTTGGAGGAAAAAACAGGCAAACCTCAGCACTTAAAAGTGATGGGTGCTTTGGGATGCTTCCCTTTGCCTTTGCTGTGGTTTAACTGGCTCCTCTGTGACATGGATCCACGACAGGACAGCTCGCAGGGACGTGTTTGCTGTTTGTACATTGATTTTAAAGGCCTGGAAAGGAACTGCTGAAATTGTGAGGTCCATCCTTACTACTCGGCCCATTCCCTGAATTCAGGGAGGGCTGGAGAGTTTCTCCCTGGCTCTGTTCAGACCTGGGGCTGGTTTTGGTACAGTGATCCTGGTGGAGGGCTGGGCAGGGCTGTGGAGCTGCTCCTTGGATCACAGACACACCTCGATGACATCCATTGACACCTTTCCACCTAAAGCCTGGGAGGTGTTGTGCATGACCCAGGGATTGCATGGTCTGCCCTGACAGCACCAACATGAGGACTTGACCTTCCAGAGATGGAGAGGATTTGTGAGGATATGATTTGTAAGTAAGGAATGACAACAGGTTTGGGTGTCAGCACACCTCAGGTTTCCTCTTCACATCTCGTGGAAGGTGTCCATGCCCTGGGCAGGGAGGTGGAACAAGATGATCTTTAAGGTCCCTTCCAACCCAAACCCCTCCACCATTCCACGACCTGTCCTCTGGTGCTCTGAACTTTGTGGGCATCTCACCTGCACTGAAAAACTGAGTGTATTGGATTCCTTGGAGGGGAACTGCAGCCTCCCTCTGGAGCAAACCAAGCCCTGAACTAAAGGAACCCAAATTAAACCTGTTGACAAAGCTCACTTCTGGCCAGGTGCCACTGCAAACAGGCTGCAGGCTGGGGAAGGTGGGTGTTGTTTATCAGAGACACATCTCTCCCAGTTTCATAATAACCGACTTTCAGGAAGAGGGCTGGTTGAAATAATTCCTGCTGGATCCCAGAGTGCCTTCGTGCACCCTGGGCTCTTAAAACTGCATTCTGGGAACCAAAAAAAAATAACAAAAAAGAAAAAAAACCCCACCCCCCAAAAAACTATTCACTTAGGTCAGAGTGAGTCAAGAATGGAAAATTGTCCTGGAGGTGCTTTTGGTTCCAGCAATAATAAGACCTGTCATTTGTTACACGTTAATTGCACATTATTATCTTTTGTAGGTTAAGTCAACCAAAGGTTTCTTGTAGAGTTGGAAACAACACTGTGATCTCTAATTTGGTTTGCAGCGCCAGGTTGAGGTTTTTCTGGGGACTCTCGGGCTGATTCTTTGCAGCCACATTGGATACCTGTTTCCCCATGGAAATGCCCTTCCATGGGAGCTCCCTTCCATGAGGGAATCTCAGAGCACAGCATTGCAAACTTGGAGAAACTGAACCTTGCAGTTTCCCATGGGAAGGGTGTATCATAATCCTCTTTTCCAAGACTACCAGAGTGAGCCACTGATGAATCCAGGAAAGGAAATAAGATTTCCAAGTACTGAAGTTGTTCTACCACCGCAGATAAACCCTGTGCTCTCACCAAGTACTCTGTAATAGAATTATGAGTTTTATAAAACTTTGCTTTATTAAAGAAACATCAGTTTTCCTGTTCTCTCCCCTGTCTCTGTCACCCTGTCAGTTTGTTCCTCTCATGTCTCAAGCAATTCCCTTTCCCAGGCTGAGGATGGGATGTAATTGTGATTTATCAACACTGGGCATCCCCAGGGCTGATCAGCTGCTCCTTGGCGCTGTTGATCCATCAAATCCCGAGACAGGCAAAGGCAGAGACACAGAGACAGAGGGTTTGGCTGCGCTGGGACCTCATTCCTTCTTGATGGGCTTCCCAATGGTTGTGCCTGAGTACTGTTTGGCTGGAGATCTGCGTTGAGAGATGGAAGAGGATACCCAGGATTTCTTGCATTCAAAGCGAAGGAAAACAGAGCCCTGGGAAATTGGTAAAACACATTGTCCATTTTTCCTTCCACTTTGGAAGATCCTGGCAAGCTCCGGGGGAGTGTCTGAACACACCAGCCTTTCTGCAGGTTATTATATCATGTTATACCAAAGCAACACCCCAGAAATCATCCTCGAGCCAATGCTCTCTCATCCCGTATTTTGTCTGTTTCCATCTTTTCCTGACTTTTACTGCACAATAATGGAGAGGCTGAGATTGCTGGCTGCAGACAGAGTTTGAAAAGCTGAGCAGTGCTTTTTCCCCATTGCCCCATGAATGTAAGAGAAACCTGAAATTGCAGGATTTGCCTTGTTATCACCATATTTTTTTCTCTACAGACCAGTCTGGCCATGCTTTTCCAGTCAGAGCTTCCACATTTGTCCATTGATTTAATTGCTCCCAGGGGGGAAAAAAAAAAAAAAAATTCCCAACCCTTTTTAAGTGTTCCCAAGCAGGAAAAAGAGATGCAGGATTTCAGTGTTCCAGGAGAGATTTTCTCTAAAGAAGGAGGGGGTATAAAGAGAGTGACTGAAGTCATCTTCAGGACTGCTTTTGATTTATTTGCATTTTTTCTCGAGGAATGAAGGTCAGGACTTGCTGCTCCTTTAACTGTGCAGGTGTCTGACCTGAGCTCAGCCCCTGGGCTCCTGCAGCCCAAGGGATGGGAGGCCCCCAGAGGGGCTGACTCCTCTTGGCTTCCCTCGTCACCAGTTTTAGGGATGCTCTTCCAAATGTTTCTTTCTCCACATTGACTTGAGAGGCAGTTGTGTCCAAAGTTTAAATTGAAAGGAGACGTTTCAGAGAGGTAATTGCAGGAGAGATGAATTCTGGTCAGTGTAGGTCAGTTCTCTCTGAGCATCTTCTTTTTAAGTGACAGTTTTGCGATCCTGTGGAGTTAAAATAAAAACCAGTCACCCTAAACCCCATCATGTACCATTCTCTCTTACCTCACACAATTATTTTGTATTTTAAAAAGCAATTTAATCAACCCACCTGCCCCCTTATCACCCATCCTGTTTGTACTCACCTGTTTCCCTATCTGTAGTCAATCTGTTTTCATATGTGTCTCCTTTTATAATCATTAATCCAATTCCTTTAATTCCAGCTCAAAAAGGAACACAGTTTAACATGTTTCTCCCCATGTGTTGTGTTCTGCACCTGGAGCACTTTGGGGGCTGTTTTGGGGCTCGGGGGGAAGGGGTGCTTGCTTTGTCTGCATTGGAGTTTCCCTCCAGGCAGTGACAGTGTCTGATTCAAACCTTCCCCCTCCTGAAGGACGGCAAAAAGCTTGGCAAGAAGGAACAAGTGAGGTGCTTTTTCTGGTCCTGGCAGGCTGGGAACAGACCACCAGCTAGAACAAAAGACATCAAACCAGCCCCAGCAGCTCTAATTACACAGGCACAGCTGGGGTAGGACCCGGCACATCCACCCTTGTACGAGACACCACAAGGGAGTTTTTTGAACTCTTCCAGACTGTTTTGAAACACGAAGCAATGGGTTAAATTTAGCACAGTCCTTGGGAAGCTCCTTCCCATCCTCCAGACTGGGTGTGGGACCCACCAGCCGTGTGGATGTGCTGGTCCAGCTGCCTGGGCTGTGTCCTCCAGAGGGGCCAGGCTGAGCAGGTGACATTCCTGTCCTGGCACCTGGACAGGGCCAGATGTGCAGGAGGTGAGCAGAGGGCTGAGACTGGCACAGGGGCTGTGGCAGAATCCTCCTTGGTAGGACGAGGAGCAGGAGTGGAGAAGAACACCACAATCCGACGTCCCTCCTACTTTCCTTGCGCAGAAGAGCAAAATCCTTCCCCACGCACAGTTTAGCACAGGCAGAATCAGTTTCATTCTCTCATCACACGGTATGTGATGCTGTGGCTGTGTATGAGAGCTGTGGCTGCCCCTGGATCCCTGCGAGTGTCCAAGGCCAGGTTGGACGGAGCTTGGAGCAGCCTGGGCTGGTGGAAGGTGTCCTGGATGGGCTTTAAGGTCCCTTCCGTCCCAAACCATTCCAAGACTGTGTGACACGATAAAATCTGGGAGAACCAACCAGTCCTAAGGTGAGCTGCTGTCACTCCTGCTGGAATGTTCCATCACAGCGAGATTTCCCATAAAAGGAGGAGCTATAATTAATTGGGATGAATACTTGAGGTTATTTGGGAGCATTTCTGTTGCACTGATCAATAAGAAATGCACACAGCAGCCCCACACTGCCTGTGCTTTTAAACAGTGTGTCTTACATGGTTTTTATAATCTAGATCCATTCTCTCTACTTTTTTTCCAAAGCCTGGGGCTTAAAAAATGCCACCACCGAGTCCAATTGGGATTAGCCTGTAAAAGTGGCCAAACCCCCGCATTCCAGGGAAGTCCTTCAACCCCAATCAAGGTAAATAACATTTTACTGGGACATCTAGTGGAAGAATAACATAGTGCAAACCAGCCCAGCCCTTATCTGTGCTGGGGCTGGCTGGGACACTGGAAACCTCCTGCAAGTACATCCAGTTTGTAATGGAAAAATCCTCACTTTCAAAATAATCCCATGAGGAGCAACAGAAAGAAATACTGTGTAAATCTCCTTAATTTAATTTGAAAACTAATTCTACAAAATCTCCCATTTTTTGCTGCATTGGAAGTGGCAAGGATTAAAATTAAAACAAAGTAGAAGTTTTGAGAAACCCATCATAATTCTTTTTTGCAGAATTGGAAGGAAATTGTGAAAAATATAAGGTGGAGAATGTTCTTTTTTTTTTCTTTTTTTTTTTTTTTTTAGCCTCAACTGAAACCTCATTTGCAGATTGAAATGATAATGAAGTAAATAAGGGAAATGATGAAATTGTTTTGGAAACAAGAGCCTCCCTTTTGGCTCCACTCGTGCAGGATTACTAATGGGAGATGCCTGGCGTGATGAGGTCTCCTTGGAGCCACCAGTACCGAGGGGAAAGTCCAATTTCTGAGCCGTGTCCTGTGTAGCTGTGCCCAAGAGCTCCCAGTGGCTGCAGGTCCCAGGGAAACCTGAGAAACCTGGAGTTCACGCTGCTCTGCAGCCCCAAATTTGTTCCACTTCCAAGCAAGCGAATGATCTTTGCCATGAAAACAAAGTCAAGAGGACTATTTGAGGCACTTGAAAACAAAAGCAGGGCTGGTGGCAGAGAGAGGAATGGCCAGGGGTTCTCTGGCTCCTCCAGCCCACTCAGCCCCAGCACAGGCAAGGCCATACAGGGAATTTCTTCGCTGTTTTTCAAAATAAAAAATATCTTCAAACTTCAAATGTTCCATTTTCCTGTTTCCATCTCTGGGATGACCATTCCTGGATAACTCTTGGGTAGCTGGACCATCTCTATAAGGTCAGAGAGGCCTTCAAGGAAAAGAAATACAGTAATAATTGAGAGGGTTTTGTTCTTTTGATGCCTTGCTGTGTCCATGTGCCGGGTTATGCAACACCCCTCGATCCCTGGGTTGTATCTGAGGTTATCTGGAGCCTGCCAGGGCTGTTTCCTTTCAGTTTTACATCCCCAGACCAGGTGAGATGGGAACAATTCCTGTGCACATTCCTCAGTGGGACCCCAGCCAGTGCACTCAGCTCAGGGAAATGAGTTACAAAAGCCCTCTGACTCCTTGTCGGGGCTTTCAGGGACAGGAGGAAGGTAGAGCAGGAATTGCTGCTGGAATTGCAGCAGGCAGAGCTGCTCTGCAAGCACGGGGAGACCCGAGGACCCGTCAACCAAAGCAGAGTTTAGCAAAGGTCAGAGATCTCAGCAAAGCTCAGAGATCTCAGCAAAGCTCAGAGATCTCAGCTCATGGACCCAACAACTCTCCCACTGGCTCTGAGCTGGAGCAGTTGATCTAATGATTATTGTTTTCCAACTCCAGCTTGTAGGAGGGCGACTCCTTCCAGCTTTTTGGGATAATGAGGTGGATAAACCCCACGGATGTTCTGCATCAGAATCCTTTCCTGCCGCTCTCACATGCTCCTAAGTATGTCATCAGCTGCTCCCAGGCTATGAAATCCCCGCTGCCAATCCACGAGCAGAGGGTTCGGAAAGAGTGGAATTGGAAAAGAGGTGGGACCAGGCTCGCCCACAGAATTTTCTTTTGTGCCAGTGCTCACAGACGTTTCGAGTTAAAGCAAGAAACAGGCCAGGAAAAATGTGCAGATGCTTAATTCTCTGCAGGATTTATAATATTACACGGTGAGCGTTTGCACCCTATACAATAAAACCGAGTTGGCTTTACTACATATAAAAGAAAACAAAACAAAAAATCACAAGTTTGACAGCAATTAGGGTGAATAGACATTTATTTTATCCTTTTACTAGCAGGACCAATTGTGATTTTATGCTCTGAAAAAGCTCATTTTAAAGTTTTATGTCTGAAGTGGCCTTGCCAAATCTAGCTTAATATTGTTACATTAAATGGATGGTAAAATGTGTTCTTAAAACCCTCCATCCTGTAAAGGACCTGGAACCAGGGAACTGCTGCTAATGAGAATCAGGTCCTGAAACACAGCCCTTGTGCATGTTTGCTAGAAACAGCTGGAGGTGTTTGCCAGTCCCTCCCAGGACATGGTCCTGGCTCTCCAGACTGCAGTCACCATCCAGGCTCCTGGTTCCCAGCCACCCAGAGCACCGGCCAACCCACAGCCACAGCAGGAAACCCAAAGGGCCTGCAGCCCTGCTGGCACCACGAGTGCTTCTTAACTGATCTCTCACATCTTCAGAAGTGCCTCTCTCCCCACACCCCCAACCCTGCTTTTTCTCCACTCTTCTGGCATTGAGAAGGAGCCCTGGAACCACTGGTTAGAATCAGCTTCACGCTGGTTAGAGAAATTCTGGTCACATTTTCTGATTTTCTCTTCTTTCCCCCCCCCCCCCAAAAAACCTTTATCATCTGGTAAGGTGGCTCCACGTATGGAGGAGCTTAAAGTATGTGGTGCTCACATCACTCCCATCATTGCTGGTCACAGAACCCTCCTAGAAACCAACATAACCAGGGAATTCAACCCTCTCAGCACCCCCGATTTACTTGGGCCTCCAAATGTTTTCTTTCTCTTCTGTTTGAATGGTGAGTCAGACATGGAGGGGCTGGAGCATGTCCAGGGAAGGGAATGGAGCTGGGAAGGGGCTGGAGCAGCAGGAGCAGCTGATGGAGCTGAGGGGGCTCAGCCTGGAGAAAAGGAGGCTCAGGGGGGACCTTCTGGCTCTCTACAAGTCCCTGCCAGGAGGGGGGAGCTGGGGGAGTCAGGCTCTGCTCCCAGGGAACAGGGACAGGAGGAGAGGGAACAGCCCCAGGCTGGACCAGGGCAGGGGCAGGTGGGACATCAGGATGAATTTCTCCATGGAAAGGGTGGTCAGACACTGGAAGGGGCTGCCCAGGGAGGTTTGGAGTGCCCAGCCCTGGAGGTGCCCAAGGCAGGACTGGCCGTGGCACTGAGTGCTCTGGGCTGGGGGACAAGGTGGCCATCGGGCACAGGGTGGGCTCCGGGGGCTGGCAGGGCTTTTCCAACCTCTGGGATTCTGAGATTCTGGGACTATTGTGCACCAGCACCTGTTGTTGGCGTTCCCAGCTGCACATTCTCGGTGCCACCGGAGAAGAGAGGGTACAAGAGCTGACCTGGAAAGGAAATGTCACCAGCCCGTCCAGAGCACGGGGAGCTGAGACAGGACGGGCTCAGGTGGTTCTCTCCAACCAAACCTCCCCTCCCTGTGCCCAGGGCTCCTCAGGTGGTCCAGCAGGGCCCAGGTTGGGTGGGAGATGCCAACTGGCAGCGCTGCCCTGACGCCCTGCAAGGTTCAGCACTCAGGGAGCGTGTGAGAGCTCCCCATGGACAGCCAGAGCTCCCTCCCCTCCCCTCCCCAGGTGAGACCAGGAGATTAATCAGCTGCATGAAGCTGAAAGGAGATAATTGCAGGGCAGAACCGGCCAGGCTGAAGGTTGGGGATTGCCTGGGGGTGACATCTGTGCCCTGCAGGTGCTGGAAGGTGCCACACAAAGCTCCAGCTGCCACCAAGGTGTGTCCAGCAGAGCAGGTCTGCAGGCACAGCTGGTGAGGATCCCTGGAGAGCTGGGGCTGGATCTGGGCATGGTTTGTACAAGGGCACTTAACTCCGCCAAGCCCTGCTCAATAAAAGGCTGAAATGTCAGGGTTGTGCAAGGAGGACAAAGAAAAGGTCTATAAAATGTGCAGGCTCTGCTCAGAGTTGTCCCCGAGCCTGCCGTGGGTGTCACTTTGTCAGGAGGGAGCACTGCCCTTGGCAAAGGGCTCCCACTTGGTGCTGGGCACTTGGCTGGGCCAGGAGCTGAGGTCAGATGGTGCATTCTGTAATTTGCTGATAATAAAGATAGGGTTCCACGCTGCAAAAAAACCAAACCAGAACCAACCAAACAGAAACAACCCAATGTAATTTAAATTCTTTGGATTTGCCCACCAAAGCCAGAGTTTTTTGCCAATACCTCAGCCTACATCCTTCATTTTCATGAAGTTAATTATCAAGTTGAAAAGAAGCAAGAGGAGATGAGTATCTCCCTGAAATATATAGATTGATGTGGCATTTCCCATCTCCTTCTGTCTCATACCTACAGCTGAGTTTGACCAGAGTTGGATGAATCTACCCTAGAGAGATGCTGGTCCTAAAAATTGAATACAACATTGAAGACATTCCTGCGTGAGTGACATTGTAACACCCTGTTCTCTAAAACCCCTCTGCTGTTTGCTCAGGAGACGTTATTCATCACCTGGGAATGTTTAATATATTAAAATTCCTTTAATTAGAATACAAACAGTCATTTCCCACCAGTACTGACCAGCCTGTTCTTTCTTCAGGTTCCTGCTGAAAGCTTTTCTAGCTTTCCTAGGGAGCTGATTTCCAGTCTCTTTGTTCCACGGTACTTATTAAACAATTCTTTTTGACAGACTTAAATGCAAACAGCAAGGCTGCAGCAACTGGGAAATTAAAAATATATTGTTAATACAATGCCAAAGGCACTTTTTTTCCCCCATGAATGATTTGACAGTGATTGCTTTTTAAAATGTAACTGTGCTTTAAACAAATCATGTTTAGTACTGACTTGTATCATAAACCTCCGGTCAATCATTTAGTGAAAGGTCTTAAATGTGCATTTAAATTGAATATTTATAACATTTGATGTTAACAAATATATTTAATATTCCTATTTTGTTTATTGGGTTGTTCGGCCTGGAGAAGAAAAGGCTTTGGGGAGACCTGAGAGCCCCTTCCAGTGCCTAAAGGGGCTCCAGGAGAGCTGGAGAGGGACTTGGGACAAGGATGGAGGGACAGGACACAGGGAATGGCTTCCCACTGCCAGAGGGCAGGGATGGGTGGGATGCTGGGAAGGAATTACTGGCTGGGAGGGTGGGCAGGCCCTGGCACAGGGTGCCCAGAGAAGCTGTGGCTGCCCCTGGATCCCTGGAAGTGTCCAAGGCCAGGGTGGATGGGGCTTGGAGCAACCTGGGCTGGAGGAAGGTGTCCCTGCCCATGGCAGGGGTGGATTGAGATGATCTTTGAGGTCCCTTCCAACCCGACCCATTCCATGATTCTGTGAGTTAAAGGCAGCCGTTAATGTGGAGAATGATTAAGGTTCTTAGAGGGAATTAAAACACCCCATTGGAAAATGGGGCTTGTTGGCTCACAGTTGGTCCCTCCAGGGGACAGACAACAGTGCCCTGGAGACCTTACCCTGGGGAGATCATTCCTTCCCTGTGTTCTGGAGTACAGGGTGAGCTCCGTCCCCCAGCCCTGTTGAATCCAAGTAGAGCCTGTGCCCCATAAGCAAACAGGACAGTTGGTGCCAAATTTGTCCTCAGGGCAGCTTCTGGTACCTGCCCAGGCTGTGGCTTAAAGTGGCATCACCTGGTGATGCTGCAAATCCCTCCACGGCAAAGCCAGACACTGTCCCCGAGCCTCTGGAAACTGCAAAGAACTCCACGGAAATGAAGTGGGCACGAGGTGCAGTGCATGGGCTGTTCTACCACCCCACCATGGTGGAAGAGTTTATCACCCCCCCGACCCCATGGCCGTGTTCCACTGTCCCTTTCACCGCTGCCACGTGGCTTTGTTTTTAAACATAACTTTCTGTTTCAAGGTGAGCTTTTCCCAGGGGAGCAGGGCACGGTTGGGCAAGAGGCACGGCGGGGCTGGCGTTGGTGGCAGAGGGGACAGCGGTGCCCTGGGAGGGCTGGGCAAGGCTCATGTTCCAGGCTGGGGCACTGCAGGTGTTGGAGCAGGGCCAGTATTCCAGCCTGCCAACTTTGGGAACAAAATCCATGCTGTGCAGGATGGAGAAAGCCACCCCGGTGAGTCAGTGCTGCTCCTGGGGAACCCGCTGTCTGCAGGGACAATTAACGGGAGGTAAATGAGTGTTAGCCAGCCTGCACTGGGGTGGGTTTCCTTTCCTCACACCTTTGTGACAGTCCTTGAGCTAAATACCTGTGTGGTGGTTCAGAGCCAAATTGTAAAGGTCTCCAGCCAGAGCACTTTTCCTGGAGGGATGGAAGGGCACATTTGAGGATTGCAGGTACGATTGGGTCTGATGGCTCTTTGCAGCTGTTATCAGGTTGTAGTCTAAAAACAGACCTTCCATCTTAATATACATGTAAAATAGAGATGGCATCTAGAAGGAATCAACAGAAAAATGCAACTTCGATTTTCAGCCCATCTCTTAAAATCTAGTGTGAAATCTACAGTTTGATCAGGGTGGGAACGATGATTTCAGTGGAATGATCTTTATTGCCCAATCCTTCCTTTCTCAGCTCATGGAATCACAGACACACAAAGGTAAACATGCTGGAGTGTTCCTGACTGCAGAGATACCAGCGTGTGCCAAAACAGAAAATTCTGGCCCTGAACAAATCTGGAAGCTCAGAATTTGGATGTTCATCCTCCCAGCCCTGCACAGAGCTCAGGGTGAATTTGCTTCTAATTTTGGCCACCTCCAGTAGGCGCCTGACGTTGAGTGGAAGGAACATGTGCCAGGTGTTGTTCTGGGCAGACTTGGTGTCACTGGGAGGGGAAGGTGCCTCAAGGAGAACATTAATTTGGGAGGGCCCTAAAATAATTAAATAACTGAATATCACAGCATTCCAGTTTATGCAGGAGGAGAAACTCTGGCAACAGGAGTCAGGCCCTCTTCTAAGAGTGACTAATATTATAAACAAATGGTAAGATAGAGGCATTAAAATCACTTTTCTAACTGCACTTCTCAAAGGTCATAAAACCAATTCAGTTTTCCAGTTTCAGCTTTTCCCATCTACTTTGCAGAACAGTAATCAGGTCATTGGGCCACTTCCCTTGGAGACTGACCAATGCATCCTCAGCTTTATTCTAAATATAGCAGGCCTTTTTTTAGCATTGTTAGTTTTTCCCACTTTTTTTTTTTTTTTTTTTTTTTAAAACTCCCTTAAAGTGGATTTAGTGCATCAGGAAGGTGCCAGAGCGACATCACTGGAAAATGACGTTGCAGGGCTGCTGTTTGTGCAGGGAGAGCAGCCTGTGTTTACCCACGGCGCAGTGGCAGTGCAGGCTGACTTGTGTGCCACTCCTTAACCCCGAGCTGGGGAAACCAGGCTCGTCTTAGTCTCGGTCCAAAACCGCCCCGTGCAGGCAGCCAGCGAGGTTACCAAACCCTCTGGGCCTGGTTGCTCTGGAATGCAGACAGCGGCCCACAAAGGTTGCACTTGCAGTTTTAATGGCATCGGTGACGTCCTCCTGCACAGGATTCTTACTGAGAAAAAATGGGATTCGGCTTTTCCATCTCTGGCTGTTGAAAGATGAGGCGTCGCCTCCGGGCTGGACAACACCTGGGAGATGGACAGGCCCTGGCACAGAGAAGCACTGGCTGCCCCAACCCTGGAGGTGTCCAAGGTTGGACGGGGCTTGGAGCAACCTGGTGGAAGATGTCCCTGCTCATGGCAGGGGGTGGAACAGGATGGTTTAAGGTCCCTTCCCACCCAAACCATTCCATGATCTAGTAAACAGACTAGAGCTGGACTAAGGGTTGGACCTGATGATCTCAGAGGTCTCTTCCAACCCATTCGATTCTATGATTCTATGATTCTGCAATACCTGAAAAAGGGAAAGGACCCCCGTGAGCTGGAGGTGGCACAACTCCAGTTCTAACACCACTTTTCTCTCTGCTCTAGGCTTTGAAGTGGGCTTGGGAAACAGCTTAAACCAGACAGGTGACTTTAGAGCTGGGTAGAGTTTAGTGAGTTGAATCCCACCCAAAGCGACTGGAGGCAAAACGACATTGAACAGCCTGGCTTTTCTGCTACACCAATTGCTCTGTATTTTCTTAGGCCCCGGTCCTGCCCTGGATTCCTGGAGACTCGAGTTTCTCCTGTGCTGACACCATTCCTGGAGCAGAGCCTCAGGTTGCAGCCCCTCCGGGGTCCCGTCTGCAGCCACCTCACACCAGGGAAGGTCTTTTGATACCTTGACATGGACAGGTTTGCACAACACCCAAACCAATGGGGGAAGCGTGGTCCTGTTGGGAGCCCCTGGTTATGATTGAAACATCAGTTTCTAAGTAAATAGTACTTTAATTAAATTTAAATAACTTTGCCCTGCTGTTTATTGTGTCACTCACAAGTATTATATGTGGTATAATCGCTACAATTTGCTCCTGTAATTGCAACTCAGTGTTTTGCAAAATGCACGATGCTTTTCACTTTCAATCCATGAAAACTATTGCAGATCGACCCTGGCAGCTCCCAACTTTTCCTTTTTTCCCTTGTGTGCTTTCATTTCTCCTGCTGATTCTTGGCATTCTGCTCTGGAAGCTGCAGGCCACGGCGTGCACGCATTAAAAGCCAGTGTAGCAAGACGCCCCCAAATACATTTCTGCTCATGATGTTCTGCAAATGATATTCCAATGCAGCAGCTGTCCAGTCCAAGGAAATAAAACTGTCTTCATGCTGTCCATGTTCCAAACTCTAGAAATGACACGGCCTGGTTGCAGTGATACAGATGCTCCACAGCGCAGTGGGTTGGAGTGCAGCATTGTAGGAGCACTTTCTCCTCCACTTTGGTCTTTGTTGTTCCATCTCACGTGTGTCCTGGCAGAGGGGAGGCTTAAATTGCTGCAGTGAGGTACCTCTTTGGCACAGTTTGGTCTCTTGGCTTGCTGGGGAATTCGGTGCCTCAGGAAACACTTTCTCCTCATTTCTGAGCTCTACAGGAGAAGGTGGTGCTGGGCAACAAGGAGACCTGTAGGTTTGCCACCATCAGTGGTGCAGCTGCAGGAGGGTCCCTGTGCAAATCCACTCACAGAGGGGGCCTTGTCCCTCAGTAGCCACAACAGGCTGCCCATCTCTGCAGAGTGCTCAGCATGAAGGACATCCTGGTGTTCAACCATCCTGAGATCCCAACAAACCACACAACATGCCAAAAACGTTTCCACTCAGCTCCCTAACCTGTGAGAAGGAGGAGAAAAGACTACCTTAAAGTATTTTTTTGCACTTTATTGTCTCAAAACAACCCAGCGAGTGGGTCTGTCTTCAGATAGACAGATATTTGTCACTCTATTATTGTTTTACAGTGTCAGTTCCAGACATTTAAGTATTGTTGGAATGCAGTAGAGGGGGGGAAAAAAATCATGTTTTAAATCTCCGATGGGGTAATAAACTGCAGCCAGGAGCTAATTGTCCTGAAACTTGATCCCTTACAATATGTTATTGCTGGAGTGGGACTCCCCAACCCTACTGCACTGGGGTTTGTTTCCCCATTAGTTAGGTAGTACATACACACTCCAAAAACCCCCAGATCACAGGTTTGCTCCCAGCTGTGGACTTAAGCACAATTCTCCAAGCGATCGATGCATTTTGTACATTAAGCCAGTAAGGGAGGGTATTAATCCTCATCAACTTTAATGGCTCACTGTGGATTTGCTTCCTACCAGCTTTCTTCCACCCAAGAAGTCCTGAGAATGTTGTACCCCTCCTGTCAGGAGAAAATGAATCATTGCCCCGAGTCTGGAAGGGCAGAGGTGAATTGGAAGCCGCACTATGGAACACTCACACCACAGTATTATTATTTTCTTTTAACACCAGCATTAAATAATATTTGAGCTCAGGGTGGCCAACCCAACGGGGAGTTTCACATGCTGAATGTGACCAAAGACAGAGCACATCCATCAGGGACTCACTGTCGGTTCTGTTCAACAATCCTTTTTGGTTTGTCCCAAACTAGGCTTTATCAGCCACATCTTAAAATGCCAAGTCCAGCTTCAAAATGTTAAGCCCCAGTCTGGAGGGAATTCTCACTGGAAAATCTTTTGAAGATCCAAAAAAATGTGATGTTCCTTCTCAGTGTTTTTCTCATCTGTGTTCTATGTGAGGCCGATTAATAGATGTGCCTGGTTAGAACTGGAAAAATTTCCTAAGGATATTTTAGCCAAGTGGAATGAAATTTATTAAAGCTGGTGCAATTTCAGGTCACATTTTAATGGAAATTCACTGGATTTTTATGTTCAGGATTTTTCAGCTGTGTGAAAATGTCTTGAACAATGTACACAGAACATTTAAATGGTTGCTAAAGCTTTTGGTAAAGGTGGTCACTTCTCAAAACACGGTGGGAGAGAACATCTCATCAGAGAATCCTGGCATGGTTTGGGTGGGAAGGGACCTCAGAGTTCATCCAGTTCCACCCCCTGCCATGATTATGGACACCTTCCACTATCCCAGGTTGCTCCAAGCCCCGTCCAACCTGCCCTTGGACACTTCCAGGGATCCAGGGGCAGCCACAGCTCCTCTGGGCAACAAGGCTGAGGAGATGGCTGAGGTGTGACCTGCAGGAACAGCACATGCTGGGAGATGGTTCAGTGTTCCTGCAGTCACAGCCACGGAGAGGGACACGATGACAAACTATTCGTGGTGTTGCCCCAAAGAACACATTGTCCCAGTTCTACTGGGCTGAACACAAAAATCTTCCAGTTGCTGAAACCCGTTGGTTTTGGATTCTACTGAATATCCCAGCTGAGGCTTTTGACACTGGGAAAAGTAAATGAATCTGTACCGTGTACCAAACAATCAATGAAAACATCCTGCAGTTAATGGGGGAAAAACATTTCCCCCAACAATAGCAATTCCAGATCCAAATTTCTCAGCCTTTCTTTTTGGAAGTGAACCAAGTCATTGAATAGAACTTTACAACTCAGCACAGATTGTGGAGCTTTGAAATCTGCAATGGAAAGAAATGCAGGGAGAGGTTTTAAGTGGAAAACATGGTTGCTCTAGATCAATATGTGAGGTGGGCTAAATAATTTGCGATTTTATAAAGCCAGAATAAATCCAGACAGCCCACCTATTTCTCCTATTTCCAATTATTTTTCAGCAATGCAAAGTGAAGAATTCAACAAGTTTGAAGAAAAGCAGACTTTAAATGCAACAAAAATTGTCAAAATATGGCTGTTTGACACTAGGTGGAAAAGCAAATTCTAGTTTTCTATTTTTCTCTCCCTAAATTAAACCTGTGTTTTGCAAAGGAAAAAAAAAAATGGCTTCATGGTCACAAAAGAGTGTTATGCTCTGGTGTACCCACCTCCTCCTCTCTCCCTCGCACACGCACACAGCGACTGGTAATAAAACTGTAACTTATGATTTCGCACCAATAATGGCCCGAGAAGGTGCCTCGATTTTCCCCCAGAGCAAAGGAAAGAGGCCAAAACAATCAACGTCTCTCGTGCAGAGCCGGCCGTGGGCTCCGCTTGGCTCGGCCCCGCGTGCCCCTGGTGCCTGTGGAATACACGTTACCTGCCAAACTACTCAGCCCAAAATGTGATTGTGACCTTGAAGCTTATTTTGGCCCCTCTCGGAGTCAGGGGAGAAACAGGAGGAACGTGAATCACCCAAAGGCTTCTCCTTCACTTTCCCTCCACAAGCGCAACATGATCTTTCCTGCAGAGCTGATCGATATTTTTCCAGTGCAACAAGTTCCTGCTGTGAAATCCAAGGGTTTTAAAGACAAGTATTGACTTTTCTGACTTTTGTCAAGAACCATCACAATTTCTGGTTTCTGGAAGCAGGAACATTTTGGTTTCCCCTCCCTGGCTGTGACTGTGCAGGGCCATGATGCATCCCAGGAGGAAAAATCATGTTATATTTTTTCAAGGGGGATTTCTCGTGGAATGGAAACCCCTGATTTTGGTCAGCTGAGACAGAGCTGAAAAACAGTCCTGGGATGGTAAATCGCTGGGAGCACGTGGTCCAGGAGATGTTGTATACATGGCAGGAGGAATGGTCCATGTTTTTGGTGGAGTCATGGTTATCCACACTGTGCAACATGAGGCGCTGCCCAGAGAAGGAGAGATGTGCTGTTTGTCATCAAGCCTCTTAAAATATAGTGCACAGTAATTAAATCAACACTAATCAACTAGAACATCTCTTTTGTAAATATCATGGAATCATAGAATCATGGAATCCCAGAGTGCTTTGGACTGTGAGGGACCTTAAAGATCATCCAGTCCCATCCCATGTCCAGGGGCACCTTCCACCAGCCCAGGTGGCTCCAAGCCCCATCCAACCTGGCCTTGGACACTTCCAGGGATCCAGGGGCAGCCACAGCTCCTCTGGTCACCCTGTGCCAGGGCCTGCCCACCCTCCCAGGGAAGAATTCCTTCCAGGAGTGAAAGTCTCCCTCTTTTATTAGTACATGTTGTTCTTATTAGTTACACCAAAGCTGCATTTAATTCTTGTCCTGGCGGAACTAAATTAAGTTGCACAGAGAGGGTTGAGAGTAAAATTTAACAGTTACATTGTGAAATGCCCTTCGAAAGCTCAATATCAACATAATCACAGTGTGACCCCCCTGTAACCAAACATGCACTTCCATGGTTAAAGAAAGGGTAAACAGAAAAACCTCCTCGAGCTCGTTTGGCCCCAGCTCTGTTCCCTCACTTTGGCACTTGTTCACTTGGAATGATGGATTAACAACTCCATATTTCAGCAGTTTCTTTTTCCCCTCTCTGTGTTGGGATTAAGTGTTTTAGTGTAATTAGTTTCTAATTGCTGTGTCCAAACCATAGGAGTTTATGGGTGGATATCCATGTACATCTCAGCTCTCCTCAGGCAGGAGGGAGCGAATTTGCTCTGAGAGACTGACCATGTTTAATGAGCAGTTATGGTCTGACAAATGATTGTGTAAAACACTTCCTCACTTCACATGTGCTCCCTGCACGCCGGGGCCCTCCGAGTGCCAAGCTCTTAACTTTTGTATTAAGTATCACACGCTCTACAATTATTCTGTCTACTTGTCAGATACTCGCTGTGGAAAGAAGCAACTGTTTCTGTTATTCACCTGGACGGTGTTAATGGGCTCCTCAGTCACCCCAGACACCTTTAACAATGATACATCTCTCAGCTTTAGGGAGAAAAAGAGCTTTTTCCCCTGTCAGTACCAACGGTGACACTCTCCGCTTCATTCCAGATGCAGCATCATGGAGTCATAGAATTTTGGGATGGTTTTTTTTACTCTTGCATGTTCACAACCCTCCAGTTGTCTCATTTCTCCCAGGAATGGTGTTTGGAGGCGAGGAGGTGGCAAATGCCCTCCGGCAGAGGGGACCTGGTGATGGTTTCTGTCCCAGCCAGAGCACAGAGGGACTTGGAATCCCGGAATCCCACACTGGTTGGGGTTGGAAGGGACATTATAGACCCCCTAGTCCCACCCCCTGCCATGGGAAGGGACACCTTCCATAGCCCAGGTTGCTCCAATCCCCATCCAGCCTGGCCTTGGACACTTCCAGAGATGGGGTTGCCCATCACAGACCTCTCTATTCTTTGAAGAGACCCTCCATGAAAATTCTAAATTTCGCAAATGCCACAATTACTTCGGTGTATTTTTTTTAAATGACTGTTGCAGTATTTTGCAACTTCTGTTCCCCTCTGGCTGGGATTGGAGAACCCTCTCCCTCCCACCCCGTCCCCAACTCCTGACAGCAATCGCTAGTTGTAAAATAATAGACCATCAGCCAGCAATAATTTGCAATCCAAACAGACTTGACGCTCTCTGACATTTATTGAAACCTCAGACCCTGTTCGCTGGTTTCAGTTTTCCTCCCTTTGCTCTGTTTTTACAGACAGACAAGTGCTTAGATTTGGGTTTAATAACGAGGAGAAATTTCGCCTTGGCCCAGCTTTGCTTGTGTTGGCTGCGGCGGGGCCGAGCAGCAGACGGGCGGTTGGAGTTAATTACGCTAAATGGTGAGAACATTATTTGACCCCACTGGTTCAGCACCAGATGTTGTTCGTTGCCTCTGAGAAAGCAGCACAGACGTCAGAGCTTTCGAGGCTGGACGGGGCGGGAGAACACGCTCGGAGCTCCGGCGCTTTTCCCGCAGCATCGGCTGTCCCGGGATAAGCCCGTGACAAACGAAGCCCTGCACCTTATTAGGGACAGATGACAACGTTCAGCTCGAGCCACCTGGGGCAAATCAGGGTATCGTTGTGTTTTTGGAATTGAATGTATCCAAAAAAACCTCCCCGAAAAAGAATCGTTTTGCTAAACGTACAGTCCACGTTCTGCCAGCACGAGGTATCAGCTTTGGTAAATCCTTCCTGGAAAGTGAACTTTACATTTATGGGCCAGACATGATGGAATTTAATGTTTGAAAATGATTAAAGGATTTTGTTCTTTCCTAGTAACAACTGCATTTATCAAGGTGGCAGCCACGGTGGCCTCCGAAGGAGCTGAAATGGAGCTGAACTGCTGAGCTTACCCTGGCTTGGGGCTGGGAATCCCTCCGGTCTTTAAGCATTAGGGTTGGGAATTACACCAGGAGATATGGGAGGAGGGGAGTATAAAGTGTTTATTGACCCCAGTCTGTGTTAATAAAGCATTAGAAGTATTACCTGCTCAGGGATTGTCAGGGCACAGCAATGTTGTCCTGACCTTGGTGGAAAACTGAAACTCCTCTCAGTCTTTGAATAAACTGTTTGGACTGTGGAAACAACAACACTTGTGCACACTTATGGATTGCAGAAATGGAAGCTAAAAAGCATTATTACCACCAAAAATGTGCTCCCGATGCCTTTGTTTGCCTGCAGAGCGGTGACAAAGTTTTTAACATGGCACAATTCATAGACAATTTTGAATTATGTCTCTTTTTCCAGTGGGTGACATCACTCACGTCGTACTCAACAGCAGCCCCCCTTCACCCCTTGTGTGTGAGGGTCCTTGGGATGCAGGGACAGTGGTTCCCACACCTTCCAGGTTCAGCTCTGAACAGCATAAGGTACCTATTTTGGGGTGATATTCCCCGTTGGAGCAAAACCCATTGACCAAAGTCAGCAATGTTCAGAATCCTTGGATAATTTGAGTAGTTTGAGGTCTCTGGTATTTTTTTAAAACACCACCACTTGCCTGTATCATTATTTAAGGAACAGAAACAATTCTTGGCTCAGCTTTGGTGTTCCCTCCTCGTTCTCCCACAACTGCAAGGGCTCTGCTCCTGGAGGGCTATGGGATAAAGCGATTCGTGTGCTCTCTCACTGCATTTAAATGAAACACTGCATTGGATCATGCAGAAGGTTCTGTGAGATCTCTTTCATTTCCCTTTTCCCCTTGAGTTTCCCTGCCTTTCAGTGCTCCTCTCCCAACCCAAGTGCAGTACAAAGGCTGTTGATGTAACACAACACCCAACACAGGCTGCTGCAGTTTGACTGTTCCCCCTGTGTTCTGGTTCAGTGAGATGTTCTCAGCCCTCTTGGTCTATCAAAGTCCTAAGATGTGTCTGTTCATTAAAAAATGAAGAGCAAGTCCCCTGGAATAAGCGGAGCTGTTCTGCAATTCCTGCAGTGCAAGTCTGACCAAAACCCCCTCACTGGGGTTTGGGGTGTGAAGGCCAAACCAGCCTTGTGGAGCAGCAGCTGCCTCCTGTGCTGGGAACTCACCCTGAGTGCCTCTCTCTGGGCTCCTTCAGGGCACATCCCCTGTGACTGAAGGCTGTAAATCACGTGGATACACCAAGGCTGACTCAGTGAATAGCAAGGAAGGGCCATGAAGGGCTCAGTTCCGCAGCTCCTGGTTGCACTTCACTCTCTAAAGCAGGTGCAGATGCCCACAAGGGGGATGCCATGGCCAGACCTCCTCTGCTGAGGCCAACATTACCTTCAGAAGTCGTGCTCTGTACCCAAAACGTGGCTCCAGCTGCTTGGATCAGCGCTGGCAGGACAGGGCAGAGGTTCCCTGGAGCCTTTGGAGCTGTATCTGGCACAGGGGAGGGCACACATTCCAGTGTGCCAGGATGGAAGGGCTGTCAGGTGGGCACAGGTTATTGTGGCTTCTTTTCCCCTCTTGGGGCACTAAATAGCTCATTTTGGATGACCTATACAATTTGTTATATACATCTTATGTAAAAGTGTGTGCCTGACATGTCCATCTTGACTTCTTTATTAAGCTTAACAATCCCAGCAATCTGTTCTCGGGTGGGGAGAGGCTGTTTGGGGTGTTTGGGGCTTTTCTAAGGAAATTTGGATTCACTTGCAGACTTCAACACTGTCTCTAATTTACTGTGAGCCATGAGAGACATGAGCTGAAATTTTCAGGAGCACATTAGGTTGAAAAAATTTATGACAGCATTTAGAAACATTAGACTTAAGACTGCATGCCAGAGCATGACAAAATAGCAGGTAATAACAGATCTCATTAGGACTGTTTATTTAAATTGAACATTATCCTGTCAGGGATGTTTTCACTGCTGGATAGGTCTTATTTTCGTCCAGATTTACATCTACCAAACACAAGCACCCAGAGATGTCCTCCAAGGGACTGCTCAGTGCATTCATCCTGATGGGCTCACAGACTTTCATGTTTTTGATGTTAATATTGAATTCTAGGGGCAGTGCTACTTTCTAGTCGACTTTATCATCATCTCCATATTTAATTGTCTTTATGTATCAAAATGCAGTTACATATTCAGCAGGATCTAGTGATTTGGATGGCAGGGGGTGGCACTGGGTGATCTTTAAGGTCCCTTCCCACCCAAACCATTCCATGATTCTCTGTGATTCTTTCTAGCACTTTCTCTTTGTGCTTTAATTACCAAATGTAAGTACAGACACTACCCAGACCCAATCACCTCTCCAGGTGATTTAGTCTGTGCTTCCTAATCCTCAATAATCTTTCAATAACAGATGTATTCTTTCAGCTCATCAGACCTTCAATAATGCTGCAGATCAGCTGCCAGCCCTTCCAGTGAAGGGGAAGATCTTCCCTGAGCCAAACCTTGGACAATCAGTGTGTTTTTACCACACAAAGACATCCTGGATGTGTCTGGACCTGTTGCTTGGTTTATCCACTATTTCCAAGCCAACAACCTTCAGACAAGATTTTTCTGCTCAGTTTTCTTAAACAACAAACCAAGGTGGTAGCAGCTTAATTATAGGTACAAAGATTAGACAAGACTATGACAAATGCAAAAAACCAAAACCCCCAAAAAAACACAACCAACCAAACCTGAGGAAGACACAGTCTCACTTCAGCAGCTGAGCTGTGGGTGACAGACACTCAGTGCCAGCCCCATGTCCAGCACACACGGACTGCAGGGCTCTTAAAAAGCCAGTGCAATGATGTCACCACTGCTCAGCTACATCTGGGCAGCTGTGTGGGTTTTGCAGCTGCGGAGATGAAAAGTGCTTTTCATGGGTCTGGGCAAAATAATGTTAAAGTCACTTTCTATCTTCTATTTTAAAGAATTAAACTGTTTCCTTTTATGTTAGTTCTATGAATTCGGAAATATTCGGTCCTAGGAGAGCTGCTTAAGGCTTTTTAAAAGTCTGTTCGTAGTACAGCCCATGGAATGGTTTGGGCTGGAAGGGACCTTGAAGATCATCCAGCTCCAGCCCCAAGGGCATAAAAAATGGAACCAGCATTCCTGGAGACTGCTCAACCCTAAGTATCTGCAGGGATTAAAAAAAAGGGAAGATGTTATCTAAAATGTTATCTAAGACACACTGATAGAGAAGGGGCCGTTGCACCAACTTTAGAGAGACTCCCTGACGTCCCACTCCCTTTGATTTCCACTTGCACACCTCTGAGACTGATGAAAAGCAGCAAAACACTATTAACTTCAGTGGAGCCATTTTAATGGGGGTTTAACATTCACTTCACATGCCTCACATCCACCTTTTCCTTACCCTCAAAGCTCCAGTAAAACATATTTCAGCCTATCAGGCTTAAGAAGTGCTTGTCTGCCAGAAACCCATCAAACCCATTTACTAATGACGTATATCCAAGACAATATAATGTTTTTGATTCATGTTTTTTGGAAAGCAAGTTGAGTTGACTTCCCTGTAAATCTTGCCACTTTATTAATCCCTGTTGAGCCCTGGCAGGCAGCTCCTGCTTTATTTGGCTGCTGGCACTGGGGCTGAGATAACACCCAGCCCTGCCATTCTCATCAGGGCCATGAGCAATGGGAAAAACCCCTTTCAGCGGTGGGAGAAGTGTCAGAACAGACCCAAACACCCCCCCACCATGGGGGTCTCCAGGGTCCATCACCGGCCATGGCCACGGTGCCTTTAATTACTGGACTTGTGGGCATCAAACAGACCTTTTGCTTCTCCCAGAAGGTGCCAGACCTTTTGTAGGGAAGGTGTTTTCAGGGCAGGATTTCCAGGGTGCTCCTGCAAAACTTCTGTTGTGTTTCCAACCTCGTGGTCATCAACACAACGAACATAGTTTGTGGGTGGGGAAGAGCTTCTCCTAAACTGAGGCAGAGATGCACAGAATTCCCTCTCACCAAAAATACTGCTCAACCCACTCTCCTCTCCCTGAGGTCACTGAATTCCAGACTTCTCTGTCACCTGATGTGTTCTGGGCTCTTTTGGGGTGAATCATGTATATTCTGGTCATTTAATTGCTTCTCCAGTTTGCCCCATTTTATGACCCTTTAATATCTGGTTCACAGGGATTTAATAACCTCAAGATTCACATACACAGGGAATATTCCGGATTATTAGTTGTGAGCATAAAGATAACTAGATGGGCTTGAAATTGAAGAAATTCAGAGGAGCTTTTAAATGATTTAACAGCATGCAAACAGCCACTGGCACAGTTTATTAACAAAATCACTGCACTTCACTGCTAAAATCCTTAAATCATCCCTCCTTATGTTTCTAAATGATACAAACTTCAAACCGCTGAGCTCGGTTGTGTGGGTTTGGGGTAATAGAGAAGAAAATTTCCCTTGCTTCAGGAAGCTCAGGGTGTAATTCTGTGGCTGATGTTGTGGTAGTGCTCCCACTGGGGTTCCCTTTCTGCCTGAGCTCTGCGAAATTATTGCGTGTTTTGAACTCTGTTCTCAAGCACCTGAAAGAACCAAAGCCAGGAGGTGCCTGTGGGGGTAGAGAAGGGCAGTTCTGCAGCTCCCAGGAGCAGGGAAGGCTCTCCCATGGCTTCCCTAGGGGCATCCCTTGCCCTGCAGTGTGTGGGGAGACTCCAGCTGGCCTGGGGTCTCTGTGGAATAGTTGGACTATGCTAGGAACCTTGTGCACACGTCAGGGTGATATGCACGGAAGGAAAGCTGTAACACCTGGAACAGATATCCGGTTTCTAAAGTGATGAGTGATGTTTTCTGACATGCACAGTTTGTGTGTCCAATTAGGAATTATTTATGTATAGAGAAACCAATGGCCCTTGGACATGTGTCCAGACTCAGGTCTGTAAGGATCGCAGCTTCTGATACTACACACACTCTCTCTCTCCTTCTCTCTCTTTGCATTATTCCACCAATGCAATAAAGTTCCTGTCCTATTTTTGGAACAATACGATGTCGTTTCTTTGACCTGCCTCTAACTTTACGATGACACTGCAGAGCGGGCTGGAATTCACGGCAGCCCTTCGTGGGGCCAGCTGGGAGTCGTGGTGGGGGCAGAGCTGCACCTCAAACTGAACACAGCTCTTGCTGTGGCCTCGGTGGGCAGCTCAGCCCCACCATTCCCAGGACGTTCTCCTGCTGCAACTGGCACAAAAGTGCCATGGGCTCCATGCCAGGATGGCGCTGGGCACGGGAGCTGCCCCTGCTGGGGCTGGGGGGGTTGTTGTCCCTGGGGACACTGTGGCACCCCCCGATGGAAAGCAAACACCCCGCGAGGCTGTCGGCTCATGGATTCAGAGCCTTCGGATCCTTTGTGATAAATGGCTTTTCCTCCCTTTCTCCCAGTGAATCCAGATCTTCGCTGACCCCTCAGAGTTGTCCCCTGTGGTGTGGCAGGTTTTCCCAGGCTGCGGCACAGCCCGTGGCCATCCAGGGACCAGCACGGTGCCAAGGGTTGGAGCCGGGCATGGGAAGTTCACAGGAGAGCAAAATATCGGCTTTATGGCTCTGCTGGCACCTGGTGGGTTTGCTCTTCGGGTCCTGCTGTACCTTGCCTGGGCAGGAGGGGGAAGGACCTGTGCTGCTGCTCCCTGAAGAACCCCGGTGTGCCCAGCCAAGCCACAGGGACAGGTTTTAAAACAGGGGGGAAAGTCACAAAGGGATTCAGGCTCCAGCCCAGGCTCTGTGTGGCAGCAACTCTTCCCACCTGCCCTCCCCATCCCAGCTCTCCCTCACCTACAGGAAAACCACTCCCTCATTTTCTGGTCCTGCTGCGAATGTCGAGGTGCTTTTCACCTTACAAATATTTATTCATAGAATCATAGAATTGATTGGGTTGGAAGAGACCTCAGAGATCATCAAGTCCAACCCTTGGTCCAACTCCAGTCAGTTACCAGATCATGGCACTCAGTGCCACGTCCAATCTCAGTTTAAAACCCACCAGGGACGGTGAATCCACCCCCTCTCTGGGCAGGCCATTCCAATGCCTGATCACTCTCTCTGGAAAGAATTCTTTTCTAATATCCAACTTGAATTTCCCCTGGCAGAGCTGAAGCCCCCTTGTCCTATTGCTGAGTGCCTGGGAGAAGAGACCAAGCCCCACCTGGCTATAACCTCCCTTCAGGGAGTTGTAGAGAGTGAGGAGGTCACCTCTGAGCCTCCTCTTCTCCACACTAAACCCCCCCCAGCTCCCTCAGCCTCTCCCCACAGCACTTGTGCTCCAGTCCCTTCCCCAGCCTTGTTGCTCTTCTCTGGCCCCGCTCCAGCCACTCTGTGCCCAGCCTGTGCTGCTGCAGGGGGTTCTGGTGGCCAAAGGGCAGGACCCAGCACTTGGCCTTATTGAGCTTCACCCCATTGGGATCAGCCTATTCACAACCCCTCTTCCTGCCACCTCGTCACACCAGCCCGTGCCAATGTGTTCCTTCCCAGGTGACAACAAAAGAGAATCCACGTGTCATTCCCAGCACTGAGAGCTCTGCCTGACTGACTGACTGTCCTTTCCAGGATTTCTGCCTCAAGCAGAGGCATTTATCCCTTTATTGGGTTTTATTTACGAACTTAGCCAGACTCAAAGCCAGAGGATGGAAAAACTGGCATGGGAATGAATCTTGTAAAGCAGAGGGAAAAGGATTCTATTCCCTTTAAAAAGCAAATTCAGCTGTAAACGTTTTGATAACTGGTTTAGCTGAAACCGAATAAATTTGCAAAATAACAAAAAACTGCTAAAAAGCAGCTTTTGCTGCAGTCTCGGGTTATGCTGTGCACTCTTCAGGAATCACAGACCTCAGGCAGTGTTTCCAAGCTGCCCACTACGGATTGAATGTGAGTAAAAACTTCAGTCTAAACCACTAAATAATTGTCCTCCTGTAGCCTCAGCTAAGGCAATAAAGCAACTCAGGGTAGAACATGGAAGGTTCAAATCCTGGAATAAAATGCCCAGCTTTTATTTAGTTTGTTTCCTTCTCTTTGCCCCAGAAAGATGTTTTCTAGCCAGGACACACCACTTGTTCTTATTAATTAGAACTTCTGTGTATTCAGCCAGATTTTTCAATACTGAACATCTCCTTTCACCTCTTATTTTATGCTGCTGAAATTCAAGCAGAAGAAAGGGGTTAGAATTAATTATAGTCTTTGGCTTGGAGGATTAGCCACAGATGTTGAATTATTATTATTGTACTGTATTTGGGGAATGACAAAAGGAATGTGTGGAGACTGATGGGATCTATGAAAAGAAATAGGAATGTTTAAATCATGAAAGAACTTTAATTTTCCTTTCTTTGCTCTTCAGTAGTAATGGTAATCAATATTTAGGAAAAGGAAGAATTAACCAGACTCCTGGATTTGTTTAGAGGGTCCCGTATTCAGACTCACACTGTTGGCCTGTTCTCCTTTTTCTGCTTCCCTGTTCGTGAGGATTTCCCTGGAATATGCCCATGCCAGGTGTGCTTTCCACGTGAAGTGCCTGCCTAAGAGCACTCCGTGTTTTGTTCATAAACCCAGTCCCATTAAAAGTGGGTTGGTTGGGCATTTCCAAATCAAATGAAGCTTTGATTCATTAGAGGGCCAGGAGTTGGACGTGGATGATCCTCGTGAGTCCCTTCCAACCAGGATATTCCATAATGATTCTGCTCCAAACCATCTTGCCCTGCATGTGCAAGTGATCTTTTCTAAAATCTAACTCCTCACAGCATAAATTGGCATGAACAGCAGGGAGCTTGTCCCAATTAAGGTTTGGACTGTTATTAAATTACTTTTCTGCCCATTTTAACTTCGGTCTGGGTTTGACCACGTTCAGCACCTGGACACAATCCATAGCATGGTTAACTCTAAGATGGTTTTTCAGTGATGAGTTCAGTTATTTTGCATTTAGCTCTGCTCCTGCTTTGCCATTGTTACAACCAGTGGGGATTCAAAGAAAAGGAAAAAAACCTGCCCTGGAGACGAGGCCAAAGTGAGTAACATCAGAAGCCTGATCATTTGTCACCTATGGTCACTCGAAACCATTATTTCTTTTACACACTGTAATTTCAGATAGACTTGTGTAAACACTGTAAAGATTTATTTTCTCAAAATATCAGAACCACTTAGCATGAGTCACGAGCTAGATTTCAGGCAGATAATTTTCTTCTAATAGATTTTTGGGTTAACAAGATAAAAATTAACATGAAAATGATTATGTGCTGACTGAAGGAAACCTGGTTTTATTTTGTTCCCTATTTGTTTTACAAGGGAAGTCTTCAAGTATCTTGCAGGGGCAAAAATATTTAAAGTGTTTGCACATGTTTCCCATTTCCATTTTATAAGATTCATTCACAGTCAGCCAAACGTATCTCTCCCTCTCTCTCTCTTTCTCTCATTTTTTTTTTCCTTTTGATGCACTTCTTAATTAGTCTTAAAGGCTCCAAAGGTGCTTTTTTCTGTCTGTCTCTTTATTCCAGACGTCGAGAGTGGCAAACACTGCTGGCAGTTAAGTCATCGGGCTCTAAACCAGTGCTGGATGCTCCTCAAAGGATTCTGGGGTGTCCTATGATCTGCTCTTTCTACTCACTATAAAGGAGCAAAGTGGAGATCTAAGGCCTGTGTGTCATTAGGAGCTGAAGTGGCTGCACTTGGATAAGGTGGGGTTGGCTCATACTGCCAAATCCCAGCCCCTGGGAAGGCTTTGCCACAGGGATCAGCGTGTGGCTCCACGTTCCAGGGGCTGCAGGCTGGGATGGGGCTGGGAAGGGGATGCAGGCTGGGATGGGGATGCAGGCTGGGATGGGGCTGGGATGGGGATGCAGTCTGGGATGGGGATGCAGGCTGGGATGGGGCTGGGATGGGGATGCAGGCTGGGATGGGGATTCAGGCTGGGGTGGGGATGCAGGCTGGGAAGGGGATGCAGGCTGGGAAGGGACTGCAGGCTGGGAGGGGGATGCAGTCTGGGATGGGGATGCAGGCTGGGAAGGGGATGCAGGCTGGGATGGGGCTCCCACCCAGGGCTCTGGGGAAGCCCAGGCAGTTGTGTCTCCTCTCCCCCTCCATGGTCCCTGTTCTGGCTGGGGAATTGCCCCTCTCGGGCTGGTGTAAATCAGCAATTCTCTCTCCAGAGTGGGCAGAGGCTCAGCCTTCCCTGTGCAGGACAAGGACCTGCCTCGAGTCTCACCTGCCTGGAGTCTGAGCTCATGGTTTGCACAAAGGAGTTCTGTTCGCAGAATCCCAGAATCCCAGAACATGCTGAGCTGGAAGGGACCCACAAGGACCATGGAGTCCAACCCTCAGCCCTGCCCAGGACCATCCCCAAGAGTCCCACCCTGTGCCCCAGAGCATCATCCAACCTCTCCTGGAGCTCTGGCAGCCTTGGGGCTGTGCCCACTGCCCTGGGCAGCCTGGGCAGTCCCCACCCCCCTCCGGGGGAAGAACCTTCTCCTGAGATCCAACCTGACCCTGTCCTGACACAACTCCAGGAATTCCCTGGTCCTGTCCCTGGTCCCCACAGAGCAGAGATCAGTTCCTGTCCCTCCTCTGCCCCTCCTGAGGAAGCTGGACCTGCACTGAGGTCTCCCCTCAGTATTGAACTCCTATTTTGGGTCAGACTCTGTGACCCTCAGCAGTGGGATGGATTCAAGCTCAGACCTGTGGCTGTTTGCAATAAGGAATATGGAGCAGAAAATGGGCATCCTTGGAGTTCCACATAGCCCAACAGCTCAGGGAGGGCTCTCTCACAGCCCGTTTCTGTCCCCAGGGATGCTGTGCCCAGGTCCCTGTGCCTCCAGAGATCAGGGGCTGCCTGGGACCAGGCTTTAAAGATACATAGGCACATGATTTTTCAGGAGTTAGGGTTTTTAATTCTTCCTCTTTGAAACCTGAATGAAAATGCAGTGGACCTGAAGGACTGGAAAGCACAAGCACAGATGATGGAGTGCCCCCTGAGCCATCCCCAGGCTCTGGGTCCCACCTCTGTGCCATCAGCCCACCCCAGGCTGCCCACGCTGACGGTGCCACGTGGAGTTTGGAACCACAAGTGCTCGAGGTAGAAAATACAATTTAACCCAGCCCAAGGTCCCTTGGCTGGGGAATGTGCTGCTGCAGGACGGCCAGGGCAGAACTGAATGTTTTTGAGGGGAATCTTATCATGGTGATTAAAGTTGCTTTTTGTTTTGTGTTTTGCAAAGTGGTCTATTTTCCCATCGCCAGAGTTTCAGCACCACAGTGAATTCTCTCCTCAGATTTCAGCAGTAGAGAGAAAAGAAGGATTTAAAGAAATTAGGGACTGATGAGGCTGTTCCACTTTCTCCCCTTTGCTCAGCCTCAGAAAATCCTGACTGTGATGAGTCATTTTTTATTCTATTTAAACCCTAGTTAACTCAATGTTGTTTAAAGCTGGTGAATGAGTCTTAATTGGTGTTGATGCAAATGAAATAGGAATAACCAGAACTTCACCGGGACGGTGCAAATATATACTCTCAACACACTCTAAACAGAGGAAAGTCACTGAGTTAGTCCCAACCAGAGAAAGAAAAAAGGAAAGGAAAAAAAAAAAAGGGAAGAAAAGAAATAAAATGCAGCTGTTTGCAGGAGATCTCTGATGTATTAAAACTGAGACTGGAAAGTTGCCCCTGTCCTGCTGGTGTAAATCAGCCACTCTCTCTTCACAGTGGGCAGGGGCTCAGCAATCCCTGGCAGGGACAAGGACAGGAGTCCTTCCCTGCCCCAGGTCTCACCTGCCCGGAGTCTGAGCCCAGGACGTGCCCAGAGGGGCTCTCCTGAGAGCCCCCCAGAGTCCTGCTCTGGGGCAAGAAGGGCAAGCAGACCCTGTGACTCTCAGCTCTGGAATGGGCCCAAGCCCACGCCTGTGGCTGTTTGCAATAAAGAACATGAAGGAGCTTTTAGGGCATCTTTTGGGGTTGCAAATTGGTTCAGCAAGAGACCAGTAAGACCCCAAGGTGGGCACCAGCCAAACCAGGGCAGCACCAGCGAGTCCCGTTCCTCGGGCTGGAACCAGTTCCTTCTCATGGAGTTTGGAGCTGCCCTACCAACTCTGCAACAACCCTCCGAGACAACACCTGAATGTGCTTCTCCTCCTTTCTTCCCTTGGAACACTCTCAGCAGTCGCTGCCGAGGTTTTGCTAAACATGTCAGATTAAAGGTATAACCAGACGAATAAATGCAGTCCATCTGAGGGCATGTTTCCTCTCACACCTTCGGTGCCTGTCAGCATCTTGAATGGGATTCAGAAACATGTCCTTGAAGCTGGCTGGAATGCAGCTTAATATATCAGGGGCAGCATTAGAGACAGGAGAAAAAAGGCTGGGGGAAGCTTTCATGGCACTGCACTCCCTCCTTCCCTCCCTCCCTCCCCGGCGCTGCGTTCACTGGGGACAAACAGGCTGGGCTGCCGAGGGAAGGGGGACCTCCAGCCACCTCCTGCTCCTCAGATCAGACTGTGATGCAGTTTCTGTATCCTGGGCTTTTTCACGCTCCCTTCAAAGCTAATTTTATTTTTCTTTAGAAGCCCCACTCCCTTCAAGCCCTCCAGACTCCCCGATTTCAGCACAGTGCAAGGCTGGGCTCGTTGATATTCCTGTTTCCGAGGGAAGCTGTGGAGCTGCAGAGGCTTCTCCATCTCCTGCTCTCATTTCTCTGCACAGCCATCCGTGCAGGAATAACCCCCTGCCCTGGGCCAAGGCTTGGTCTTGCTCTGGGTGCAGGGAACAGCCCCAGAGCAGCCTGGCTGAACAGGGCCCTCTTCTTGCTGAGTTTCCACTAAAATGGCAAGAAATGAAGTTTTGGGCAAACCTGTGGTGAGAGTCAGTCCCTTCCTGAGCAAACAAAAGCTCTTGGAGAGCCCCAGAAGGAAGGAGAGCTGGGCACAGCAGAGCAGGTGGAGGTCTCCGGGTGCTCCACCAGAAGATATTGCATAGGATGAGCAGCGTTTAACCATTTAACCTCTACTAAATTGCACATTGTCATCCCTGTGTTCTGTCCCTGGAGGTGTCCAAGGCCAGGCTGGACGGGGCTTGGAGCGACCTGGGACAGTGGAAGGTGTCCCTGCCCATGGCAGGGGTAGAACAGGATGAGCTTTAAGGTCCCTTCCAACCCAACCCATGCTGGGATTCTGTGGAAAATCACCAACGTCACAACTGGAGAACCTTTCAAACGTTGGTTTGAACTTGCAAATGTTTTGCTGTGCTCTCGGTTGCTGCCTTTTGTTTCTCTGTTTGTTTAAACTTGATTGTTGCTTTTTGTTTCTTTGTTTAAATTTAAAACACCTACTTGTTTGTTTACCCTCAAGTCTTTAATTTAAGGAAAATGAAATCTCAAGGTAATTTAAAGGCCTTTTTTAATTCTAGAGCTGAACACCTTTAGGGTTGCAATGTGCCCCCCTTCTCTGAAACCACCTGGGGAATGTTCAGGTGGGCAGTGCCACACTCGGAGGAACTGAATTAAATAAGTGACGCCCAAAGACTGCACTTATCTCCTTTCAGGAAGACAAAGTGTTGTGTTACAGGGAAAGAAAAACCAGTGGGGCTCCTGTGCATTGTAGGGTACTTAAAATATCTTCTTAAAATGTAGATTTTGACTTTCTGCCCAGCACTGCCTTGAAAGTTCGGCCATTAAAACCTAATTGCTAAGTAAATGTTCCCTCAGTGCTGCTCAGGGAGGACAGAGAGTGGGGCAGGGCTCACTTGTGGCATCAGTTGTGCTCCTGGTAATGTGTTCCCTTTATTTTTTAATATGAAATTCTTCCAGTTGCAAACTACTAATCTCCCACCTTGGAACAGATTTTGAAACCAAGGGGGAAGGGTCAAATGTGTTGGATTTCCAAGAGTTATTTGCCTCTTCCCAACCAAAGGACAGCTTTCCCTTCTCCAGAGTCTCTGGCACGGTCATTGTTCCCTGAATATTCCTGCCCTGTCACAAATCCCCCCTTGGTTGCTGCCTTGGAAACTCTCTTGGCTTTCCTGCTGAGCAGTTTGCTGGCCCAGCAGAGCCAGGGGCAGTCACCAACATCTTCCCCCACCACACCACGGGTGTCAGATGAAAAGCAAAGGCAAGGTTTTCTTTGGAAAAACATGAAATAAAAAGAGGTTTTCGTTTGGTTTCTTGCTTTACCTGGGCAAGGAGCCTGCACCTCCTGGGTCTTGCACAGCTCAGGGCAACTGTGATTTGTAAGCACCAAGTTATCAGTTAAAACTAATAACAACACTGAGGCTCTATTGTATTTCACAGATGCTTATCTAAGGGAAATGCATAATACTCCAAACCTGCAAGATTTATTATTTGTTATTTATTTGATCTTACGGATAATTGTTTAATTAAAGTAATTAGTAGCTGCTTTCAACCCCCAAAACCATTACTAGGCTAATTCCAGCGAGGAGCTACTGCAACCACGAGAGCTCCTGAGCTCTGGGGCAGGGCCAGCCCAGGGCAGAGGAGCTGCTGAGCGAGGGGCAGCCCTGGCACACACAGGGCAGTGCACCCAACCCCTGCCACCACAACTGGCGTCGGGCAGGAGGTGGGAAAGGGATCTGAGAGTGGAAGATGTGAATATGGAGAACTCTTTCTCATGTTGGTCATGAATTGGAGCTCTGAGTGATATTTTGGCTTTTTCAATTTTATTTTTTTTCGGAGGGAATTCATCGGAGTTATTTCATGCTTCTCTGAGAAACTCCTGATATCTCTACACATGTATTTATATCTACAGAGTTAGGCCAGGACCAGGACAGGGTGCTAAGAAAGGAGGTTCTGTGATGGCAACCCTCGTCCAGGATCCGCTGGGGATTACAGGAAAATGGCTCGGTCGGTTGAGAAACTTGTCAGCCAGAATGTAAATAAGCAGAGGGTCCATATCCACAGTCCTGAAGGGAGAAAAGGAAATTGAATTCATTTATGGCCTCGCTCCTGGACCCTCCCACAGCACAGGAAGCAGTAGGCCATGTAAAACCTATAAATAGCTCTCCAACTTTGTGTTCCCTCTCAGACAGAGACTAAAAGAGAAATAAAAAATGCTCCCCGGGGAAAAACATGATCTTTTCCCCATGTTTGAGTTGTCAGCTTTGACAGAAATGCTACCAGCTAATTAAATTTCTGTTAATTTACTTGGTCTGATCCAGTGACCGCCTGCCACAAACTTCTCCAGGTCTCCTCCCCTCGGAAGCACCACCGAGTTGGGGCAGCAAAATGGACCCGGCTAAGTCAAATAAACACAAAGAGCATTTAAATTCATTTCTCCCTCAATGCTTCAGCTTTGTACGTCTGCTCCAAAGGGAATCCAAGCTTATTCCAAGTTACAAATCTCTGGGATGGTGGGATGAGTGCTCTCTTCTGGTCAGCTGGTTGGGTTTGAGATTAAACAGGAAGATGCAGTGGGTAAAGGACAAAATAAAATTCCTTTCTGGAGCTGTCCTGGCATTTGTGTTAAGCCTGGAAAAACTGCACACTCATCATTTAGGCTGGATTTTTCCCAATCCATGAACTATTCTGAGATCCAAGAATTTTCTCATGAGGAGCCAAATGGAGATTTGGGAAGGGGGTTATCCCAGAACAGCTGAAGGGAAGGGCTGGACTCTGCTGGCTGGGTGATGGGCAGTGCACGGGGCTGCACGTGAGTCTGCCAGGCAGGAGGAGCACCGGCTTATTTCTGTCTCAGCTAAATATTTATTATTTGGATAAAGCAGAGTCCCATTTCACTTCTGATGAGATTTTAAGCCTCTCAGATGCCTTTTCCAGCTCCGTGAACACTGACTGGGATTAGCCTTGGAAATACTCACAGCAAGCTTTGATTGTTGTTCAAAATAACACTTCCAAACTCTTTTGATAAAATATTAAAGGACTGATATATTTAATTTTTTTTCTTTTACTTCTGACAGAGAACTTGGGATCCAAGTGTGTGTCTGACCCAACATGTTGAGAGTGGCAGACCCTGAACATCCCCCTCCATCAGAGGGAATTGAGGAGGCAGAAGTGCCAAGGAAAGGGCACTCCCTGATCAGGCACCTCAGGAAACACTTTCCTCTTCTGCCATGGGGAATCACCAACCCTCATCCAGTTTGTCCCAGGGAATTGTGGCTGCCCCATCCCTGGAAGTGTCCAAGGCCAGGTTGGACAGGGTTTGGAGCAATCTGGGATAGGGGAAGGTGTCCCTGCCCATGGCAGGGATGGAGTGGGATGAGCTTTGAGGTCCCTTCTATGATTCCAAACCATTCTATGATTCCACGTTTTTTTCAGGGAGACCCCTTGGATCAAATGGTTGGCCATGTATACATGCATTATGAAATGATGCATTTATAACCCCCCCTGCCCAGGGAGGTGGGGAAATCCTGAGCACGGCTCCTCATCCATCCCGAGCAGCCTCTGCCTGCTCCAACACGATCCATGCTCATCCTGCATTCTCCTGGAACTCCGTAAGGGCACAGCCAGCTCCAAAGAAAGCACTCTGAGGTCTGATTGTTCTCAGATAATCACTTGAGGAAACAGGTAAAAGACAACCCCTGGAGGTATTTATTCTCTTTTTTCCAACCTGTCTTCTGTCAGGGGCTTGCACTTTGCGAGCCCTTCACAGTTCAAAACCCCTTCAACAAACACGCCCAAGAGGCAGAGCGTGGCTGGGTTTGCAGCCGGAGGTGATCAGATCAGCGCACGAGATAAGCAATTAGCAGGGGGAAAGTGTCTCCATCCCACCCCAGCCAGCAGCAGAACCTACAGATGTGCCCCCAGATGTTCCCCTGCTCGGCTTCCCCCTGTTGACATAAACATGCAGCGCCCGTTCCAGCAGGGCTTCGGGTTGTGTTATCTTGTTTAATGGGTAATTTCTGCATTGAGGCATCTGCGGCGTGAAATTAAAGCTCCAAATGCTCTTTTGGCATTGAACTCCCTCCGTACGTGACTTTGCCCTCATAAAGCACTGGCAGTTCCCAGCCCGGCTTGGTGGGACAGGAACGGCCCTGCAGCACGTCCTGCCCTTCACGGCAGCTCCGGTGGCTCAGGGAGCAGATCAGGAGTCCCTCCGACTGCAAAAGGCCCTTAAAAACGTGCAGGACAGCCATGGAGTTGGATGGAGCTCGGGGCAACATGTTCCAGTGGAGGGTGACCCAGCCCACGGCAGAGTTTTGGAGCTGGATGTTCTTCAAGGTCCCTTCCAACCCACTCTGTGAGCCTGTGAGGACTCCAGTGCCACCACCACGTTCACCATTAAACCAAGTCCTCAGGTGCCTCAACCACACGTTCTTTGAACACTTCCTGGTGACTCCACCCCGTCCCTGGGCAGCCTTTCTGTGGACAAAAAAAAATATATTAATATCTAATCGAAACATCCCCCGGTTCAACTTGAGGCCATTCCCTCCGTGAAGACCATCACCCAGAGGTGACCAGAGTGGTGGGTCACACCAAGGGAAGTGCTTTCCAGGAGAGCTCAGCCAGCTGAAGCCAGAGAAACGTTGTTAAACACTCTCAAAGGTGTCCACAACAACTGATGCAAAGTTTGCTTTCCCGTTTCATAACATTTATATTTCATCAGCAGAAACTGAGGTACAAGTTCACTGGAGATCCTTAAGCTCTGGGACGTGAAGAGTTTTTCCCAATGGCTCTTGCAAAACTTTCCTTGAAGACTGAGCTCACAGGAATTTGGACTCTCGTTCAACTTGTGGCTAAACATAAAATGCACTTCTCTGCACTTTTAACATCTAAACATCCACAATAACGTAAGCCATGTTTGCTTCCAGACCTCTCCCTTTTATCTTTTTTATTTATTATATTTACTGAGAGCATTTCAGGGAGAGACAAAACCAGAATTTCATTCTGGAGGGTGTTGTGGAAACAGGGTGGAAACTCTGCTCCCATTCTGAGCACAAGTGGATGAGCTGAAGTGCCCTGATTTCAGTGGGAAGCTTTGCTGGGGGGTTTTTCACCCCCATGAAGTGTCCTTGGCACTGTCTTTGGAGAGAGGGGCCCTGGTGGAGGGGACGAGGAGATCTCTACCTACCTGCTTCCTCCTCCGGTGTTTCTGTCCTAAACAGGGTGATAAAGAGCATATACTGATCTTTGAAGCACTAAATTAATACCAACCTTCTCTTTCAAACACGCTGCAATGGAAAATTGCCCGTCACCAAGATGTCTTCAATAAACATTTCATCATACAATCTAATATATTAATAATATATATGCCCTGGGGGTGCAAGTATGAATTACAAACATATGTAATAAACATTTATAATCCAACAAGCTTCTAGTGTATTAAGAAATTACCAAAAATAGTAAGAAGAGGGTTGTTTTTTTTTTTTAAATAGTGTAGTTCCAGCTTGAAGCAGATGCCTTCCAGTTACTGGCTCCCTGGATTTGGAAGTGACTGTCTCTGTGCTGGGAGGTTTTTGATTCTGGCAGTGGTGAGGCACAGACTCAAACTGGTAAAAACGACACAGAAGACCCTTTAAAGCCATTTTTTTTTTTCCCTCATCTTTTGGACTCAGATTTCTGCTTCAACTTCTCTCAACCTCTCGTTGTGCTGTGTATTCCCACGTGCTGCAGAGACTCACAGTGCTGCTCCCTCCCAAAATAATGATGTGGGTGGGTGGGGGATAAGTCTGGGAGGGAACTCACTGTAAAGGGTTACTCAGACCTTCAGTGTTTGCCCTGTGGAATTCATGGGCTGGTGGGTGTTCCTCCAGGGAGATGGGTCTCCAAGAGCCTGTGACACTCTTTGCCCATTTTATATCTCATATTTCCCCGGAGTTCGATATGATCTGGACAAACAGCACGAAAAGTGGTGAAAACATCTGGACAAACAGCACGAAAAGTGGTGAAAACTTAGAATATCAGCCTTTAAATACCCAGCCCGTGAGCTGAGCTGCTCCTGGTGCTCCCTGAGGACAAATGTGTTTGCAGGGAGTGGGTGAAGCTGCCCCAGCACTGAGGCAGCAGAGAGCTCTACGTATTGTAGGACCCTGGCTTTGCGTCTTTCTGCCAACTTTTGAGATGCTGATGAAAGATAATGTTGAAATTTCAAAGCTGGGGGGGGGGAAAAAGTCCTCCAGCGTTTTTGTGATGTCAGAGGAAGAAGGAAGCCAGCTTGAAATGAAGGGCTGCTCTCGGGCTCTAATCTTGTAGACACCTACTTAACTTTAAGCCAATTAAATCAATGGACTACTTAACCTTTGCCTACAGGAGAAAGGATTTGCCGGCACAGTTTATATTAGTGCCCCAAACCAAATAAGCAATGCTCCAAAAAGCACTCCTCTTTCAGCAAAACTCTATCTGCCCTCCGTGTCACGAGTATAAAACTGTGGCCGCAGACTTGAAGCGAGCCTTTCCTTCCAGTGACACCAGTGACACTCGAGCCTGTCACAGCCACTGCCACGGGCCCCGAAACAAGCCCCAGCCAACGCAGTGGTGGGATGGGGCTGCCTTTGGCACAGCCAGCCTGTGCGGGGGTGCTGTGTGAGCCCTTCTATAAACCCACGGGCACCTTGGAGGAGTTTGGGGGGCACAGGGGGCTCTGCCCTGCCCGGATCCCCCCGAGCCCCTGTGGAGTGTCTCCCAGAGGTGCCCATTGCCCCAGTACTGGAGAGGCTGGAGGGGAGGGCAGAGGAGGAGAGGCACAGCCCACGCTGGCTCTTTGCTGGTGATGCCCCGAGGTGCCCGGGCTGCGTGGGGAGCTGCTGTGGGGCTGCAGGGCTGGGCAGGGGCAAACCTTGCGTGCTGAGTTTAATGAAACCCAGGGCTGCCCCCAAACAGCTCCGCGGGTCCCATAACACGTTACATCATTTGTCACTGGACACGTCGGGAGTGTGTCACTGGAAAACCTTTAAAAGCCGAGCTGGAAGTGGTGTGGAGACAACCACGGCCTCGGCAGGGGGAGAGGCACAGCACCACTTATAAATGTTTTCATGTCTAATATTTACATTTGGAGCATTTAAATGTAAAAAGGGAAAAGAAAGCCTACACTTAACATCTTCCCAGATGTTAACAACATCTGTCTAGATGACAGCCCAAGGATCTGACATTTAATGGGGTGATGGGGGGGAGGGAGGGAATTTCAGAATTTCTGTTTTTATTTTTCCTTTCCACCCCCCCCCAGATTAATTGTCCTGCACGTTGGTCCCATCCCTCTTTGCTTTGGGCCATATGGTCATATGTCATTAGCCCTGGAGACCAACAGCCCAAGAAAGTGGAACCATATGTTCTTAGCAAAGATAAACAGTAAATAGGGCCATGTGCAACAGGACTGGTTTGTGGGGACGGGGCTTGTGTGTTGGGGGGATTTTGTTAAAATGAACACAAATACATTTTGGTGGCAAAGCACATGGATGGACAAACATGTCCTGGTGTGCAAAACCAGCAGCCCCACGGCCCTCTGGCAAAGCAGCCCCTGTGTTTGGGGGTCTGGGTCCCAGCTCTGCTCTGAAGAGGGAGGTGCTCATTTATTGCCATGTTGAAATGATGCTGAATCCTTCAATCCAGGCAAAATTCCCCATCTTTCACCACAGGGTCACGGAGCCACCACCAGCTGCAGCAGCCTCTGTCCATCTCTCCCTTGTGCAGCTTGATCTCTGGGAGCTAATTCTTCTAAATATCTTATTTCCTGTCAATTTAATGTGACAAAAATAGGTGTGTTTTTCCTCTGTGCTGGTTCTTTTGTGGCTGTCATCATTTTGAGCCAAATGAGAGATTTCCTTTTAGTTCAAGGACACTGTGGCAGCTCTTTCAGAGGAGAATAATTCCATGGGACACCCAGGGGCAGGGAGTCAGCAGCTGCTCGTCTGTCTCTCACCCAACAAAGTCACCCTGACACCTCAGTGTACCTAAGGAAGATGGGAAAATATTCCCAGACCCACAGCTGATGGGACAGCCTGAATTATTTCTGCCTTGCCAGGTGCCATTCTTATTTTCGGTGTGTTTGGCAGTGGAGCCTGAGCCCTCATTTCCAGACCAGGGCAGTGTTACTGCCTTTGCTGTGGTTCAGCAGCAGCACAGAAAGCCACAGAGTAATAAGTGGATCTGCATGCCAGTGAGATAATGTTATAACCAAACATCCACTTGCTTGGATTATTGATTGTGATATAACCAAACATCCACTTGCTTGGATTATTGATTGTGATATAACCAAACATCCACTTGCTTGGATTATTTATTGTGAAACACTAACAACAACAACACCTATAGAGAAGGAGATGGTGATGCAGCGCCAGAAAGAATCCGAGCTGGATTTCTGCCCTGCAGATTCACCCTCAGCCCTTTGAACCTCGGCATTGCTAAATTCATCTCCTGAAGGAAGAAACTGTGTAGTCCTGAATATTCCCCTCCTTCCCGTGCAGGAGCCCAAGAACAGTGCAGGGATGTCTGTCTGGAGGGCTCGGGAGGGAGCGCGGGGCTGATGAGCTGCTGCCTGGCTGAGAGCAGCTTTATCCTGCCTGGGCTGCATCACGTTCCTGAGGGCTGGGCACAGGCAGGTCCCAAACCCCGCTCTGTGTTGGTCTGTTGTCCCTCCATGAGGCAGATGGGCTCAGCCCAGGGCAGTGCAGCCCTGCACTGAACAGCCACGGGTGAGGAACCCACCAGCACACGCAGCACACCCAGCCCAGGGGTCCCAACCTGCTAAGCTGGGAAAACAAGGGCGGGTTTAGGTGGTATCTGAGGGTACAACACACACCGTCACCTCTGTAATCCTGCCTGACCCCTGAAGGTCAGCACTGCCCGGGCTCTGGGCTCTGACCCCCTCAGCCCACCCCAGGCAGCCCTGGCTTGTTTTACTGCCCTGGGATGTGACTGCTCTGCTGCCCTTGGGATCCAGCACAAACAAGAAAGATCTGCCAACAGATCCCAAAATATTGGGATGCACGAGGCTAATTCTGATCCAGGTATAACCTCAGGCAAGGGAAGGAGTCCCTCGTCCTGCCCTTGGAGGGCATTTGAGGTCCCTGTGTTCCATCCTGTCCTGTCACCCTGGCTGGTCTGTGGATGCAGGGCTCTCTGGGATCCCTCCTCCAGCTACTCTGCTTTCCGTGGGAAGCCAATCCATGTTTATTCCTTTTCTTTGGATGTTTATGTTGCAGGCAGGGCAGAGATCCACTCTCATTGTGGATGTGCCTCTCAGCCCCAAGAGTTTCCCCACCTTTGCTGCTGTGCCCAGCCTGGCCAAGGCTGTGCTGTCCCACCTGGATAGAAATCCCACATCTGGGAAGCAGTGGGAATCTGGGCTGGCTTATCCCATTTCTTTGGGCGTTCTGAGGTATCTCTGCCGACTTTGCTGGGCTGCTCCTTCTTCTCCTACCCCAGCCAACTCGATCATATTTAACATGCATTCTTCACACATGATCTTATTACAATTCCAGTGCTCTTGTTTTTGCTTATTCAGGCTGACCTTCGGCATCTCCTGCCATCCTCTGCCATGGTCAAGACCTCCCAGCTTGTTGCCTGGTGGCCCCCAAAGGAAGGTGTGAAGATTAACAGCCCAGAGGATGTATTTAATGAATGGCAACAAGGGATTAGTGACACAGTGTCACCTTTCATGGCCTCTTTAAGCAGGCGAGCTGACACCCGTTTATTTTTGTTTGCACTGTTGAGTAAACTCTGGAAACGGGCTGGATTTACAGTCTCTGCTCCCCCAGCAAGGAGCCTCCTCCTGTCCACCAGCCCTGCCTTGGGGAGATGATAAAATGAGGAATCTCTCTCCCACCTCTCTGCCAGGGGAATCCTGGACCTTCCAGTGCCATGCCCTTCTCCTTCCTGCTGAAGATGCCGAGGGAAAGGGTTGTGGAAGGTGTGGGTGGCACCTCAGGTTTCCAGCTCTCCATGCCCATCCAAAGGCAGCCCCGCACTCCCAGCCCTGGGAAAGGGCTGCTCTGCCTGGCCAAGGCTGAGGGGCTGGGGAGCAGGGGCAGCCCCACCGCCCTCCAGCCTCCAGAGGATTCTGGAAATGACAATTTTGGCAGTGAAATGCAGGACGTAAATGCAGAAGGTTTTCTATCAGCAGAGTTGGCTGCTCTGGGCAGGGAGTTACCCTGCTGCAGTGACCTGCCCTGGTTGCACTGAGTGACACCAGGAGCCAAACCCCCCCAGCCGGCAGCAGACCTTGGTGGAGCCTCCCGGGACCCACATCGTGACCTGGCTCCAGCAAAGTGCTCCTTCACCTGCTTGGTTTCCCACATTCCCACCAGACCCATCAGCTTTGCTGGGATTCTGGATGTGCTTCAGGCTCAGTGCTCTGCTCAGCGTCAGGCTGGACTGGGACGGGTGGTCCTCAGGGCACGGCCTTGGAGAAGGTTGTCCCACAGCTGGCCTTGCAGTTAATTATGAGTGCTTTCTACTGTCTCTGCTTTCAAATTATTCTTTATACTACAGAAATTCTAGTGCTCACAACATTCATTCTTGGCGGTTGCCTTAAGTTCTACTTTTCCTCATTTCCTTTCATCCTTACCAATCCTCTCCCCCTTTGCAGAACTCCCGAAGAAATTTGCTCCCCGGTGCAGGTTTGTCTGTGGCACGCTCAGATTCCACCCCAGGGCAACTGCAGGGATCCAGAAGGAAATACCCGAGGCGAAGGAAAAGGATCAGCTGAGGAGGGAGCCCAACTGCAGGGATCGTGGGGTGGGCAAATCCTCTGCAGGGGACTGGGAGGTGGAACTGGAGAGAGCGTTTTGGACTCCGTGGACAGGGCTAATCTCTGCTGCCGACAAGGAATAAATACATTTGGTGGTGGGGGGGACGCTGAAGTTTAGCTTTCGTGGCAAATGTTGCAATTGTATCTGAAACAGCAAGCGAGAATTAATGTCTCTAAATAAAAGGCCAATCCAATGGCTTTGATTTCTCTCCAGTTCAGGGAGACTCCTGAGATTGTATCTTCCCTGTGTCAAGGACAGAGGCTGATGTTTCCTTTGCATAGACGAGAAGACAAACAGCCTAAAATCCTGAGTTCAAGGAAATGTTGGTGTGATTTAGCCTTGATGCATTTGTAAATGTATTTAAATTGTGCTCCTGAGCTCAGCTGGCTATTTGCATCGTGGAATTCGTGTTAATGAATAGTTTGTGGTACGGTGGAGACCTGAAAGAAAAGCAAACAAACAAGAAAAATGCTTTAAGAGATGTTTATCTCTTTGTATGTATTTTGTGCAAACGCATCCCAGATGGAGACATTAAAACCCCAAGGGCTTCTGGCCATGGGAATCCCTGGCAGAGGAAGCTGTGCCTGGCCCAGGACTGAGTCTGAAACAACAGGTCCGGGCTGAAGATGCACCAGCCTCTCCTCGAGGGGTCCCGAATCAGGGCAGGGTGGGAGCTGCAGGCTGGCACTGAGCTTTGGCACCAGAGACCTTGGGAGATGCACATCAGCCAAGGGCAAAGCAGGAGAGGTGCAGAAAGCTGCTCCAGGGCTTTGGCTCAGGGCAATGCAATCTGCTCCATTGTCTTACAAATTAATTTCCCCTTCACTTCACAGCTTTTTATCGTCTTCTTTTTTTTTTTTTTTCCCTTTTATTATTTTAATCACGCTTGCTATTATTTTTAAAGCAACTCAAACATGGAAACAAGACCCAAGGAAACACCCACTGCATTCCTGGGATGATCCGTCTGTGCTCCCTGCATTCCAGCCCGGGCTCGGAGGTGGGAGGCAGCTGCGTGCCAACCCAGCCTTCCCACAAGGCAAAAACCATGGGCAAAGCGGGATCATCCAACCCAACTGCTTCCAACGAACACAAGGGCTGCAAAGAAGTCCCCCAGGGCCTTTTTCCAAGTGCTGCTTCAACTGAGAGTGCACAAAGTGCCTTCTACTAACCAGGACAAACCTATCTCCGAAAAAAAAGAAGGCGCCGATTAACATTGCAGAGTGTCCCGCACCCAAATTCCTGCCGGTTGGCATTTCTGGGCCTTGGATGCTGCCTGACTTTGCAGCTGGATTCCTGAGGCTTAACACCTTAATTCCTGAAACGAGCCCCAGTCCTAATTCCCGATTTTAGGAAAACAACATTCCTCCCATTGAATGAAAACATTTGTAGCCAGTTCATAAACCATCTTCCTGAGGGGCGGGAGGGGAGGGCGCTGGAAGAGGCAAGCCTGGCAGTGCATAGAAGTGCCTTGTCCATGGATGCCACCGCTGGCTGTGGGCTCCAGCTGCTGCCTGGGGCAGTGCTCTGTCCGAGCACCCAAACGCCCCGCCGGACAGCGCCGTGACCAAAACACTGCACAAACACCAAGAAACACGGCGTGCCCAAGTTTCTGGATCGGTTCTTTCATTTCTCTCCATCAGCAGCAGGACTGGGTTGAAGTTCCGCGGCCGTCGGGCTGGTGGGACAGTCCTGGTGTTCTGCTCTGGGATCTGTCACAACATCTGGAACGGTGAGGAGGAGCGAGGTTGGCACAAATCAAAATCATGGAATGGTTTGGGCTGGAAGGGACACTAAAGATCATCCTATTCCAGCCCCTGCCACGGGCAGGGACGCCTTCCTCCAGCCCAGGTTGCTCCAAGCCCCATCCAACCTGGCCTTGGACACTTCCAGGGATCCAGGGGCAGCCACAGCTTCTCTGGGCACCCTGTGCCAGGGCCTGCCCACCCTCCCAGGGGAGACTTTCTTCCTAAAGTCTAATCTAAACCCACTTTCTTTTAGTTTAGAGCCATTCCCCCTTAAAATTAGCTGGGGAAAGGGTGGACTCTCCAGCACACGGCGTCCTTACTGCAGGGTTTGCTCTGCTTTCAGAAGCTCTTGGGTGGAATCCTTTGGCCCGTATTCCACAGGAGCTTTGCCTTGAGAGGCTCCTCCTGCCTCTGCTCCCTCTGTCCTGGGAAAATGCAGGTGAGCAGCAAGAGTGACAATGATGTCCCCACTGGCTTCCAGCTCGGCGCTGTGCTCTGCGTCCCTGCTAAGCTGAGCACATGAATGCACCTTGTCTCTCATCCCTGACAGCTCATAATCCACTCACATCCTGCCAGGAACCTCATCCCAGTCATTCCATCCTCACAGAGAGCCCTCTGCCCCCATGGGCTCTGTGAGAGCTGACAGGGAGCTGACAAAGAGCAACCAGAGGACACCAAGGGACTCCAGCAGGCTCTAAAATATATAATTATTTTTTTTTCCTAGCACATGTTGCCTGTCAAACTGCAGGATCCAGTCAATACAGTGAAATTACAGTCCTGGGGAGAAAAAAAGAGGAGAGAGAGGGAAAAATTTGATTCCGAATTGGAGGGATTAATGGTCAAAAGAATGTTCTTCTGGGAGTAATCTAAGTGTTATATTTACATTTGGCTTGGAATTATTTGCAGTGAGGAATTTCAAATGCAAATATTTTAAAAGCGTAACATGTAGAGAGACACTGTGGGCACTTCTGTTTTCTCTAAAAAAAAAAATGGAGAAAAAAATGATTTTCTTGACTATTTTTTATTGGAATCTTAATGAGACCATAATTACAGTAGGGGAAAAAAGGAAAAAAATGTAGCTCTTAAAGGTTTGCTGTTAGTGTACATACGGGCCTTGGACTGAAAAATGAAAAAAAAAAAACCCCTATATTTTTTAAAACTATTTATTTTCCAAAGTGGTGCATGGGAGGGAAAAAAATGACTTAGCTAAGTAAGTCTTGTCCATTTATGTGCTTAGTCTGTATTTTCTTTTTCTAAAAAAATATATATGAATAAATGTTGAGAGTAGGCCCATTGTGTTTGTCTTGGCTCCCTCCTTTATCTTGTTTTATTGTGTTGCCCTTCCAAGGGGTGCTTTAGGAACTGCAGGATTTTCTGGATCTCTTCTGCGTCGACAGGGAAGGGAGCACGTGGTGTCTTCAGGCTATTCCTTGTGTTTCACAGAGTCATGGGAGGGTTTGGGGGGCAAGGGACACTAAGGATCATCCAGTGCCACCCCCTGCCATGGGCAGGGACACCTTCCACCAGCCCAGGTTGCTCCAAGCCCCGTCCAACCTGGCCTTGGACACTGCCAGGGATGGGGCAGCCACAGCCTCTCTGGGCACCCTGTGCCAGGGCTGCCCACCCTCCCAGGGAAGGATTTCTTCCTAAAATCTAATCTGTGGAGGCCGGACCTGAGGCTGGCAGCTGGAATCAGCAGCAGGATCACCACAGGCACAAATGCTTCCTATCAGGTGGGTCCTTTTGAGGTCACTCCTGTCTCTATGCCCTTCTGTGCTCTCCACACTAGTCTGCAGCTCACTGAGCTGAGGGTGTCCCTTCCCTTCATGGATGAACACGCTTTTAAATCACTTCTCATGAGCAGGGTTTGATGTCCGTAGTTCTTCCATGGGACATTTCAAGATCTCCAGCAACCTTCCCTCTTTTAATTCACTTTTATTAATCCTTTATTCATTTTCTTTGCCTTTAATTTTGTGCACGTTTTTTCACATCTTTCCTTCATGTCCCTCTATCTCTCTTTCTCTTGCTCCCCTCTCACGGATAGAGCAAACATGTTAAAATAAAGTTCCTTTTTTCTTTTTTTCCAAGGAAGAAAGTGTCCCTTTAATATTCCACATGCCCATCAAAGCTGATGGAGAGGCAGAGCATGACAGGCATATTCTGTGAGTCAAACCTTCTGGGTATTGGCAGGAGAATAAATCTTGTGTCTGACATAAGAGGACATCAGGAACCAGGGAAACTAACCTGAAGCTTTTGGAAAGGGTCCACTTTGCTGTCAGTCAGGAGGAGATAAACTTTACATGAAATAGGACCTTCCAAAGTCATTAGTTCTCCACGTGTGCCAGAGGCGCTGACGCACTGGAGGAGGGAACCAGAGGAGCCAAAGGGAACAGAAAACAAACGTGAATGGCAGCGTGTCCCTGCAGAAAGCGCCCAGCACAAACGTGGGAATGCTCCCTGCTCTCCAAAAGGCTCAGTACAAACAGGATTGATCCACAGGAAACTCTGCTGCCTGCGGGTCCCAGAGCCAAGGAGATCAGATCATCCGCAGGCAGATGGATGTAGCTCTAAGCAAAGGGAAACACGGCGAGTACCAGTTGCTCAATAATCTGTTTAACCAGGAAGGGGAAAAGGAAAAAGAAGAGGGGACACTGTGTGGAAAGGACATGGAGTGGTGGCATCGCTGTCTCAGGTGGACATTTGGTGCATATTAAATAAGCTGCCACCACCTCCCTCCTCCCGCTTCTCTGCTCACAAAAAAATGTTCCTTAAAGCCCTGTCCTCAGTCCTTGCTGCCCTGGAAGGTGCTCAGCCAGCCTCCTGTGCTGGACACAGGACAGCAGTTTGGGTGTGCAGTCCGTCACCCACAGCGCTGTCACCCCTCGGGCAGGGAGGGACACCCTCCCATGCACCACGGTCCTCACCCAGGATGGGGAGCAGGTCCCCACCCTGCCGAGGGGATGGGAACTGTGGGGCTGACATGATGCCAGCACATGGAATAACAGCCTGGATGCTCGGAGATGTTCAGGAGCCGCTTGCAGAGAGCAGGGGAAGGCAGGCTGGGGAAGTGACGCTGATCGGCACCAGCTCCTGGCCCCAGATATTTCCCTTTGTTATAAAAAACAAGTGGTAGTTAAAAGGGGACACAAAAGGGCTCCTTTATCCTCCCAGCATTCAGCCCATCCTGCCAGGATTCATTTGCTCCCTCCTTTCTCCTGATAACCACTCCAGGCAAAAGGCTTTCTAACACAGTCTATAAACTTCCCCCAGTGGAGCTGTGCCAGTGCCAACCAATGACCCAGCAGGCAGCGAGCAAGTGTGTCTGTGCTGACTCAGTGATCCAAGGCTGCTTTTAATTTCCTTTCTCTAGTTTTTCCTTCATCCTGCAAGAAATAACTGTGAAGTAAATCAAGTGGCCTATCTCTGCGGGCTGCCCTGGGCTTGGCACAGCCCGAGCAGGGGGGAGAGGCTGCCAACCCTGTGGCTGCCTGACAAAGTGGGTTCTGTTAGCACAGAGTAACTTACTGCAACAACAGTCGGCTGCGGGAGCCAGCAGGGCTGTGCCTGCTGCCATTGCCACCACGGCCAGGGGTCCCGGGGATTCCTGCTCCTCCTCTCTGCCCCCCGGATCAGGGATCGTGGAGACTCCTGGAAATTCCAGGGGGGAAAAAAGAAAATAGATTGAGGTGTTAGGAGAGGGCTAATTCTGTTTTATCTTCAGCCTCGACCAGGGAGAGGAAGGAGACGGGATCACAGAGTCGTGGAATATGCTGAGTTGGAAGGGACCCACAAGGATCATCCAGTCCAACCCTTGGCCATCCCCAAGAGTCCCACCCCGTGCCGGAGACACGGAGGGGCAGCCTTGGGTTGTGTGTGGCACAGGGGGAGGAGGTTTGCCAGGGGGTTCTCACCCCCAGACTGGTGTTGGGGCACCCGAGGTGGCCTGAGAGGGGCAGGGCGGGTGCTGCTGTGGGGATGCACTGACTGATGATCTCAAGTGGAAAGAAGATGATGACAAAAGGCTTGAAGGATCCCCTGGGTTACAAGGAAGAGGAGTGGAGAAGGGGCTGCTTCGCCTCTCCCTGGTTGGGTTTGCTCTGTGACCCTCAAAATAAGCTCCCATGGTGTAATATCTCCCCAAGTCATAACATCTTTCTAATAATTTAATTTATGATCCTGTTTGTTTTCATTTATGGTTTAACAGACCAGCTGGCAATTAGGCCCTAATTATGCTGTTATGCAAAGTAGCTCCATTTATTTTTATAACATTGGCTGCAGCATAAGCTGTATTTGTTTTTAATTGTGAAATCAGCCATGGCAACACCCCATAATGATCCATGTGTCACAGCTGGGAATGCTGCTCAGCTTGGCCGGGCAAGGTGCAGAAGAGCTGGAGAGGTTACAGCACTTGGATCCTCTGTCAGCATCCCGCCTCACACAAGCACTTGGGAGTCACCCTGGATCCAGCACCACTGCCTCGCTGTTGCTGCTTGTCCTCCTCTTCCCTTTGGAATTTCTCACCAGAGGAAAACACAGGGTGACATTCCACGACAGCACAAGGCTCCAGCAGCTCCCTTTGGGGTGGCTTGGAGTGACATCCCACGACAGCACAAGGCTCCAGCAGCTCCCTTTGGGGTGGCTCACAGGGGTGTGACCCAAGGGAATGGCTGGAGCTGTGTCAGGGCAGGGTCAGGTGGGATCTCAGGAGAAGGTTCTTTCCCCCCAAAGGGTGGTGGGCACTGCCCAGGCTGCCCAGGGCAGTGGGCACAGCACCAAGGCTGCCACAGCTCCAGGAGAGTTTGGACAATGGGAGGGGGTGGGATTGTTGGGGTGTCTGTGAAGGGCCAGGAGCTGGATTGGATGATCCTTGAGAGTCCCTTCCAGCTCAGGATAATCTGTGATTCTAATTTCTCTCTCTAAGGGCTGTCATTTTGCTCCCTTTTTTTTTATGATTTCCAGGGGGGGTTTTGCCCTTGCTCCAGAAACTCGGTGTGAGAATTCCCTCAGGTCTCCAGCTGCAGGTGGCTGTTGCCACCCCAGCTCTGCCCTTGCCAAAACCCTCTGACAAGTGTAAGGACACGGCTCAGGCTCTGCCATCACAGGAGTCTCAGAGAGAGGGTGTGACCTGCAACGGCTCCAAATGTTCAAATCCGCATTGGCCAGAAGACACTGGCTCTGCAAAACAAGAATCGTAATAAATCTCAGGACTAAGGGGGTTGCAAAGAGCAGGAGGGGCCACGAGTGCCTTGCTTTCCATAGCTGTCCCCACCCCGTGGGCTTTGTCACAGAAGGAGGGCTTATCTTCCTAGGCAGGGACCGAGCGGACATGAGGTCAGCTTTTGGCACGGCCATGGTCCTCCTGAGCGACCTCAGACCATCCCTGAGTGGGCTGCTCTGGAAATCTGCTCCTGCAGAAGGCAGGGCTGGGGGCCCTCCTTCCCCTCTCCCATCCCATCTGCTGGAATTACACCCTTTTTTTTGCAGAAACGCCTTGTCCCCAAAGTGTCTGCAGGGTCTGGGATGAGAGGGAAGCTGGTGCTGCAGATTCCTGGGGGTTTAGGCAGTGCGGTGTTTTCTCCTGCTCCAAAGTAGGCAGCAATTAAATCAAGTCTGGCTTAAAATGTTTTAGAGCCTCCGTTGTCTCTTCCCAAGGCCTGGATGCCAAACAACAACAGCAGGAGAAATGACTCCAGGTATTTTTATCTAATTCATTGGGAAACTGATACGTGGAGGTTGACTTGTTCCCTCCATGTGAGCACTGATGGAAACGCAGCATCCTGCTCCTCCTCCCCACTGCTCTGTCTGTGAACAAAAAATGATAGGGGAAGAAAAAAGAGCTTCCAAGAGCACTGAGGCAATGAAAAAAAAAAAAAAAGCCATTTTATGAAAAAAAAAAAATAAAAAAAATCAGCAAATATATTTTTTTCAGAATTTGTTCTTTAAAACCCAACCCAAAAGAAATCACAGCCTTTCATGTTCAGTGCTGATTGCATGTCCTAGCACTGTAATTTTGTTTGCTTGCTCCGAAGGAGCCTGTCAATCCCTCCTGGAAATAACTGGAGACGTGTGTGAATTAACACACACGCACACAAAAATGCAGACAGCAAGAAGAAGTCATTCCACAGTCTAGCCTTGTTAAAGAATACAGTCACTTTCCAGCGGCAAACCTTCCCCCCTCAGCCTCTCTAGCCAGAGGAATTTCTTTCACCTCCTCAGAAGCTGCTTATTAAAGCTGGGCTGGTGCTGGTTCCCAGGTATTAGAACAGCAGCAAAGCTTAACTAATCTATATTTTTACTGCAGTAATTAAAGTGTGCACTTGCTAGTAAAAAGGTAACACTTTAAATTAAGGCCCCATTTCTAAATGCTGTATTAATATTTATGAAATGATTACTGCATACAGCCACATTCTTGAAGGACTTATTGAATGTGTGTTATAAAACTGAATTGTAATAAACCCTTAATGGCTCTGCTCTGGTGAGCTGCAAGTTTTTCAGCCCTACAAGTGGTGTCTTCTTAAAATGAGAGGAAAACACTCTTCCCCCCCCAAAAAAGTTTTGTCTCTCTGTTGTGTGACTGTTGGTCCTGGCCCAAGTCCTTCTGCTCGACCATCTACAAACGAGGTGGGATTTCATTCCTGGGGTGTCTCTCATGCTCTCCAGGCACTTGGGGAAGGTCTGGAGTGTCCGTGAAGTCACAGGGCTCATACGACCTCCTAAATGATCCCTGCCACCCCACACACATACCTGGGCCACCTCCGGGCTCTCAGAGAGCCACAGACACCGAGGGTTGGGCAACCAAATCCTGCCCGCAGCATCTGGACCGACTTGGGTGACCAGGCTCCTTCCCTAATGAGAATTTATCCCTCTCTCCAGGGCATTTTGACGTCTGTTTGGAACCTCCACGTGGTCTGGAGCTTCACTGGGTCTGGAGCTTCAGGGGGCACTTGCAGAGGGAGCGGGGTGAGGTCACTGCCCAGAAGGACCAGACCCTCCTCACTTCACCCTGAAGCACATACAGAAGAGGGCTATGGGTGTTCTGGGGGCAACAGGGGAAGGGCTCAGAGCCTTCACTTTCTTCCTGAAGGAACACACCACCGTGCCAGGGCACTTGTTTTCAGGCTGCTTGGTAAGCTGGAGATCCAGCCCTTCAACTCTTTCCCCCTGAGCTGTTCTTTTCAACTTGCAACATTTGTTCTGTAATAAATATATTTCATCCAAAAGCTGTACCCAAGATAAGCATTTGCTGCAAAACTTTTGCCTTTTGTTGCTCTTTTTTTTTTTAATCTTTTTGACAGTTACGGCAGTTTGTGATGCAGTTTGATCACAGTATTCCTACCTCCTGCCCTCCCTTCTACTCCAGCTTCCTAGAAGGGCACACGGGAGGTCCCAAACGTGCAAAAACTGAATGTCTATAAAATATTTTGCATCATGAATAGCTCACTGTAAGTCACTGAGACTTCTCCTGCATAAAAATATTCCCATGCAGAAGTGTTTGACAGTTTTAGCATAAGTGATTAACCTCTTTTAATTAAAGCCTGGAAAAAAAAAATCAGCACAGCTTACAGGGAGAATAAAAACTGGGATAAACTCAGGGAGAATAAAAACTGGGATAAACTCGGGGAGAAAAAAGCCACTTCCATGAAGCAGCGCCTTGAACCAAAGGCAACCTCCATCCCAAACATGGGACATCCTAAAGGGCCAAAATGCAAAGAGTTTGTGCTCAAACTGACCTAACCTAAAGCTTAGACTTTATGCTCCAGTTACATAGCAACGTTTGTTATGTAGAATAACAGAATTCCAAATGACACAATAAAAAAAGAATTATCTGTGATTAGAACTAAACTACTGAAATGTCTCCAGCTGGAGCCAAAATTTGGAAGGGAGGGGGAAAGAGGAGTTTATTATTTCAGTAGCTGCAGTGAAAATCCCCTCTGGGTGCTCTGCAAACCACCCTCTGCTCTTTGAAACCATCCCCCTCATTGACATGGTAATGGTCTTTGTTGAATTCAAAGACGATTACATCAGAAATGTGTGGCCTCTTGTGGCTTTTCCAAGGCTTATAAAGCACACAAATTATATGAAAATATTGGGTTGAAAAATTAGTAAGCCATAGGAGTTTGTGTTGTTTTAGCCACGCTTTACTGCAGGGAAGGAAAACTGTGGCTCCTCCAGACCTTTGCCCAGTCTTTCAAAGCTACTTTCTTTATTATTTTTCTTTTCTGGTGGGCTCACTTCGGATATACAGCCTGTATTTTTAAAGGACTCTCACGCTGGAGCAGAGTTTTCAACATGCACTGTGTAGAGACCAGTACTCTGAGTTGCTCCAGCTCAGTTTCTGTGAAATAACCAAGGAGAAAGTTCTGCCCCACAACATTCAGTCAGATAAACCCTCCAGAGACATCGCAGTTTTTGTGCATTCTTGCATCCAGATGACAACTGTGCATGTGGAATGGGAAATCATTTGGGAATGACTTTTTTCAGTTATCTTTAACCTGAGACCCACGGACTCGGCAGCGCCACCTCGAGAGTGTAACATCTGTGACATGGGAAAAGCACAGGCTCTGTCCAGCCCCTGTGAATCCAACCTACATCCCAACTCCCCATCAGTGATAAAATATTGGAAGATCACAAGGTGACAGAGCCATTGTAACTGCTGGGAAAGGCCCATTTTAGCCACCAGCTCTCCTTGCATTGCGCTTTCTCCAGGACAAGCTCCCCCTTCTAAGAATCTGCCTGATTAGACAGTCACTGCTAATTATCTAATTCTCCAAAATGCCATGGTGCTGCTCCAAAGGGCAGCTCCTGGGAAGGGCTGCTACAGCACTGCTGGTCCAGGGTATTGACACGGTTTATCAGGAGTTTATCAGCACAAGTTCTGCTTCCCAAGAGGCTCCCCTGTGAGCAGGCAAATTGTCCACACCACAGAGGCCAATAAACAGGGCGTGTGTAAAGGAAGGGCTGGGGGTTAAATGTATTTATCTTGTCTGTTTGGAGTTCTGGGAGAGTTCAAGTTCCAACGCTGATTCCAGTGGCCCACTTGGAGCAGGGAGCCTTGTTGATGTCTCCAGCAAGATGCTGAGATTTTGGGGGCTGTGTGAAAGCTGCAATGGGCTCTAGGATGATCCTGCTTGAGCAGGGACCTTGGACCATATCGCCCGCTGCGGTGGGTTCATCCTGACCCACCCTGTGATCCTGTGAGAGGAGCAGAAGGTATGACAGAGAACACCTTCCCCTTCTGCCTGAGAGCATCAAGATCACACACACAAGGCACAGAAGTAACAATGGCATCCCATGCTCTTCAACATGGTAAAAAAGTTGTCCTAGAGATCATGTTGTTAAGGCTGGAGGATCCCAAACAGGTCATTTGCTTTCTCTGCTACAGCTCCCATGGCCCAGGCAGGGAAGGGGCTTGGCTTTGGGCTGGACCTGCTCCCAGACCTGGCCATGGTCCTGTGAGCAGCTGAGCTGAGGGGAGGCCACGGGACTGCAGCTGGAGGCAGAGGGCAGGGCAGGATCTTCTTCTTTCAGCAGCACTAGACTAAGATCATCTTAAGCCCAACCATGACATCATATCCTGTGACTGAATAGATGCACTCGTGGCAAGGACGTTTTCCCAAAAGTAACGTTTCCAGAGGAGCTCAGGTTTCACCATCTTCCAGAGTATCTGGAGTCACCAAACCCCACAATCACTTGGATCTTTGCACTTGGGGGACACAGATGAGCTCCACTGAGTCCAGCCAGAGCTGCTGACACAGGGCTTGTCCCCCAGCAACTCCAGCTGGAGGAGCTTTTGCCTTCTCCTCCCTCCTCACCCAGGATCTTCAGGAGGACACAGATTTTCTCATGGCAGAGCAGTGACCTGCAGGCACAGCGACCTGGCTGTGACTTCCACTCCGGTATTGATGGAGAGAGGGAGGCTGGAGAGCACAAGGACACTGCAAAGTCCTTGCAGGCCATGCCTTCTCTGCAGAAAGGGTTCAATGGATCAGCAGGATCCATCCCTGCCACATCTCTGTCCTGCTCTCCCTCTCCTCCCCTCTTGGGTCGGCTCCAGAAGTTGAACCATGAGTCGCAAACAGAGCCAGGCTTAGGAAGAACTACCAAAACCAAAGAAACAATAAGTTGTTTGGGGCTTTCCGCCAGCTCCGAGTTCCCTGTTCAACGTGGGACACAGCCCATGACAGGCAGGCTGAGCCCTCTCCACCGTGCCACCATGGCCTCTGTCCCCTCCAGGCTGCCCATGGCCAGCCTGTTGAGGGACGTGGCAGTGCCAGGAATTACCTTTTCACACGTGGTTTATTTCTAAACCCAGGAGCACCTAATGGGACCTCTCCTGTGGGGCAGACACGTTTAGGAGTGAGATGGTGTGTTTGGGCTGCCCGTTGGGTGGGTCTGAGGGAGGAGGAGATGGAGGGGAGATGCTTTTTCCCTCCGTGGCTGCCTGGCACTGCTGCACGAGCCTACGCACACATGATTAATTGCCCCATCACTCAAACAGCTCTTTTTATTCTGGCCACTCACAATATTATTATTATGAGCTACTGTTTTTCCAAAGCCAATTACTGTAGGATTAAAACACAGCATCTGCTCTTGTATGTGTGTAGATGCATAAATAAAGAACCCCTAATCAAATAAGAAGAAATACATTGGACTTTCTCTTTTCTTTTCTTTTTCCCCCCTCTCCCCTTCCAGCCTTTCACATCCATATATAAAAGCCCTTGAAGGAAAAGACTTGGACTGGAAAAAGCAATGGGAGAAAAGTTTGTAAGGGGAAAAATCAGTAGGACCCTGTAGAACAAACATGTGTAAAGGCTTTGTTTCAAAGTGGATGAATGCAAAAGCCTGTTGGGGATAATTTTTAGGCTTTGCCTATTTTTAAAGGGCTGAGGATCAGGAGTAAAGTGAGAAAACAATTCTCTGTAGGAAGCTGTAGCAGACTAAATGGGGCTTGTTGTTGTTGGCAGAGGCCTTGATGCTGAGGGCAGCAGCATCGTTCCTGAGGCTGGAGGCAGCGGAGGTTTAAATAAATAAGGAGCGATCCGTGAACCAAGATAAAATGGGATCTGGCTGTGCAGGGTCCTCCCGTTCTCTAGAGCAGGGAGGGTTGGCAGGGTGTGAGTAAAGGGAGATGAATGAGGGTTATCAGATAGGAGGGAGAAAGGAGAGAGTTATCCCTCCTGGTGGGGGCATTCTGAATTAGTCACAGTCTTCATGAGGAATAAGAAGTTTATCTGTTCATCTCCTGCACGGAGGCACATGCACACATTGCCCCGAAGAGGGAATTAGGGAATGACAAAAGCAGGAAGGTCTGGGCTCTGCTCAGAGCCCCAACCCGCAGCTCCCCTTGCTGAGGGACATCTTTCCATCTGGTTCCAGGGCTTCAGGCTCGGGCAGCAAACCCAAAGTCGCTTCTCCCTGGCCTCGCTCGGTGGCAAACGCCCATTAAAGTGCTGGGGATTAGTGCTGGCTGAGGCCAGCATTAGCACAGGGTTTGGCCCAGCAGCTCCCAGGCAGCTCAGCAATATCAGTAACAATAAAAAGCCCCATTAAATACTCGCACAACCAGTAGCCTGCAGGACCACGCACAAAGTCACGTCTTGCCTCGCAATCTGTCCAGGAAGGATTTGAAAAACACTGTCCCTAAATCTGCCCCTCGCCCCAGCAGAGGCTGGAGGGGTCAAGGCCAGCAGATAAGAGTGTCAATGAACCACAGAATCACAACCAAACCCTGCAAAGAAACATTTTTTTGCAGAGTCTGTTCGCTGGATTATCCTCCCACTCCCAGGCTGGGAATGCTCCTATGGACACAGTTCCCAGCAGAAGGGACAGCAAAGCAAGAAAGCAAGGGCAGGAACAACCTGCTGCTGCTCTGGGATGGAAAGGCTGCAAGAGTTCAACTGTTCTGTACCCAGGCAAACATGGAGAGAATTTCCCTGGGATCACAATTTTCCTGAGTCTTAAGGACAGTGTTGGCTCTTGATCAAGTACCTGGTTTGTGGAGGTGGAGGTGAGGCAGAAAAATAAATGGTTTTGATGCATCAGCTGTGAATCTCATCTGAATGAGGTGTTTGCATCCAGCTGGCATTTAGAAATTAAAAGTACACCTCAGCATTTTCAGATTGGGGAACATTCCCTAAATTCTCTTTTCCAAGACTAAAGTTTGGGGAGGGAGGGAATAGAATTAAGAAAAGAATTCTTCTTATCCTGGTTTCCTCCTCCGGTCTTTGACACTGAAAATACATTTTGAAACAGTAAGTAGAGATAAAATAGCAAAGAATGGCAGTTCCCTGTCCTTTTTCTTTTCCATTTTGGTGGTTCTTTTGATTTGGTTTGGTTTCATTTATCCAGCAACATTTCAAATAGAATCCAAAATGATACTTTTAGTGAAAGCATCTGCTCAAGGGCACTTCTACTCGTGGTTCTCTTTCCCAGGGCTGTGTTTGCTGCTCTGCCCAGTGACACCAGTGCTGGAGCAGAACCAGGAGCTCACGTTGGTGCCAGGCTCTCCAGAGCCCTTCAGCCATTCCAGCTCTGCTGTCTACATGACACATTGCAGGTCATACCCATCACTAAGTTAAATACACCCGTTACAGGTGAAATGCACCCCCAAAAACCTCCTTTGCCTCCCAGATCAGCCAAGAAATTGGAGATTTTGCACCATAATCAGGAATCATTTGGACAATGTTCTCAGGGACAGGGTGGGATTGTCGGGGTGTCTGTGGAGGGCTAGGAGTTGGACTGGATGATCCTTTTGGGTTAGAGATATATATATATATATATATTCTGTGATCCACTAATCAAACCCCAGTGCCACACCCCTGATTCCTGCAGCCAGAACCAGCAGAACCCGGCGCTGGTGGGACACTCGGGATCAAAGAATCCAGAGCCTGTTTGTAATTGCCCTGTGTAAATAAGAGCAGCATTTGTGCACTCAGGGCTGGATAAAGAAGCTTTGGTTCAGCAGGAAAGGAGAACTATTTTTACAGAAGCCAGTGAGGGAGGCTGGAGCCACCGATTTAGGATGATTACAATGAACAAAAAAAGTCAAGCCTGGAACTGTTTATTTTAATTTAGGGGGCATGGCGAGCTGGTGAGGTGGGAAGATATTATTTTTATGGATTTAATCAGATGGACGGGATTTGTGGGCATTGCTAATTGAATGGGGAAAGCTGCCTGCTCTGCCCTGAATTCTCCATTCCTTGTCTCTTTGGGCTGAGGAGGCAGAAGAAAACAGTTATACAGGCTGGGAGGGTAAACAGGACTTGAGAAATTTATAGGGATTAAAGAGAGAAAAGGTGCTTCATTTTGGAGGGAACCTTCAGTCTGGCTTGGATTTTGCTGCCCATCTCAATCAGCTCTGAATGTTTCCCTGCCCTGAGGTAAATAAAGATTAACAATGGCCTGGTGGGAGAAGCTCATCAGGACTTCCACAAGGACGCTCAGGATATCTCAGTACCTGGAGTAATCCTGCCAAAGTGTGTCCTGAAAATGGAGTTTAGTAAATTTTAATAATTCCAACGGCTTGGCCTTTCCCTTTGAAGCTCCATTTGAAAGCCAGGTGATGAATCCTGCAATCCTGAACGCTGTAACACATCTCATTTTTCCCATTGCACTGATGGACATAAATGGTCCAAGAGACGGGGAAAGGCAGCAGCAAAGTCCCCAAAACCCCCAATCCAAGCAGCACACTCAGCAAGATGGAAATTTCACTTAAATATGGCCACTCCAGGTAGCCACGCAGACCTTCTCCCCAGGGGTTTCCACCACTGGCTTCCCCACGCACCAGAAAGCAAAATCCAGGACAGAATGGAAAAACAAACCAACCCCAAACCTGCACGTGGGTGAGCTGAGGAATTTTGGGGGTGTTCCTTTCCTGGGTGGTTTGTTTTGTTTGTGGCAGAGGGAATTCCAAACAAAGCCAGTGGTGAAGAACAGCCCCAAAACTGGAGCTTCCAGAGGCTGCTCCATGATGTCACTGAGAAGCCACCAGGGTGTAAATATCCCCCTGCACACACCCCACAGTCAGGGGGCAAACGTGTCAGGCTCACGTAGGAGCCAGGGCTGAGCAGCACATTAGTTACGGTCCAAAAACATGATCTGCAAATATTTTCTATATCATAATTATACAAAATGAGTGGAAATTTCTCCCCCCCTTTCCCCAAGTCCCAAAAACGTAGCCCATTACGAGCACAGCCCCACGCTGCCAAGTCTACAGGAACATAAATAACATTTAAGTCTTTTTGTGCTGTGTAGTAGCTGGAAAGTGGCAAAATGATTGAGGGACAAGTGGGTTTTAAAATCCCCCCGAGGCCCGTAACTTACCTGTTTATTTCAAGAAGAGCTGCAACTGCCAAGAGGGAAGGAGCTCCTGGGGCTGGTATCATGTCGTGCTTCCAGGGGTGAGTTCAAAATAAACAGGGACTGCATCTCTGCTCTGCTCCTTCAGTGATGCCCACGGGGACATCCTGAGGGGCTCCTGCAGAGGCTCCTCAGGACTCAGGGTGGGGGTCACAGCAAGGTGGAACCTTCAGAGCCAGGAAAACCATCTCCCTTTGGCCTCGGGAGGTGCCCAGAAGTGAGACTGCTCTGTGATGAGAGACAGCGTGGGGAGGAACCCATTGGGGAGCAGGCCCAGCATTGGGGCAGCTGGAGAGGACAGAGCCAGGTAACCCCCCCACCCATGTCAGCAGGGCTTCGGGGCCGGGGGGAATGGAGATGGTCCTCTTTTTGCTGCATAAAACAATTCCACTGAAAGGGAAATCCCCGAGGGGTTCGTAACTGACTTTCAAAAATGGAAGGGAACACTTGGGAAGTCACCAGGGTAGATAAGAATGTACCTCACCCAGCTCAAAGTGCCATGGGAAGGGGGTTGGAATTCTGGGATGGGAAGGAAAGGGAAGGTTTTCAGTTCATCCTCTCTGCAGCAAAGCAAAGCAGTTCCCTCCATCACAGAGTTCACCCGGAGAAATCCTTTAAAAGCTGCAAGGCTTTGTTGAGACTTTTTTCATAACAACAACTCCTTAAGCCCAGCTTGGTTTGCAGCCGTGTAGGACTGATATCCAGCACAGAACACGCCCCTGCAGCGTTGGAGCAAATATAAAATGCCATTTTTCAAATCTAGCCCAGGTGCCAGGCCCAAATTACGAAATGTAGGTAATATGGGTAATGATGACTGACACTGTAATTGCAGAGGATCCCTGGTTGTGAAAGAGATATTTGAGTTTTGACAAAGAAAAAAATGATCCCAAGGAAAAAAAAAAAAAACAAACCAGAAAAACTTTACAATTTAGCCACCTTCTTCCTGAGATTGCAGGACAAAATGTTCCAGGTCAGCTGGCACCATAACAGAGAATATGGGGACCTAACAGCATGTTTGAAGTGCAATCACTTTTTCTCCCAGCCACACTTAACTCCATTGCCACTATAAACCATCACCTGCAGATCTCTCCTGTCCAAGGAACTTTCATCTGGCACCAAGGGAAGCTGTAAAACAAGTTCATGCATCATTTGCAGAGCCCAGGTGTGTGCAATTCCCATTGACTGATCCACTCCAAAGCCCAGCCAGTTTCAGCTGACTTGCTTCATACCTGCCCAGATGGCAGTAATGATATCCCCTTAATAATCTCCCCATCTTTGTGCCAATTAATTTAAAGACTCACCAGATTCTCATCTACTGAACAAAACTAATGAGTGACAAAAGATCATGAAGAAAACTGAGGCACCAAGGAGGGGAATCCAGAGGCAGCTGAAGGCTCCTCAGCAGCTCAAGACTGGAAATGTACTGCCCCAGAAACAAGCCCAGATTGTCCCAACCGAGCAAAGGAGAGGTGGGATAAAAGAATCAGGATGATGAACTGGGTAGAGTTCCAAAAATTCAAGCTTCCAGCTGCTAAAGAATGAGGGAGGTGAGTACAGTGATGGTTTTCCTTCAGCCCATCTGTTGGTAGGAGCTGTCTGGGCTTTCCAGGGCTATTGAAAGGGTAAAATGACCTGAGTCACAGGAATTTTTCTTTCCAAGTGCTCTGCTTTGCATTGCCTGCCTTGTCTGTGCTGAGAGTAGCTGATGGAGCTTCATCTCCTTATATTGCAATTTCTCTTCACCTTAGCACGGATTTGGGCTTTTTGGGTCGTAGAATCTGTAGGAAACTGAGATGAGTAAATTACACACTTGTTTCCCTCCAATTCTGTTTTAATTACCCCCAGCCCCATCAGCAGAAGTCGTGTCAGAGCGTTGGTGCTTCACACAACTTGTAGAAGGACACACAGCAGTTTTCTCAGGCCCCAAGTAATAAAATATATGCAGAGGGTCTGAGCACTCACTGAAAATACAGTAGGAAGTGTTTCAAAGTGTTTTGAGGTTAACCCTGAAAGGCTGGAGACTAAGCACAGTCCCAGAGACAGACAAAAAGTACTCAAAATTCTCATTATTGAACTCAGACCATCTCATGAGCTGGTTTGTAACTGCTCGGTGGCTCAGGTTATTGACGCTGCTGAGAATCCCTGCAAGGATGACCCTGTTGGGCTCAGTGTGGCTCCTTTGGGGGTTCACAGAATCCATCCTTTTGCTGATCAGCAATTGCCAGGCTCAGCAATGGCGAGTTCTAAAGGTGTGGCAGAAAGCACCTGATCCTCAGGCTCCTGGGTAAAACCTGCTTTGGGGAAAGCCTGCACTTCATTTCACTTCAATTAACTTTGGTCCTCACCTCTCTGTGGAAGGTCCACATCTGTCTGACGGGTGTAGCCAAAGATTAGAAGCTCGTGGCCACTCAAGCTGCTGTGGTGGTCGATGGTAGAAAGGTGCCAAAGGCAGGTGAGCTCCACCTCTCTCGCCTGCATCCAAAGCACACTGGAAGCCTGACCCCCCTCTTGCACATGGATAAAAATGGAATTTCAGCCTCCCAACTCCCCGACGGGCACATCGCTCTCGTGGCTTGTCCTGGCTGTGCCACGGACCTGGAGCCTGCATTCCTGCTCAGTGTGGCTCGGGGTTTTCAAAGGCAGTGGAAATTTTGTTTTGGAAACACTGCCGGGAGGGCAAACAGGAAGCAGGAAGGGCTTTTTCACTAAGGCAAGAATCTAAAGGGAGTGCAGTTTCCATTTTTTTGGATCCAGCCCATGAATTAGTTTTGCAACAACAGCAAGATATGAGTGGTGAGGTCAAGAGAAAAGCAAACATGGAGCAGCCACAGAGAGTGACTTTTAAAATCGCCTGTTGGAACTCTGAGTCATTCAATGTGCTCCACACAGCCAGGATGCCTAGAAAAATAAAGAAAGATGCTGAACAGTCCCTGCAGTGCAGCTGTGTTATTGACAGATGGGATTAAGTGGTAGGAGTGCTCGAAGTGGGATTTTTTTTTTTTTTTATAAGCATATTGCCTTTGTTTATTGTAATTTTGATTTTTAGTTATTTCTGCGGAGGCATTTGGGGACCTCTTACCCTGGAGCATACAACTGAATGTTTGTTCTTGTTTCTGTTACTGCTGGTGTTTGATTTGGGCATGTTTCTGGGATTCAGCAGGGCCCTGGTGAGGTTGCAGCGTGCGGTGCTGCAGCCCAGCCTGGCTCATCAGCAGATCCCAGGGTTGAGGAGCAGCAGAAGGGCAGAATTTCTGTCCTTTTGGAGGGCCAGGGGTTGGCAGAAGGGATGTTTGCACCACCAGCACCCTCATTCCAGCAGCAGTGAGGAGATGTGGATCCGAAGGGGCCATCTCCTGCAAGGTGAGAACCTTCTGGGTGCCCCAGCCTGGGGAGGAGTGGAATTCCTGGAGTGATGGCGCACCTGAAAAACCAGAACTTCTGTTTTCTCAGTGAAACCAAAACCTGAACTTTTGGTTTCTCAGTGGAAACCTGACTTTGCAGAGCTCTCCACCAAAAAAAAGTGACCCGTTCATGTGGGTGTTTTTGCACGGTCTCCTTATCCCTGCACTCATTCCCAGGCTCCGTGATTTGATATTCAGCAACACAACGAGAGGACTTTAATGCACCAAGAAATGTCTTTGCTCAGACTGGACTTGGAGTTCAACAAATCCAGAGGGGGGAAAAGTGACCAGAAGCCAAAGAAGAAACTTCCCCATCTCTTCCACCTCCCTTATCTCACCCAACAGCCGCACCAAAGCTTTCCCCCGACCAGCTCTTGCTTGGGGATTGATCCCAGTTTGGTCACACACGATGTGGGGACGTTGCTTGGCTTCCAGAGGTGCAGCTGAGCCCTTGAGCTGCAGGTTGGCCCAGGGGCCTCCTGCCCGTCCTGTTTGCCTTCCAGGGCTGCCGGAGATTACCAGGGGCACTCCTTGCTTTCTCCGGCAGGCAAATCCTTCCCCTTCTGCCAGTGTTTGTGATTGGCAAATTGCAGCAGGAGCTTATCAAACACTGATAAACAATAGAGGACTTCGTGGCACTCAGGAGAAAATGAAAGAACAGGATCAGACAGGCCATGGCATTCCTGGGCTGGTTTTATTCCTTGGGGCGAAGGGCGGTCTGTGTTCCGAAGGGGATTTCTCCAGCAGGACGGAGAGGGTGAGCTCAGAGGTTGATGGAGCAGCTCTGGAGGGCACTGAGGGTCCCTCTGCCCTGGTGCCCAGGGGCACCCACAGCCACGGTCCCCTCGTGCTGTGACACGATGCAGGAGGCTGCCCTGCATCCCATCCCGCAGCGGTGGAGCCAGGGAGGAAAGGGCTTTTTCATCCCCATATTCCATGAACTCACTGAATTGGAGATTTTTTTCCCCAGCACTGGCGCTTTACCAAGGCTCCTGAAAAGATGCAGTAATGTTTTTTCATCCTGTTCATAACATACCTTGAGATGGGCTCATTTTTTAACCCTGACAGGGTCTCTCTGTAGAGTTCCCAGGCTCCATTTACTCTGGGGCCAGTCAAACCGTTCCTCTAGAGAAGATGAGGATTTGAGTTCGTCCCCTGCCACCAGGGCAGGACTGTGGGTTCAGCCCTTTGGAATATCCATCTCTTTGCCCAGACACTGAAGATTTTAATTTTCTTTGCCTTCCGGTGGGGTGTTAAGTCTGAAGGGTTTTATCTGCCTGCCTGATACTCCACGACAAGCTGCAGGACATCAATCTGTTGTTGTCCAGACTTGAAGCAGGGAAGTTCTGCTCCTCTGAGTGTCCCCTTCCCTGCACACCTTGGGCTGTGCCATCCTCCGGTGCAGGAGCAGCAGCTCCCCTCCATCCCCAGCCCTGCCCTCTCCCCATGGCCCAGGCTCTGCTCTCCCACACCAGGACATGCATTGCTCTCATTGCCGCACCACTGAGGGACTTTCTTCAGCCTTTCTCCCTGTATTTCCAACCATGAGGACTGTTCTTGGCTCCTGCCCTCTCTCCCAGGCCCAAACAAAATGTTTCTCGATGGTAAGCTGGCATTAGAGTTCAGAGAAGCAGAGAAAGCAGATCTGATTTCGTATCTAATTTGCTGTAAACTGAGAGGCAGGGAAGAGAGGAGTCCTTTTTAATTAGAAAAAGGGTTGCTGAGGTACTTTAGCCAGCACAGTGTTTCTCTCCAGTGTGAGAGCTTTCATGCATGGAACCCAGCCCTTGATGTTCCAAGGGCTGAAACATTATAAATATTGCTCTCTGCTCTGTCCTTATTCCTATTTCTCTCCCGAGTGCTTTGGATCACTGACCTCCTCCTGACGGCCTGACAAGTGAGCGCTGAAGGCAGAGGGAGCAGAGGCCAAAGCCCCTCCTTCTGCCAGGTGCCACTCTCTGGAGCATGGAGAGGGTGGGCAGAGGGACCCTTCGTCCCCTCTAACATCATCTTTGTGTCACGTTCCCATGTCATACAACGAGCCTATTAATGAGCCCTTTTCCCTCAGGGCACCTTGGGTCCGTGTCTGCCTCTTGCAAAACTTTGATGAAGTAAACCAGCAAAACCCACAGAAGCATGAAAGGGCAAAATAAATTAAAAAGAAGAAGTCCAGCACAGCAGAGAATGTTCTGGAGGGACTGGTGCAGGTTTGTGTGACTCCCTGGGGACAGGAATGCCCAGTTCAGGTGTCTGAGGCACATCCAACCCCACCTCTCACTGAGGCAGAAGGAGCAGCCAGGTGGCCGTGGCCAGAGGTCTCTGCAGACCCCGTTCCTGTGCAAACACTGGAGTGTCCCAGGTGGATTAACCACCCCTCTCCAGCAGGGCCAGGCTTTGTCCATGAGCAGGCTGGGCCACCTGGGTCTTGTGTTGTGACATCAGTGTGACATCAGCTGAGCCTGTACCGAAGCTTTTGCTCATGAAAAAACAAACAAGAAAATGTAGGTTTGCAAGAAATCGTCGCTCCTAAAGCAGGCTTTAGGCTTTCCTCCCACAAAACTGGGGCTCAATTAATGGAAATATTTATTTGGGTGACTTGCAGATTATGTCTCCGGCCAATTAGCTCCATCTCAATGTTCTATTTCTTGCCTTTGAATCAATAAACAGTTCAAGATTTCCTGGAGTCAGAAAATGAACGTCAGTGCCAAGAACTGTGGGTGTATTAAAACCATACCTACAACAATAGCCCCAACCAGGGAGCTCTGCTAATCACTCCCTTGTTTGGCTGGGTGTCTGACAGAGCAGCTTGAAAGCTGAAAGTCTGTAACCCCCCCAATAGAGGAAACCACAGCTTACAGAACCCACGAAAAACATTTACTAACCTTCAGGTACCCTTTGTTCTCTATCCCTCCTGACAAGCACTTTTCCTCAGCACCACATACCTGAGATGCCTTCGCAATGGGATTTGATTGTGGGGCTTATAAGGTGGATGGAGATGAGGGAGTCATTATCTGCCATTTATCTTTCATTTAATGGGAGGCAAAAAAAAAAAAAAAATCTTGCAAGAAAACAGGGTTTCTGTAATTCGGCCAAATTATTCCATGTTGCTTTCAATATCGGGCCAAAACTCGTGTGAGTCCATGTGTGCTCATGGACTCTGCGTGTGTTTTGCATGGGGGGAAGGAGGAAAAACCACCCGACGTGCAGGTTTGTGATGGAGAGTTCTACAAGGATAACTAAGCTCGGGGGGGCAAACCTGAGCTGGGGGCCCCCTGCCTCAGCAGAAATGGGGTTCGAACATGAGGAGCAGCAACAAAAAGGAGGTTTGAGGTCTCTTTCTGTCGGGGCTCCCTTGGGAAGTTGCTCCAACCTGGGAGCTCTGTGTCCATGTTAGCGTGGCTCCTCTCCACGGGCTGTATGAGCTTGGCCCGCGTGCCACGTTAATGCAGCTCGAGGGCTCCTGGGCTGAGCCTGGCTGGGCTTGGAGAGCCCGTGGGCACAGCCTTCCCTCTGACATTGCTGCATCCATCACCACCAGGCTTGGAGACTCCAGGGTTTGGTTACCCCAGGGGATGTTGTTAGGAGAACGGTCCCTGCGGAACAGCAGGCGCTCGGGAATAAGCCCAGCGGGGTGACCCGAAAGCAAGGTGGGGTGGGAGACTCTTCTCCTGGGTCTTTGCAGAAGGTCCTCTGAAAAAAAAAATGTCCTTTACTGCTCTGCTTCCTTGAGGCCCCTGGTTTTGGCAGGGCTGCTGAAGGGAGGGGCAGTGGTGGAGCAGCCCCTGGAGCGCTCACGGACCCCTCGAACCCATCAAACCCTGGGTGGGAGACTCTTCTCTTGGGTCTTTACACAAGGTCCTCTGAAAAAAAATAAAAGCCCTTTACTGCTCTGCTTCCTCGAGGCCCCTGGTTTTTCCAGGGCTGCTGAAGGGAGGGGCAGTGGTGGAGCAGCCCCTGGAGCGCTCACGGACACCTCGAACCCATCAAAGCCCAGGTTTGCCTCTTCCCTGCCCAAGGAAAGGGATGGAGATCGGGCAGGCTGGAGCAGCCCAGCCAAGTGTGGGAGCATCGCCCGGGGAAGCCGAGCCAGGAAAGAACACACGGTGGTTGTGTGGAGTGGTGACACCCGAAGAGAAACCACCGGGAGTCGTGAGCCCGACGCGCACCTTCCCAACACCTCCCGAGCCAAACACCCCAGGAAACGTCCCCCCGGTGTCCCCTGGTCAGTGCACACTGACTGCACACCCCCCATCCAGAGCTGTTCCATCGTGCTTAGGAATTGTGACCATTCTGGGAGGGGTAATTATGGAAGTATGGGAAGATCCACACGGCTGGCTCCCGGATGCAGCCAGAGCCCAGTGGAGCCTGGAAAGCCCTGGAAAAAGGAGCCGTTCGCTCGTGGGTTCTGTCGTGGGAGGGCAGGACTGGCCGAGCTGTCCCATGGACAAGGATGGTGGTGGCAGGATGGAATCTGCTCCCTTATCCCAGGAGCAATCCCTGCCCGCGGGCCGGGAGCCAAATCCCTGCGGGAGTCGATGGCAGCACCTCAATCCGTGCCCGTGTAGTCGCTGGCCCTGAATGGACTCCAGCTGAGTGAGGAGTATTGGAGATGCAGAGACTGGGTCGGAGCCCACTGTGAGGGACCTTTGCTCCTGAATCCCACAGCACAAATCCAATTGCAGGGAGAGGAGCATCAGGATGCCGAGTCCAGTTTACCCCGTGCAGCAGCTGCACTTGCCTTTAGTTTGAGAGGAAGAAGAGCAGCTCCTGCTTCGGAAGCCAATGAAGTTATTTCTGCAGAAAAATTCACTCTGAGCTGATTTTCTGCGTTTGCCTGGTGTCAGCGAGAGGAAAAGACCCTTTTGTTCTCAGCCTGGTTGCAATACAACAGCATTGCCTTCACTGAGCAAAAGTTTTCAAAGTAATTACATTAGAGGACAACACTTGAAGAAAAGATAATTTTTCTGCTTTATCTCTTTCCTTATTTCCTCTAAAGAAACCAGGATTATTTTTTTCCCTCAATATTAGCAGTGGGGAAAAATTCTGTCCAAATTTCTGATACCAATTCCTGCCATACCCAGGCAAATAAAAGGGGATAATATACGGAAAATGCTGCATATTCCCAGCATGACAACGCCGATCAATTTTCATGGCATTTGAGTTCTGTGTCAGGGTGATAGATTCAAATTTAATGTGGAGTGCCACAAATCCTGAACTGCATGAAAATTGATCAATTTTCTAATATATAACACATGATTTAGACACTCCTGAATACATTAAAAATACACACTCTGTGTTCTTGGCTCAGAAAGAATTTCCAATGGATGTTACTTTTTGTTGGAACTATAGGTGTTCTAGTTGATTTTATCAGTTATTTCACTAAATTATCTTTATGTGTTACATTAATGCCAGTTTATTAAGATTATTTGGATTTAGCAACAATAAATGTGTCTCAGCACATCTGACAGTCAATGCTATTCCTTAGGAAAGGCAAGGGTTGTGTTTGTGCCACTGAAATCCTACTGAGGGAAACTCACTGCAAAACCATTGGATTTATTCCCCAACAGAAAAATCAGAATTTAGGATCAAGTGATGCAAATGAAGCTATATTTAAATTTTGAAATAAAATGATTTTTCGTCAAGTGATACAAAGGTCCATTCAAAGAGACAATAGTCCCATTAAAAGATATTTTAAGGTCTAGAGGGTTTCGTAGAGCACTAAATTACCTCTCAAAAAGAATAATCATCTCATGTGATCAGAAGGGCTGACATTAACCTTGTCCATGGAGAACAAATGTAAAGATTGAAAGGGTCATCTGCCTACAGTGATTCAGGTGGCACAGAAGAGCATTTGGAACTTCTTTATCACACCAAACAAGACTTCTTGAGCTGTGAGGAGTTGCTTGGGAGCAGGTCCTTGTGATTCCAAGAACAGCAATGCATGAACCACCCAAGAATTCATCATCATCAGATAACATAAGACCTTTTCCAAGGTCAGAGAATGCTGCAGTTCAATAAAACATTTATTTATATTGCTTTAGAAGCATTTTCATGTTTCATTTTCTTGTACTAGAGTTTTTTGAGTTTTTTTCTTTCAAATGAAACGTCATTTGGGACTTCTAAAGAAATGCCAAATTGAAATTTTCAGTAATTTCTCTCTTTTCCAATCTGACGTTTCCCATCAACAGTTTCAACCAATGTTAGACTGAACCAGTTAGGCTCAAAAGAGCCATGACCTGTGAACATTTGACCTATGAAAGATGAGGATTCTGTGGACATTTCTGCCAAAGACTCATGGAGCACCTTAAGATAAATAAAATGTTGAACCACTAACGATCTTCAAGCCTGATAGAGTTAAAAGTTCTGGTCTTCTTCTGTTCTTGTCAACAGCTCTGGAAAGCTCTTTCCATCAATATTTTATAGAAAGCAAAAGTGGTGTCTTCCTGCAAAAATTCCTTCCTCGTAATTTGTGAGGCTTTGGGTTGTGTGTGTACTATTTGCTGGCAGAATTGTTTATTAGTGGTTGGGGTTTTTTTGGTGATATATATTTTTGCTATATGGAAAAGTGTCCAGATATTTTGTGGGCTGTTGTTATTATTATTATAAATTATTACACGCGCTCGCATAATGTTCATTCCATTCCATGCACAGTTATCAATTTGCAATTTGGATGGGATAAAGGGGAATTTTGCCTGCAAAGTCAGTTTAGCAGCAAATAAATCGAGCTGGTGCTGTAAGTGATGGCCAAACACTCCTCCTGACTCCGAGCTGCAGTGGGAACACCTCTCATGAAAGCACCGTCTGCCTCCAGCGTCAAAAATACCAGCTTGGCCCCACCATTCTAAGGCTAAATTGATCCATATGACTGGAATATTGCCCAGGTAATTTATGCTTTTTTTCCCAAACAATCAGTTTGAAATTCCCATTATCGATACGCTAATGCATGTTGAAGGCTGGTTGGGGCTGACATAGGAAGTGATGTAATAAGGGAACCCTTAATTCTCAAACAGGAAACATTTTCCTCGAGGAATAGTCGACTTGAAAACTGCAGATTACAATTTAATATCAACCAGATTTCTACATTAAACATGATNCTTGCTCCTTCTCCAAATGATCAAAAGTGCATCCAACCGCAGGCGGCTCCTGGAACGAGCCCGTGGCTCCTGCAATTTGAACGTCGGGCTGGGCAATTGCAGAGGGACGTGGCATCTCCCTGGCAGCCCTTGGCCCTCGCCGCTTCCCTGTCACTCCCAATCTGCCTCCCACCCCTGCACGTGTCACAAAGCCTCGTTGTGTCTCCGGAGGTCCCCCTGCTTTTGGGGTGTTGGAAGGTGTCCCCGGGCTCTTTGGTGGGGTTGCCACTCTGATGGAGCAGCGACAGCACAGCAGCAACGAAATCCTCTCGGGATTTCTGGAGACAAACTGCAAATTGCATCATTTCCAGTGCAGGGTGAGGGGCACAATGAGGACAAATAAGCCACTGCACAAATATTTCATTTTCTGGACTGGCTGTTTGGTTCTCCACCTGAGCAGGGCTATTTGCTCGTGGTCTGGGAGTCCTGCTCATGAGTCCCCAGAACCTCCAGATAAATTAAAAATGTCAGGTTGTAAAAATCTCCCCTTTTGGCTCTATTTTACCCAGCTACCAACAAAAAATGGTGGTGTGAGCTCCTCGTGGCCTGAATTGGCACCATTTCAACAACAGCCTTTGGACCCTGCAAGTCCACCTAGTGACAGTCTGGCTCCAGATACAACTTCAGCCAAAATACTCCGTGGCACGTGTTGGTGTCTTTCTGGAACCATTTAGAGCTTCCGCTGCCCCATTTACTGCCATTTTCTCTAAAGCTGTTTCCAAGAGAGCTGTAAATGATGACTTTTGCTACAGGCACTGAGCATAAAATGGGAAAAAAAGAAGGAAGGCAGACAGACAATAACTGTCCCAAAGGCCAAGGAGAAGACTAATTGACATAATATATGGAAATGATAAAATCACCTCTCGTAATTTCCAAGGGCAGTGCTGATCATGGGGAGCTCAGGGGGCCTGCCTTGAATTCACAGTAGGGGAAACATGGATTTTAAGAGGTGTTCCAAAGAGCTCCCCCACAACTGCCATAAACTGGGACTCTGGGGCTGCTCTGAAAATGATGCAAAAGGGTTCAGGCATCACCAAGTGATTTTATACAGTTTTATTGCCTTTTCTCTCTCTGCTGTTGCAAAAGCAGAGGGGTCGAGGTGACCCAACCAAAAGGAACCATTTATTACTCCAAAGTTTCCTGTAGTTTGCAAAAACACTTCTCAGCCACCTCAGACAAAGCCAAAGCTCTTCTGCTGCTGCAGCTGCTCCTCTCCTGGCTCCACACACTCAATCCCACCTACACAGCTTGGTCTGAGTCTGAGTCCCTCACTGCTGGAGAATTGGAATAGAATGGACTTCAAGGTGCAGACTGTAACTTGTTCTTGCTTTTTTACTTGCTTAGGGTATTTTTCCACTCTGTTGGTACATGAATTGCTTGGTTTTCTGCAGCATATTTTACCATTTATCAACTATTATGAGGGAAGAAATAATTTCTTCTGAAAGGAGAATAACCAAAATTATTCTTATTCTTTTATTGGCAAATAAAAATATAATTTATTAGCCAGTCAGGAGCAATAACCCTTAAGTGCAGGACTACAGAATGGCCCATTAAGATATTTTTAATACCATTTTTGTCTGGACTTGTATTAGTTAATTTAAAACAAACACATGGACCTGGCTTTTCAGAAGTATTTAGGTGTCTAACTCCAAGTTGTTTCGATAGAAATGAGGCAATTTGGTCCCTTTGAGGATTTGGGTCCTGGCTCAAATTTTCCAGTGAACTGTGTGAAGTTGGATCCCTTTGCTTGAGGTGAGGGCCGTGGATGGAGCTGGTGATCCCATTTCTAGGTGCCTTTTGAAGGGGGGGGATGAGGTTGGGTCCTCCTGTCTCCACATCCGTCCGAGGCTGTGCAATTCCCTCTGCTAGGAAGGGTGTTTGTGCAGTGAATGGGTGTTGGGGAGGTGATGGAGGGGCAAGAGGGAGGGCAAAGGGTCTGCCAAACTGTCCTGGTGGTCTGGCCAAACCTCTGGCAGCAGCTGCCAGCTGGACAAGGACAGCGAGGAAGGGATGTCCAAAGCAGGACTGGAGCAGAAATCCAGGGAGTCACCTGGGAAGTGGAGATGAATCAAAGCTTCCCTTTCAGAAAGGGACACTTGGACACTTTTCACACCCATTAACTCCCATCAGGGTGATCAAACCTGGGGGACCTGAGCAAATATTTAACTTTCATCTGTGGAATGACAGAATCATGGAATGGTTTGGTTGGGAAGGGACCTTTAAGCCCACCCAGTGCCACCCCCTGCTATGGGCAGGGACACCTTCCACCAGCCCAGGTTGCTCCAAGCCCTGTCCAACCTGGCCTTGGACACTCCCAGGGATCCAGGGGCAGCCACAGCTTCTCTGCCCACCCTGTGCCAGGGCCTGCCCACCCTCCCAGGGAAGCATTTCTTCCCTAAATCCCAACTAAACCCCTTCTCTCTCAGTCTAAAGCCACCCAGTAATGGCCACGGGCTGCACTGGAATCCAGGCAGGAGGTGGGAGCTGTGCTGCAGAGATGCCAGGACTCCCCTAACCAGCCACTGGAATTACTCCTTCTGCTCCCAGTTAACTCTTTCTCCCAGGCTGGTTCACCTGTTTGAGTTCCCAGATTCTGGGAATGTTTGCTTTCCCTCTCAGCTGAGGGACATGCAGCCACTGAACACAGGCCAGGAGGGTTTTCTTTTTTTGCTTTCTGTCTTTCTTGGTCACCCTAAAAGTAAGAAAACAGTGAAAATAGTAAAACAAACAAGAAGAAATGATCTGCTGGGGTGGAGTTCTTCCTTTTTCCATCACAGACATTTTTTAGCAAAATACCTTGAAAATGTTTGACATCCATTTGTGGAACCTCTATAATTAGAATTAATAAAAGGACATGTCACCTACACCTACCTTGCAAACCACAGATGCGTTTTTTCTCCCCCTCTCAATGGCTTTAAGTTGTTCTTCTGATTGGCACCTACAGAGAAATTATAATTAGCTGGTGATATGCATTTGCTGTGCACAATGCCTGGGTTTTTCTATAGGAATGCAGATATTCCCACACAGCTCCTAGGAGGGTCCCTTTAACTAAACAGCTCGAGGTATCCAGGCTAGAAAAGCATCAAAACATAAATATCCCTGTGAGTTGAGCTGGTGGGCTCCAGCCCGTTCCTGGGGGTGTCCCCACATCAGCAAAGTGCTGATGCAGGACTGGTGCCAATTAACATCCCCCTGACAATCCCAAAGGAATGATCCCAAAGGGCTCAGTGGGCTCCAGGGAGGTTGGCACTGGGAGTGCTCCCAGCAGGTCCTGGCTGAGGAATGGGCAGCGTGGAGGGACCTTTACTTGCTCATTGGAATGTCCTCTCCTCCCAAATCTAGAGAGAACCTGTTTCTTCTGAGGCTCGGAAATTCTCATTCGTGGTTGTGCCAGTTGACTTTTTTCCTTCTCTCCCCATTTTTGCCCCTACAATACTCTACTTCTATCCAGAATCATCATTGATAAGAATTTTTCTTGGATTATGTTTATGATGAAGAAGCTTCCAAGGTCTGTGCTGGTGGATGTTCTTTTCAAATTGAAATTTCAGTGAAAAATAGAGAGGGAAAGTCACACTCTTTTTTTTTTTTTCAATTTAATGTCTTTGTGACCGAGTCTGAAGATTTTTCCCTTTCCTGGAACCTGATGGGCGTGACTTGCCATTATTTTTTTGTCTTATGATCTCAAGAATATTAAAAGGACAACCTGCATTCCACTGGCTGTGCTAAGCCTGAGGCGTTTAGCCTGTCTTCTGTCAACACACCTTCCTCTCCAGCTGGAAAAGGGGAGAGAGGGAAGGGAAACTGCTCCTCTCTGTGTGAACTTGTGCCCTGGGGAGCCCCAGCTGAGAACTGGGGTGGTGGGGGACGGATTCAGGAAGGCTTTGCCCAGGAAAGTCACTGGAGAAGGGGCTGGGAGCAATGGATAAGAGGGCTTGGGTCTGTCAAGCCTCTTGGGGTTGGTTTAGGGGCTGGGTGTTGCTGTTGCTCATGCAGGGATCTGGAATTCCTGGGTGGTGGGAATGTGTGCCCTGCGTTGCCCAAGCAGATTCAGTCTCTTTCATGAGGGATTATTGCTGCTGATCTCGGAGATGAACGGATCTGTCACACTCTGGGATATTTATGATGTTCAGATTAAACAGGTGTTAATGTGCTTAATCGCCATCCAATTAAAAGTGAAGAGCTTTTTTTTTCAGTGATATCCCCGTGTTTCGCAACAGCTCCTGGGACTCCGAGGGGAAGGTGTGTATTGACTTTGCCATCAAAACGTCAGGGCTGAAGTGGCTCATAAAAGCTTTACAGTCCCAGGCAGATGAAAGGAAGTGCGATAAGAGGAACAGCTACTGTCAAAAGCCACTTGGAACAGCCCTCCTGTGGAATGTGGAGGAGGTGGAACAAGGTGGTCTTCATGGTCTCCCACCCAAAGCATGCCATGATTCTAAATGAAGGAGATAACAAAGGGAGAGAAAGAGAAATGTAAATAAATATGTTAAAAAAATGAAACTCCAGACTGAAATCATTCAGTCTATGGGAACTTCCCAGGATCCTTGAGTTGTGTTCTCCTCATTTGTATCAGCAGGAGGCTGCTGAAGCTGATTTTTTTGTTAAAAACCCCATTATTATAAGGAAGCTTCACCTCAAAAATGGGTTATTGTTTAGTTAATGGTTTGTGGGGTAGGGATGGCAAAGCACCAGAGCAGCAAATCCATCCTTTTTGTGTGTGCAGGCCCTGGCAGGGCACGTTCCTCTTGCTGCACCAACCCAGGACTGTCACCACTTCCAAACCCAGGGATTCCTCCTGACCCCTCCCGGAGGCTCCACCTTTGCCACCCCAACCTCTGATAAACCAGACCTCTTGCTCCAAGCTTTTTCCTGGCAGGAGCACCAGAAGGAGCCCTGAACGGCTCCTGCTGCTGAATTGTAAAATCTCTCTGGCTCTTGGCTCAGCCAAAACTGCGAGTTACAGGCGAGTGGAGTTTGGCAAAACCGAAATGTCCTGTACCCTTATCTTTTTGGAACAATCCTGTTTGTTGGTTGTGCAGGGCCCCTCTGTGCTGAGGAGCTGTGTCTGGGCAGGCTGGAGATTTGGGCAGTCACACCACCATTCAAACAGCTGTAAATGCAGTGTGGTCTGGGGGCTGGAGACCCCCCTGCTTGGGAGAGCATCCCCCGAGCATCCCTGCTCTGCCCAGGGTGCCAGGGCTGGGACCAACCCACACCTGCCCCCTCTCTGGGCACTGCACCACTCAAAAGACCTTGAAGGGGAGCCCAGACTGCTTTCTGTACTGGTTTACTCTAATTTTCTTTTTTTTTTTTTTAATCAAAGTTTTATGTCTGCTTAACCTCCTGGATCATCCTAGATCCATGTTTTTTCCCACCTAAATCAGTGCGGTGGCTGATTTTGGCTTGATGCACAGAATAAAACTTAATCACAAACATGCTTTAAACTGAGCTCTGCAAAGAGTTTTCAGTTTGTTCTACCTGCGAGCGCCGAGTTCCAGCTTCAGTGTCCACTAAAATGACTAACAAAAAATTCAGATATCTAAAGGTGTTTGCAGTGACTTCAGAGGTAATAACCCTGTTCTCAGCTCCTCCAGGAATAAAACAGGGATCAGGCTTTGCATCTGGAACTGGAAGCTGCAAAATCCTGTTCTTTACCCTCCAGTTCGTGCAACGGTCGATTTCCACCATCAGGTGACTGAGGAACTGAAAAGTGAGCAAAATGGGATATTCCTCTGGAGTTCTCGGGGATTTTGGCACCTCAAAGACCTGCAAAGACCTTTAATCTGCTCACTGAGGGTGATTTGTAGGTGCTCCACAGGAGGAAGGAGAAGTTCCTGTTGCCCTTGGGTCCAAAGTCTGCTATTGGATGATAAAACTTTGTAGGAAACAACTTGTAGTGGTTCCTGGATTAGGACGGGCTGTTTCTGTTTGGATTTATTCTAGTCAGGCTCAGGAAAGCAGATCTGGGCAACTGCTCTTCTATTAGTATTGTAATAGAGTAGCCAAGCCTAGCACTTATTTTTATGGAAATAATATTAATAATAATCAAAAATTATTAGTCTCAGTTCTGCATTTGGACTTGACAAACCTAATTTTTCTGAATTTTACCTACTTCTTTCAATGATCATTGCATCAAGCCCCCAGTTTTGACTGGAGTCTCTCCAAATTCAAGTGTCAGCTTAAATAATGGGAGTCAATGAATTCCTGTCTTCTTGACTGTTATCAAATTGTCTTTATTCACATGCCCTTGTGCTCTTAATCCTCGTGGGAGGAACGAGGCAGCCCTTGGATTCTGTGGCAACTCTTGTGCCTTCAAAGTGCATCAAGGTGTCTCCTGAGCCACTGAAAACAAGAAAAACTGATATTTTGGCTCTCCAAGTGAGTTACTTCAGTTTCTTCTTCTTAGGAACTGATACATCATCATTTCAATGATATTATTTATGAGGGTTTTTTCCTTATTTTTCAAGCACAGAAAAAAAAAAAAGTCTTGCCATGTTTTAGGAACAAAATGAGTATTTTACATACATACCAATAGCTCTCTGGAAAGCATTTAAATTTACAAGCTGTTCATAAATGTACTGACAGTTGGCAACTCTGCATCCAACACACAGGAACCCTCTTGGAAAATAGATCTATTGTAAATAATATATATTGCAGCTTAATCTGAGGGTGCTTTAGCTCAAAATAGTTTTTACAAATGTGTTACCTAATATATTTTTTAAAAAGCTATTTGGAAAGATGATTTCAGGGTCTGAAAAGGGATACTTTGAAAAAAAAAACAACTTGGTGGCTCCTCTTGAATGTTCCTGAGCAGAGCTCTTTTGGGGACACCTTTCTCAGGTGAACTTTATCCATCTGCTGTAGTGAGATGTAACTCCAATATATAATTTAGTGGTGATATCCCATACAGAGGGAGAGCTTCATCTGTTCTTTGCATTTCAATCAGGAGCTGGTTTAGATGAAGAGGGATCGTTTGTGCACCAGGGACTACTCGGTGTGTGCATTACCATGAGCAGTCTGGATTTGAGGTACCTCAGGGTTATGTTGAATCACAAACTGATTTATCCAGGGTTTGAAGGCAATGAAAGACTTTCCATGGATTTCACCAGAGGCTGGATCCACCCAGGAGGGAACTAAAACCAGAGCCCAAACCTCGTGTCTCCCTGGAGGTCTGGAGGTCACCTGAGCACCACCCTTGTGTCACAGTGGACAGGGCACTGGGACAGCTGGTTCCAGCCCAGCTTTAATCCCATTCCACTCACGAGGTCAAGGGCTGTGAGCTCCGAGGCCAGCTCAGCTCCATCCCCTCTGCCCCGTCCTCGGAGCAGAGCAGGGACGTGGGTGCCCTGGCAGGGAGACACAGCCCGTGCAGCAAAGCCTGGGCATGGAGCAAACATTATATTGCTTTTGTCTGGCCCTAATGAAAATAAATGAGGGCTTCAATTTAAAGTAGTTACTAAAAATTTGTTCTTTCCTCTGCCCTAATTCCAAAACTGACTCGCAGCTAATTAGACTGAGCTGAGCAGCCCTTGCAGGGCTGTGTGAGTGTAAACAGCTGCCATCTGAGTTTCATTACAATGAGGAAATAAAATAAACACAGGGCCAGAAAACAGTAGTTTGGGCATGGCTCATTACAGCACAATGCAGTTAAATTTGGTTGTACAGGCAGTGGGACTGGACAGAGTGCAAAGGGACCCTCCTTGTCCCTATCCTGAACTTTTCCTCCCCGGTGCATCCTGGGGAGAAGCAAAGCCCCAGCTGCTCATCCCAGGGCTGAAAGATACCCCTGAAGCCTCTGGATGGTGCCTCAGAGCAAAGGTTCCATCACCCACCCCCCTGTCCCCCTGGGGACCAGCCAGCACTCAAGGGACATGTGGCACTTGCAGTCTGAGGGTGAGACATCACAAGCGCTTTTCCTCCTTTTGCTTTCATTCATGGAAGGGACCTCCCTGCGCCTGACATGAAACCCCTTGGGTACAACAACTGGCGTCTGAATTTCATCCCTGAGTGCAGCAGGACAAGGAGACATTCCCAAGGCAGCACCTTCACCAACTTCTGAAGCTCCCAAGGGCCAAAATTCCAGAGCTCCCGGAGCCTTCAGACGGCAGCCTGAGCTCTCCGCTCTTCCTCTCCATCACCCTTCAGTGGCAGGGAGGAGGAGGAGGAGGAGGGAGCTCCAGGAGGCAAGTTGGACACCTTGTCCTCCAACAGATCCCTCCCACGGGCACCTTCCTTTTGGAGGGGCTGGGAACCCTCTCTGTGCTGATGGGATGGAGATTGGGGATGGAGAGCGGGGCTGGGCGCCGGGAGCCGGGGAGCTCCACCATCCGCCGTGCGCTCACGGGCTGAGACACTCTCGCTCCCTCTGAGCCATGTCCCCTGAGCTCTTCTGTCCTCAAGCTGCATCTCTCTGGCTTTGCCTGGATTAGCTCATCATTAAACACGCGGCGGGAAGAGGCTGCTAAGCCGGATTTTCCGAGGCAAACACGAGGGCTGCTGGGGGGGGAATGGAGAGCTCCCCTTACTCATCTGGCGGGCGCTGCTGCTCTCCCCTCCCTGGGCAGGGGCTCTGGCTCCTGGTTATCGCTGGGTCTGCAACTCATTAGGAGCTTCTGCTGCTGCCAAGGCTGCGGGACGGGAGAGACCTCCTGCTTTAAGGCCCTTTGCAGCGCGGGGTGAATCACTTTGGCGTGGGGGAGAGCCCTGCCGAGGCAGATGCGGCTCAGGAGGATCAGCCACCAGGGTCTGCACGTGGGTTTGGCTCCCGTGAGTTTAGCAAAAGGCAAAGGGTGGGAGCAGGACTCCGAAAGAGCAAGTCCATGTTTCTTTTTTCAGGCTCGTTGAAGAGAATCTGTTGAGATCCAAAATGTTTTCTACTCTCTACACGTGGAGCCTCAAGGATTGAGAGATGTCATCCACTGCCGTGCCCTGAGCTCCCAAGGAGACCAGCAGTGATGTATTCCTTGGAAAACGGCCATACAGCTCCACTGCCTGGGCTCTTGGAGTCCCATGGAGACCAGGAAAGGGTGTTCTCAACCTCCCACTTTCCATTTTCAGCAGAACAGACCTTCTTAAAAAGCGAAAGTTGGCAGGGGTCAAGCCTGGTGCTCAGGGCTCACAACCTCCCCAAATTCAATCAAGCACAGCAGCCTGTGGTCAGAACTTATCTCCTCCCCAAATAAAACACACAGTAGAAGAAGAAACAAATTGCTTGGCACCTCATTAGCAATTGTAAGCAGACTCCATTTTCACTCCAGGGTCTCGTTGGAGTGATTTGTGAGGCTGCGTTTCCCTCTCCCCTTAATGACCCACGTTTGGAAGGAGTTGGAGGCGACACAAGAACAACAGTGATTATTTGCTCTCCTCGGGGACAGCCGTCCCCCTGTCTCTACCTGCTGTTGTTTCTGGAACCTGACGCCTGTTCCATGTGCCTTCTGTGCGTGGTTGGGGCTGGCTGAGAGGACACAGTTGGCCTGGGGTGACATAACCAAAGGGCGTCCCCTCGGAGCCAAAATGCGGATTAAGGTTGCCCAGCTGACAGGATGTGGGACGGGGGAGGTGCCCCACAACTGGGGGGTGTTGGGTGGACGTTGTTGCTTCAGGGCTTGAGATGTTGCTGGTTGTGTTCTCCTGCCACAGATGAAAGGAAAGGAACAAACCTCCCTCCCAGGATAATCAATTTGTTCTTCCTTAATTAAATGTCCAGTCTCATCACAGTTTGATCCCACCACACTTCCTCCACGGTTTTCCCTTCTCATCTTGGCTTGAAAAAGAATTTAAATTCATTCCAAGACCTTTTTGTTCTTGCTCTTTTTTTCTTCCAAACCCACCCTCCACTCGCCCCAGCAGGAGATGCCTCTCAGGAAACCATTCCCATGCTCAGTAATAATTCTGGAAATGTGGCCACATCAAACAGGACTTTGACAAACACAGTAACACTTTTGAGGGAACCATTTTTTGTTGTGTTGGGATTTTTTTTTTATTCTCTGTGCCCTTTTTTCTTGTCGAGGGTCAAAAAAACCCAGCTCAAAACCCACCAACTCTTGGTTCTGTATGGTTTAAAAGTGACCTAGAGGCTCTGTGAGTCAGTTATTAGATGTCAATTAGCATTAATTCAATGTTACTCAATAGTCCATCTATGGGTGAGTGATTTTGGCATCAACTGACGGATTCATTTGGAAATTGGTTCTCAGCAGTGCTGTCCTGCCCCAGGAGAACATGCCCCGCAGCAAGGCTGTATCCTGCTGGCAAAGGGGCTCTCACAAACCCTCTCCAGGTCCAGGACGAGCCCAGGCAGGATCCTCAGCCGTGGCATCAGCACTCCTGGACCTGCACCTGAACTCCCAGCACTGCAAGAGGCTGCAAAGGGCGAAGGGGGAGAGGAATCCGAGCCCCAGCTGGTTCCCCAGGTCACCTCATCGCTGTAAATCAAGGCTGGCTGACATCAGGCATGGGCAGGTACGGGCAGAGAGCTCTGCAGATGGGAAAACCTGCTCATCCTGGGAATTCTCTGTGCTGCCAGCTCCTGGAGATTCCTGTTTGTGCCAGAGTGAGTGCCCGGGCTGAGGTGGGACTTTTCGAGCTGCTCCTTCAAATCAAACATCACCAAAGAGGGATCAAGAAGACAAAGGAAGAAAGCAAACAAAGCAGGGCAGTTTCTCAGAAGCCCGGGAGATTTATGGCCTCTCCACCTGATTCCATGGCAAGTTTATTTCATCTTTATCCTCTGCTGCCAAAGGGGAGCATCTGGACGGGCCATGCTCCCACCCGACTGTGCCCTGCTGGTTTTCCCTGAGCAGAGCCAAATCAGGGCAGCTCAGCAGGTCACACGGGACCTGGGGCTGCCTCTTAGCAAAGTGCTGCCCCGGGGGTTTGCTGAGCATGAGGCTTCAGCCTGTATCTGCTGCAAGAACAGCCCAAAGCAGGGCAGCGTGAGCAGGACACGACCCCAGCCCTGCGGTGCCTCTGGGAAGGGTGGAGAGGATGGAGGTGCTCTCAGCCCATTCCTTCAGGAGTGAAGATTCCAGGCAAGTGCATAACTGGGGATGCACCACTTAGGGAGCCAGAGACTGCTGTGAGAATCAGCCATCCCATGGCTGAGCCAAGACAGAGCCGGGTCACCTGGGGACGGCTCTGCCCCAGCGGCACATGATGCAGAGAGCACACCAAGGTGTTTCACACTGAAGTGCATCTTATCATAGAATCATGGGATGGTTTGGTTGGGTGGGGACTCCAGAGCTCATCTCGTTCCATCCCCTTGCCACGGGGGTGCAACTTCCACCAGCCCAGGTTGCTCCAAGCCCCATCCAGCCTGGGATGGGGAGTTCACAACCTCTCTGGGCAGCAGAGCACCCCGGTTTTGCACAGCTCCTGGCATGTCTGGAGGGAAGCAGGCTGTGGATGTGGGGCATAACTGGCAGGGATGTCCCCCTTGCTGGCTGCCCACGGTGGGAGAAGCTGCAGAGGCCACACAGCTCTGCCCTCTCACACATGCACTGAGATGGAGTTCCTCTCTCTCTCGTGCTTTATTCTCCTGCAGTTCCACAGAGGCTGCCATCCCTCCGAGCCGGGACAGTTTCCAACCCCATTCCTCTCCTCTCTTCCCACCCTCTTGGCTTCTGGGAGGCTGCTGCTGTCCTGGTTGTGCTCAACTTGGCAGAGGTTTGGGGTTTGGGTTGGCAGTGGCCCCCTCGGGGGCTGCTCTGGGTGACCCTGAGCCCCGTGGGGCTGTGACCTGTCCCTGCAGTCCCCTGGCAGCACAGACTGTGGGCAAGGCCCTGGCAGAGGGCAGCAGCTCTGGGGCACCCCAGTCCCAGTGGGAAAGGGCAGAGGAATCAACGGGAACTGAAGCCCTTTTCAACCCAGCCCTCCTGACATAGAGTGGGTGGAAATATCCCTTCATCTGACCCTCAAGGACCACCCAGGGGTTACTTAATCCTACAGTCCATCTTCTGAAAACCCACTGGTACAAGGTGTGTTAACCTCTGAGGAGGACTGGTGATTGTGGCCGGGGCTAATGACTGCAAACTCATCTCCCCTGTGACCTTCCTCCTCACACACGGAGCCTTTCATCAGCTCCCAGTACATATCTCACAGCTAAATGTCACCGGCGTGGAGAGGAGGGACACCACCTCTCTCAAACAAAATAAATAGGTTGCATTGGCATCGTTTAGGTTTTTCCCCGGCCATTTTAAAATGAAATGTTTTTTTGGAAAGCCTCTACCAGGATAATTCATGTCTTCATCAACAGAGCAAATGTGTCTTTTAAGAAAGAGGGCACAGTGAGCAAGAAAAATATTGTGGTCCAGCAAACGACACGGGGGTTTGGAGGGTAATTACAGCACCTCTGGTCCTTTGGCTGTTTGAGCAGGAAGGGGATGCTGGTTGGAGTCAGCAGAGCTTAAGGTAGTTCCACTGAAATGCTTGTCCATTGCTCTCCTTTCCTTGCTGGGGCTGTGCTGGAATTTGCCTTTTTCCTCCCGTCTCCACTATCTTGGAAGAAGCATCCTGAACATCTTATCTGATCTTCTCAAATTGTAGCATTAAGAGAGAACTAAAACTGGTCCCTGGTGGTGCATCAAAAGCTCCTTTTGGCTGAATATTTCAGCCACATTTTTACCTGCAACTAATTGAGCTCACACCGATGTGGAATATGTGATAAGAAATCAGGCAGTTCTTGTCTTTCTGGACCAAAATTTCAGCACCTTGGATGAATATTTAAGAAAGAAAAATGTCTGAAATTCTCTTGAACACTATTCTTTAAAATCCCCAATCTTGCTGGTGGTTGCAATGTTCTGCCCCAAGTGAAATAACACCCTCTGCCCATAAAGTCCTCCAACGTTTTCTTTCCAGGCCTGTATTATTTTATCTTTGCAATATCTGCAATGGGCTTGTCCCTAAGCCTTTGGGCACGTGCACAAACGTTCCTCCAGGAGCAGCGTGTTCAGCTGTGCTCCCTCTTTACACTTCCATTGATGTCCAAGCTCAGAAACATGAACTGGAATTGGGGAGGGACGAGAGCAGCAGCTTCACCAGGCACCAGGGAGGCTGATGTGGTGCTGCATCTGCATTTCAGCTCTGCCTCAGAGCCCTTTTGATGCACATTGAGCCAGGAAAAAACAGGTTTAATCGTCCACACGTGTGTGTGTGTGCGTGCGTGCGTGTGTGTTTGCATATGTGTGTGTGCGCGCGTGCGTGTGCGTGTGTGCGTGTGTGCGTGTGTGTGTGTGTGTGCCCATCCCATAGTTAATTCCCCGGGTCTGAAGGCAGGGCTGCAGCTCTGAATGCAGCGTTGCCTGCAGGACATGCCTGACACTTCAGGAGCCAAACTACGTGGGATTTTATCGATCCACGTAAACAAACACATGAGCAGGGAGTGGGGAACTGTGTGGTACTGGGATAATAGGAAGGGTCTGTGCTGAGTTCAGCCCCAAAGGAATGGGTGTCCTGCCCTGCCAGCTGGGGGATCTCAGCAGCCTCCGCAGGAGCCTCTCCCTGTAGTTAAACCTCCAGTACCTGGAGGGAGGAGGAGTTCCCTGCCGTGTTTCCATCCCCACTCGGTGTCCATGGAGGTGTCTGTGCCCTCGGCCTCCAGACACACCTTGTTTGCCCTCGGTCCAACAGGCAACAACTACAAATGATGTCCCGTGCCCTGGGTCATGTCTCTCTTACGGGCAGTGGGACAGGTTTGCCCGAAGTGCTGCTGTTCCCAGCTTAAAAATGAGGGTATTGGCACAGGAAAGGCATCTGCCTCCCACCTCAGCCAGTGGCTGGAGCTCAGTAAGACCCTAAATGTTTATGACCCTAATTAGCTCACATAAACCTCCCAAGGAGGAGACTTTGCTGCTGCAACACACAGCCTGTTCTTTTGGAGTTCAATCCTCTCACACAGCCTCAGCCTCCTGTGCTGGAGCCCATCCTGCCTCTCTGCAGTGGATGGGGTGACAACATGACAACTGCACACTCCCCTTTCCAGGGAGGGAGAAATGCCCAGGAATGGTGGGAGTTACAAGGAGCAGAGTTGGTCGCTCTTTCTTTCTCTTTATCTTATTTTGACACGTCACCACTCCCCGTGAAATGACCTTCAGACATTCCCCTTGACTCCAGAACCTCGAGCTCAACCCACCCCCTCATCCACTGCAATCATTTATATCCTCAGTGATCTTTAACACGCAGCCTTTCTCAGCTGCAAATGCTTCGCCCAGGTATCTGACAGAGCTTTGATGGCAGAGCTGGATCATTCCTCTTCTCTTTACCAGGAGTTTTAGGTTTTTAAGATCTGACCTGCTGCTAAATCTCGTGGAAGGAATGCAGTGGAAGTAGAACACCACGAATTGTGGAGTCATCTTCTACTTAAGCACAGCATGTGTCGGAGCATGAAAGGCATTTCTGAGCCTGCTGCCAGCAGTGGCCCTTTGCTAAACATCCAACTACATTTATGACACCTTTGGCCTCTGAGAATTGCCTGTCTGAGACCTTAAAGTCGATTTTCATCCAGCTATGATGCAAGTTTAATGCCTGCCAGAAGAAGAAATAATATTTGGAAATTAAGGATGGAGGGAGGGAATCTTCAGCTGATATAAGCCTTTCGGACTTCAAGGCAACCACAGTGGTCTGCACCAGCTCTGCTGGTGGCCCTGGGTTTAAATAAACTGCAAAGGGTAGCTTAAATTCAGTTTTAAGGAGGAAAGGGCTGTTGGGAGTGTTGTGCTCTTATTGACAGTTGTACACTGCTTTGGAGGGTCTGTCACATCCTTCTGCTTCATAAACGGAGGAGCAACAAGGCAGCATTTTTGGGAACAGCAATTTCACAGTGTTTCTGTGCAATCCCAGTAACTGGTGGTATCCACTGTCTCTCCACAGCCTCACCCCAGCACAGTCAGCCTGCTGTGGTTACCACCACTTCCCCTGAGCTTTAATCCCATTCTCTTGTGTAACACGAGGTTGGACCACAAGAAATTGCCATGTTGGGAGACAGAAGGACGAGGGAGAGGGGAAGCTCTCTGGGCTGTGTGATGTGGCCTCGGCGTTTGCAGTGGGCCACCCCGTGTGGTCGCCCCTGCTGCTGAGTCAGCCCTTGCCGAGGTTCGTGAGCAGCCTGGGGGAATGTGATGGGTCATGCCTTGGGTGATGGATCCGTGGCAGTGATGACGCTGCTGTGGAGCTGCCTCGTTTGCCCTCTGACTTTCACCAATGTGGAGAACCAGCAGATCCTATGGATCAACTCAGTACCTCCTCTGGGAAGAACAGGGCAAATACTGAAGTTCCATTTCTTGCTTTAATAAGCTTATTCCTGAAATTTATGTCAAACCTTCCCAGAGACAAAATGAAAGTTTACAGAAATCCCCTGCAAAGCAAGAGCCAAGAGCTCCCCAGCAGTAGCTGCCTGCTCCCTTTCCCCAGAGGAAAAGGGGTTTACTCTGCAGAACACTGAAGGCCCAGCAAAATGCGGATGTCAAACCTCCTTAACTTCCACTGGCTCCAAAGAAGGGTTTAAGCAGGGAAATAAAGTGAGGAGTTGTGAGTTCCTCGCAGTAAACAAGTTAAACATTATTAAACACACACGTGTCTCTTTAAGGAGATGAATTGATTGTGTGTGTTTATTTTTACAGCATTATTTAACCAAGGAAGAAAAAGAAAGACTCAGAGCTGATGCCAAGATGATATAGCTGAAACAAAGCCCAAGAAAAGATTTTTCCACTGTGCTCATTTTTTTCCCTAATAACTGTCTCCCATATCTGCCAATCTTAGGTCAACAAACACGGGTTGATTGACAAGTTAAAATGTTTAGCTTAGCCTGCAACTCATATAAACCAATTTAAAATTTCTAGTTCAGGAGGGAGATGTAAGAGAAACAAACACTATCCCTTCTTCCTCGCCTCTCCCTGGAGCACAACCCGGGGGTGTTTTTGTGGTGGGCACTGGTGGGTGACAGGGACATCCCCGTGTTCGCAGCTCGGCAGGTGGGAGGACCCTCATCCCTCCTGCTCCATGAGGCCAAACGATGCAGGTCCTCCTGCATCCTCCTGCATCCTCCTCCAGGATGGAGCAGGATGGCTGGAATATGGTGGATTTCCATCCTCACTGGTTGTGGCTCTCAGGAAATCATTGATTGCTGTAATGTGATCATAAAACAGTGGCCTGGGGGGTCATGGCCTAGAGAACAGAACTGCGTTGGGTTTGTATTGATGCTGCTCCTTCCACCCCAATGGTCTTGCAAGGCTTTGCTGCCCCAGCAGCACTGAAATGTCTCAGGCAAAAAGGCTTTGAGGTCCTTGGCATGACCTGCAGTGGAAACAGCCCCCAGATCTGAGCCCCCCCCCCAAAAAGAGCAGATCCCACCTCACTCCAGCGGGATGCAGCTATCAGGAGCTCAGTGCACTGATTTTTAATGGATAGCTGAAGGATTTCTTGCTGCCTTGCAGTGGTCCCTGGAGCTGTCTGTGAATTCCCACCACCACCTCCACGTCTCAGCCACCCCTGGGGGGTGTTCTTGGCTTTAGCTGCTTTCCCTGTGACAGCAGAGCTTGAAAAGCAGATTTTAATCTTTGAATTAACTTAATTACCAGAGAATTTTTCCTGCAGAATGTGAGCATCTCCCTGCTACAATCCTGAAGGGTTCCACCTCTGACGTTTTTAATTTCTGTACATACCTGCAGGTTTCCTGTGCTCCAGAGCAGGGATGTCGACCAAGCCCACCTCTCTCAGACCAGGGGCTGCCCAGCCTGGGCCTGGTTTATCTTCTGTAAATATTTAGTGACAAAGTTGTGGGAATCTCAAGATGTTTAAAAGATAAATCCATGTCATGGCAGCCCTGTCTCACAACGACATCGGCTTAAATTATAGAGTAAAACAAATAACCCAAACCATTGCTGGGCTTTGATGGTGTGGGGACGAACAGCCCTGCAGCTGACACCTCCGGTGATGGATGTTTGCTGATGCTCTGCGTTTGTTTTGCTGCCTCCCTGTTTGTTTTCCCACGGGGCCGGCTCGGGCAGGGAATGCTGTTCCTGCCCATGGAGGTGCACATTTGGGCAGCCGTGGGCCTTGGGATCAAAGAGCAGAGCGTGCAAACGCAGCAGCTCGTGTGAGAGGTCCAGCAGCCCCCAGCAAGCCAGGGGAGGCAGATGGAGGTCTCTGCTCCTTCCAAATGCTGCTGGGGGCATCTCCGAGTAATGCACTTTGGATCAAAGGAAAACTCTGCTGAGAAAACTAATTAGTTAAGTTGTCCCAGGTGGTTTTTTTTTTTTTTTTTAATTTATTTTTTATCCATTAGTGAACCTCCTTGCTGCCTAATGGCTGGCACAGTCAGAGCTGGGAGTGCCAAGTTAAGCCAGGGATACTTTTCCTCTTAGTCTTCCATACTCCTTTTGGTTGAAAAGTGAAAATTGTGGCACTCTCTGCCCTCAATAGCTCTCTTCCCTGGGCTGTCCTTGCAGAACCCCCTTGCCCATCTCATGTTTCCCATCCTTGGAGAGCAGAGGTTTCATCCCTTTGTGCGTTTGGGACTTTCACTCTTCAGCCCCTCAGGACCCTTTGCTGTGGGTCAGGGCTCAGTGTGTGAGTGCCTCCAGCTCCAGCAGATGCTTTGCCTCGCCCGGGCTGCCATGGGAGTGCTGAGCTCCCCAGCCCCTCTGACAGCCCGGAGTTTGGATGGCTTTGAAACCAGGGAATAGGGAACCACAGGGCTGGAATTACCCTGCTGGTACTCAGCCAACCACCCAAGGAACGGCCACATCTCTGGTGCTGCTGTCCGTGGAGTTTCCAGACCTGATGCAGATTTTTCCTATCATTTTTTTTCCAGGAGGATACGGTTCACTCGCTCCAGAGGAGCCTGCCCTGCAGCAGGGGCTCCTCAAACGGCTCCAAATGGGGGAAGCTCGGGGGCTTTACGTGGGAAGGAGGATTTACGGAGGGTTTTCGCCTCTCCTGTAGGCGTGTTGGGTAAGGTCTGTGGTTTCCTCAGCCAGGCCAAGGCAAGCAAGGAGTGTACCATGGGTCACTTCATGGCATGCAATGAATCAGCCTTGCAGTGGACTGAGGCATGGCTTGGACGGGTCAGAGCCTCCGGGTCCTGCCCACGCCGCTCTCCAGCAC